>CM056390.1:18270669-18420193 GCA_029718625.1 Synaphobranchus kaupii
TCTCTCACCAGACACTCCATATTCTCAGGTTTAAATGACAAAGCGACGTTTACACTTAAATAACCCGCCAACCTTACAGCAGCTTTTAGATCTGCCTTCACAAGCCTAACACAAAGGTGTGCGATTTCCTGATGGATTCAGCAAATGATTTATCACCATTTATCACTAAATGTCCATCTCCTAACCAAAGCCCTGAGGACACAGTTTATACTCCTATTTTATAACATTCGATAAATTCTGTGACAAAAGTAACAACAACGTGAATCAAACATTGACTGCATTTGCTACTTAAGAGTATATAAACTATGATTATATTCTATTTTACGGTACCCCTGAATGCTAAAATGAAAATAAATTACCCTGCATAATAGAAGTCTGATAATATGATTTCTCCCTTTCTCTACCTACCTTTCAGTATGAAGAAGGGATCTTGATTAATAAAGAGGTCTACTCTCTGTTTGGGGAAACAAAGTGCATGTGTGCCTTTAAGATTATCTATTAACTATATGCTACTCAGGCCTGTCAATTTCCAGAGGGTCAGTTTGGTATTGGACTGAAACTGTGTGATCAAGTCCTATTTATCTGTTAGTAATGGCATTGCAACAGAATTATTTTCTTATTAGTAATCCTGTTATACGCTTCTAGCATTGTGTAAGCACTATGAGTTGCAGTTTTGTTTACTATTGTTAAATGTTTTGCAATTGGAATTATGTGACTTGGGAGACCTTTGGATCTGGACTGAACGACGCACTCTCGTGTAAGGAAGAGTGAGTTTAATTTTACATCTCTTAATTGCGATGTGCCACCAACTACATTTAGTACAATTGTGCCAAAATATCTCACTGTGACACACTGCTGTTCAGCGCTTAGGTTGAGTGCCAGGTGTCAGGTAATTAAGTGTGTTCCTAAGACTGTTTACCAGGTATGCCTTGGCATCCCTCTTGAGTCTCTCTCAGCTAATGAAAGTCCAAGTAGCATCTTCTCTCCTTTGTGTGATCAGGTTGGTGAGAACATTGGCCTGTCAATCACCATTTATACTTAATTTTTGTTTGTGAGCAAACAGAAGTGTTACACTTTTCTTCACAAACTCAATCTGGTAAACTTTAGTGAGCGTTTAACTCGCCAAATAGTGTTTGTGAAGAAAAAACAGTTGCTTTTAATTGTTTGAATCCCAGCCATTGACTTTTTTGCTTTTGATTTGCGTAATGAAGTTTACTTGGAGGTCTGAAATAGCAATACATTTAGATTAGTCATCTCAATCCATGTTTTAATCTTCATTTTACTTTCTCCTTTTGTCATAATCCATTCAACCCAGTTTTATTTTTGGTCCACTACATATTTTTATCTCCTTCAGCTATGAATCTCATCACTTTTCATACCACTCTCCCCTCGTTACCTCTGTAGCTCCAGAATTGATTTATCTTTACAAAAACCTTCAATCTGGGAACCGATGATTTATCATTTACCATCATACTGAATTACTTTGAGTGATTCGGTGAATCCTGCTTGAGTGTACACTATGATGATGTAACCCGGAAAGTCAGCCATAATGCGATAATTCTAAGTTTTTCAGATGCTGTGAACAGTATTGAGAATTCATAACACTCACCATGTACTCAATGTGCTTTATTCACCTATAGTGGCAACATTTTTTTTTCTGGAAGCATTATAGATCACATTAAACTGGATAGTTTAAATAACAGAAAAGGAAGTGTACTTATGAGTAACTACACCTACTTGTTTTCTTGATTGTCCATGGGAGGTCAAACTGATGAGGTTTACCTCCATTTTAGGTATCTCCATGGCGTGTATGGCAACACTCAACTTGATGTGTAAATATACAAATAATTACATGAAAGCCTTATTTTCTCACCTATAGTTTGGGAATCATGGGGCATTTTAATAGAAGCCCAGTTTCCAATAAATAATACAGGAGATTGCAGTGGGGGGGAAATGGATATTTTAATTATTGAAAGAAAAGTTTCAGATGCAGAAATGTAGCATTTAGTCACTTAGTGATGTAGAATACAGCATTTAAAAAAAATCATTTAATACATATGACAGAATGTTAAGAAATAAACAAAAATAAAACCCACAAGCCCTTGTGTCAACTTCAACATGGTCCCAAGAATTAATGCTTGATGGGATCTGTATCCATGAAAAATAGGGGGGGGAGGGGGGGGGGGGGGGGGGGTTTAACCTGGACCCTCAAAGGATACTCCCCACAATACTCCCCTTGTTCAACGCCAACATTTTGTAATACCATATTTAACCAAAGGATACTTAAGTTGGCACCTCTTGACACTACAATGTTTAACTTGAAAATCCACGGTAAACACTCAATATTTGTAAACAGACTGTTTCTGCAGATATTAAAATGTGGTATCCTTCTGTTCTTTTTAGAGGGGTTAACACAGCACATGATGTATGTTCTCAAGACAATGTTTAGCAGGCTAAATGCCGCCGTTCTGAATGTACTCTCCTGCAATAAACGCCAATAAAGGCTATTTCAAATGTGACCACTGAGTGGTGGAGCCATTTGTTTAGAGTGCTTGCAAATATGGCATTTAAGTCCTTGCCAATCACCTTCTGATACACCAGTTAGCTGTGATAAAGTGTTGACCTTGCCTTTCATACTGAGTAAATGCTCTTGGTTCACTGCCATTAATATACGACATGACAGCTTCCAGATAAACCAAAAATTCCAAAAACAAATTTGAACATGCTGAGAATCATGAAATTACTATGAACTTTTTTTGACTGAAAATATGTGAAAAGGGTTGGAAAATGGGACTGCCAAAACAGAGGAATAACAGCGATTGCACCATGCTTTGTGGACACTCTTTCGTGTGTGGGCCAACAAACTGCGTGCTGCAATCAGCAGATGTCAGGAATTGTAAGCTAGAGTCTGTTTGTCAATCTACCTATCCAGGACAGGGACAGAATTTGAATGGCTCAAATTCGCTCCTCTTTCACGTTAGCCACGGTGTCTGCCCTCTGAGTGTGAAACTGAGGAGCGTTTGAATGCTCACGGTACATTGGAAAGCACTCTTGGTGTCAAGTGAATAATACCATATTTCTGGAAAACCACCCGTTCTTTGATGAATTTCAGAATTCAGAGTACTTCTAGCCCCCTTGGGGGCGGCCACCTGATCGGGAACCTGTGAAAAGGAAGGCGAGGGGTTTTAACTGGTCACCCCTTTAATCCCAAAATGGTCCCATTACATGGGGGCTGGTGGAATGTACCCCATTATATATCTCATCCTCTCCGGGCCCCCAATCTGACCCCTGGGCCCTTCGTGCCCTGAAACAGAGACGTGCTCATTTGTGTTCCCGTTCACACTCCCCACCTCCTTCCCCCAAAGAGAATGACAATTAAATAAATAGAAATAAATAGAAATCGAAGGCGCTGTGGTAGAACGCCGCCGCAGACTTGGAATTACTAACAGAATCCAATCCAATCCTCCCTCCCTCCACACCATAATAGCAAAAATAACACATTATACTACGGTTTGTATCCTTGTCTGTTTCTACAATCCGCACGCGAACACGGGACCTGACGGGGCGGTCTGTCCGTTCGTATACAGAGAGGGAGAGGGGGAGAAGCTGGCCCTCACAGAGGGGCGTGGCGTGGCAGAGAGTAGTCAATCTTCGGCTTCCGCTGGCTCGGCCCACTCCTCACTGGCTGTGCTTGGTCTCTGTGTCCTGCTTACTGCTGCTCTCTCCTGATTCTAGAACAGCAGGAGGATGAAACCAGGTTATTCCCGTTCCTGCACGACACCTCACTTTACACTTTTAACAGCTTCATCGCAGTCATTCCCGCAAGCTCAATTTTAACCTTTAAGCTGGTAAGCTTTTACTCATCTTATAAAAGTAGCGCAAATAAGACTAATCGTTTATATACATTTACAACTATGCTTTAATGTATGGAAAGTGAAGAGGTGCCGTTACTATTTTACTATTACAGTGTACGATGGTCTGCTGTTTAGATCATTGACCCGTTATGTTCCACTGTGATGTACCTGGAGCACCAGCCGGTGCTTCAGTGCATTTGCCATCCTGCTGTTGTGACGTGGGGGTTTGTGCTTGCTGCTGCCTACGGAGACAACAGACGATTTCATTAAGCGCCGCTTATCTGACCAGTAAAGTGTGCCGATGAGAATTTCACTGTCCTGGGAGGGGGCTCCCACCTCTCAAAGTAGGCCTGTCTCTTCTTACGGAGCTCTTCAGCGGTCAGTTTCTCGTTCTGAGTGGACCCTGCCGACTGGACAGCACCCTCTTCTCCGGTCTCAGGGGTCTGACTGCTCCCTGC
This sequence comes from Synaphobranchus kaupii, assembly GCA_029718625.1. Lineage (NCBI taxonomy): Eukaryota > Metazoa > Chordata > Actinopteri > Anguilliformes > Synaphobranchidae > Synaphobranchus > Synaphobranchus kaupii. Next base: position 18,274,982 of record CM056390.1, read on the forward strand.
TACACCTGAAACAGAGGCCGGAATGAAACGCAGGATTGGAAAAAAGACAATTTTCTATCACGTACTAGTGCCGTATTATGAGTAAATGATTTAAGTCTGAGACATCACATCATACTTTCTTTACGGGCTCACTACCAGGATATTTATGTTGGCCCATAGATGAGGGACACAGGATATCCCCTACCGAGCATGCTGAGCTGAATGGCCCTGCGCAAATCGGCTTCTTCGTCCTCCACCTCCAGGTCTTGTCGACTCAGGGCTAGGGCCTTCCGCAATTCCTCCTCGTCTTCGTCCATCACGCCCTCTTCCAGGCCCGGCCCCACCTCCAACATCTGCTGCACTGACATACTGTTACATGAAACACAATAAAGGGGAAGGGGGGGGGAGGGGGTTATACCTGTCCTTTCTGAATTCCGTATTTTTTCAAGCCCTGTCCTTACAAAGAAAAAAAACATTACTTTGTAGGTGATTCTGTTTGTCACACAGAATATGCATACAGAGACAGCAGAGATGCGGGATGCACAGTAAATATGCGTATCTTCAAATTCTCTCCTCATTTAAACTGGTCAAATTCTTTCAGGCTCTCAAATGTACCCCCGGTCTGCTGAAGGCTGGCCACTGCTGGACTGGGCCGCCTCTTCTCCAATCAGCTTGGGGCGCTGCCGCTGCTCAACCCTCAAGAACCGCAGAATCTGCTCCGCCTCAGAGTCCGGAAGGTTCCCTCTGATCACGAATATGGAGTACCCTGAAGACGGCAGCGCGTTACATTTATTTACGCAATCGATTTCACAAAAAATCCAGCATTTCAAAACGTCTTCTATGCAACCGGTGTATCAAACACCAGAACATCTTAAATACATTATAATAAGACCATGCCAGTCTTTTTACGGGGAAACATAATTAATTGTATTTATAAATGGTTGAAAATTCAAGCAGAGACTGACTTCCTGTCAGAAAACAATCGTTTCAGTGCATTTCAATCTCACTGAAGCTTCGCTTGCTTAAGTGTAGGGCACTTCCAGGGAAGGAGATTTGTAGAAAATAAAATGCAGATTAAAGTGCGTATCTCAGCATTTACCTTCTTGCTGTAACTGCGCTAGAAAAAGAGCCAGATATGTGTCCGAAATCAGCTCCGGGCCCGTCAACAAGGAGTTCAGATTAAACCACTGCGAATGTCAAAGCAACAACAACAACAACAACAAAAAAATAAAAATAAAACAAAATGATTAATTTACTGTCAAAGAACAAATGTTAAGTGTTGAGGCCACCACAGAAAGTGAATGGAACTGCGAGCGGTGAATGGCAAGTCTCTCACTTGTGTTGTGTGCTCTCACATGCTCGCTCATCTTCATCTCTCTCATTCAAGAATTTACCTGTTGTCCTAGTTTTCGTACTGTAAACCAGTGTTCCTTGTAGTTGCATATAAATGCCTTTTCATTTCTGCAACAAATTAAAGAGCAATTATTTCTGAGAACTACGGGGGTACGTGTCAGCCCTCTAAATGTCCCCAGGTGTGAAGATAAATAAGCGACTAATTATAAATTCTATTTTAGAACCCCAAACAGAAAGAATGTAAGACTCGGGGAGGAAATAACAGCTATTGGGACCCTGCATACCCCTGTAACATGGTGTCCAACGGATGTGCGCCGTATGCTCTTACATTGGGTCGATCATGAATCTTTGATACTCTGGGCTGTTGAAGAGGACCAGCTCCAAGCCCCATACCCCTAAAGCATTACTGATGACCTGCACAGGGATAAGAACAACAGAATGCAGAACTTCCCATGCTGTGCTGCATGAAGCTGATGTCAAGAAACCATGTGAAATCTATATCCAGAGAGTAGTCGATGATAATTTTCATTTACTATAAACAATAAAACAACATATAGATCTTTTTTTTTTTACTCACGAGTATCAAGAAAAGGAGGAAACTTTCAGATAAGTAAGAAAACGTGCATAACGGTGGTATTTCAATGGCACATAGTGTCACGGCTAACTTGAAGCATGCTTTGTCCGAGTGACTCACTTGTATTGAGAAGAAGCCACTATCATCCATGTTTCCAGAAGGTTGCTGTTGAATATTTGGAAGTAGTAAACGTAAACGCTCAAATGAAAACGGCAAATGCAAGTACATTCATCGTGAACGATGCGACAAATACACTTATTAATAATAATAATAATAATAATAATAATAATAATAATAATGCAGAATGTAACAGAAGTATCTAGATGAGCATACCTGTAGGAATGTTCTGTATTCCACACTTGTTACCCCTCCCTCAGCCATCCTCATCCTCTCCTCCTCGTCTAACTGATGTGCGATGGAGGACAGCTCCACGGGAGTGAAGTACTCGCCCTGAAGCAGGTTATTCAGACAGTGCTGGGCACACAGGGAGCCCTCTTGCTGTAAATAATCAACACTTTATTTCAGCAACATCACACGCTACAAGTTAAAAGCAATCCAGCTAGCGTCTATAGTATTAGTTTAAACATGTGGTGAACGAACAAGTTTAAGTTTCTTTAGGCCAAGGAGGAATCGTACAAATAGGCGGCTTACGTTAACTGGATAACGTTAAATAACAGCAAATATCCTAAGATATAACAGTTAATAAGTTGAAATATAGCTGGCTAACTACAAATATCCTGTTTGCTTGCTAAAGTACCGCAACTTTATTTGGGTTGTGGTTATAGTTAGCAACTTAACGTAACGTACAGCGGTATCTAAACATGCATTCCAAAAAGTTTGTCATATCTTATCATTGCTACTCTGTCACAAAATGACCAACTGAATGTTGTGTTTCTTTACTTGCTAGGTAGCTAATGCTAGCCAGCTAACATTTTCCAGACATTAACCGATTATATAGTTAGATTTGCTCGCAAGCTAACCACAGGTCGATTGTTTGGAAACTATACAGATAGTTATCTGACAATACACATACATATTTCAAACTTAAATCAGACGAAATAATTAAAGGGACTTACTCTCTCATGAAAGATGGACTCCATATTTGATTCGTCGGTGGAACGTCATTACTTTGAACTTCGACCCCAAATGGGGCCAGGCCAGCCTATCACCTCGCGTTTCTCAGATGACGCAATTAAACGCAGTCATTTACATAAAATGCTAATTTTTTGGATGCCACAGACACTGATTTGCCACTGTCGCTAGTATAGGGCATATACCACAAAACTATATATTCCACAGGCAAATACTTCCAATCAAAACCTCAAAATGATTCAAGGTCGATACTTGATGGCATAATCTATCACGCGAAAACGCTTCTTCGGAGATGGCCGAAATGTAAGAGGTTGTCGTCCTGTCACTTCGGAACTGCCCGGAATAGTACGGAAAACATCGAGTCTGCGTCCGAATCAGAGCCCTGTGTACTGTGTACTAGCATACTGTATCCTGTAACTGCATACTGTTTAGTGACATGCATTATGATAAAGATATCCTCCATACTGTTATCAGCGAAAAGCCGGAAATAAGTACATCACCCTGGCCTGGGATATTAAGAATTGTCACCTACTTGACAGCTTTTGAAAAAGTATACTCAACTGGCATACTTAATAGTAGGCAAGTGCGCTGATTCGGACATGGCCCGAGACAACTCTGTGGAGGATTGATTGTGTTTTCGCAATTCACACAGTCGCAAAACCAGCAGATAGCAAGATACCTCCCCAAGTTCCCCTGGTAACGGTGTACGGCAGAGGGAAGATGGCGGAAGGTAAAAAAACACTGAACACACTGGAGCTCCGTATGGTAAGAAATGAAGGATATGCATGGTTTTCATTTTTACATAAAATCTCAAAAATTGTGTATTTTATTTTTGCATTCGATTAGATCAATATAATGTGGATATCATTGGCTTATCGGCCCCGATTCACCACCTTCCGAGGTCATAGCTTGCTAGCTAAATATGTGCTAACGTTAACTTGCTTGTTGCATGTTCTCAGTTTGGTTAGCTAACGTTAGCTTGACGTCTAAACCATCATCTCTGTTTAGCTAACGTTAGTTAACTTAAACAGCTAGATGTAATTGATGGACAACTAGCATTGTCTGATATAATGGTACATTTACGTTAATTTAGCATGCTAACATATCTAACGTTACTGTCCATATTCAGTATTTGATTGTGGCTGTCGATAACTAGCTTTCCAACCAAGTATCGTTAGTCTTACTAGTTACTAGGCTTGGCCACTTCACATCGCTATCATTAGCTAAGCTGATCCAGTTAACTGTTTGAACAGCTAAGCTAAGTTAATGTTAGTATCTAGCGTTAATGGAATAAACGGAACTGCACTGTAACGTGTTTACGCACGTTAGCCGAAAAAACAACATTGTCAACAACAAACGTTGGTAGCCAGCTGACTAGTTAGCCAGCTAGCTCAGTGGTTACGCTGTTACTAATAGGAAGCTAACGAAGGTTAGCTACTAGGATTTGCCCGTTGACATTAACGTTACGCTACTGGAACACTTGTGTTGGCTTTTTTTGCAGGCTGAGAAACTTGCTTGTTTGTAATCTAGTTAGCACTATCTAGGTAACGTTGTCGTTATTTAACATTTGTTGAATGTTGTAACGTTTTGCTAACGTTACTAGAAGAAACTGACTAACGTTAGCTACGTGGCTATCAGGATTTCTGCACTTGGCCTAAGTGGCTAAACTGTATCAAGCTATAGTAGAGGCCGAGCTAGTTTGCATATAAAATTAGCCTAGTTTTTACACGAATTAACGAGGTTGCTTGCTATCCACTTTTACTAGTATTAACAATTAGCTAGCTAACCATGGCCCTATATTTGATGTGTTTCTGAAGTCTTCTGGCTGTAACGATAGCCTGCATATACAAACAAGCGGTTTGTCTAAGGCCGTTCTGATGCCATATCCAAGACCTTCCTATCATTAGCCAGGTAACGTTACAGCATGACCGCGTGATGCCTACAATACAAGTCGCTAATTAGCCATTATATGAAAAAATGACACGTATTCAAACATTTATATTTTTAGTAAGAAATAACCCTGGACATGAATGATTAAAACGGCGGGCTGCTATATCATATCACATATGAAAGCCAAGGAGCATTGGATTCAGTGGGGGAGTTTAAATGTTTTTGATAGTACAGATCCCAGAGTGGAGAATTTGTCATTCATTCCAGGCTGTCAGATCAGGGTTGAGAAGGATATGTTCAGTGGAATTAGTTTATTACTTATAAGTTAACTTTTTGGGTGTATTAAAAGGTATTGATTTTGTAAGTGCATTTTTAAAATGTACTTTGTTCTATAGTGCGTGAATCTGATAAATATATTGGAAATTTGAAAAAGGAGAGTGCTATTGTTAAATGTGTAAGAATGGTGTTTTGATTTCCCATGTGATCAAACTGCTTGTCAAAAAGTTAGGTGTGTTATTGGACATGTGTGCAAGGTTGAACAATCTCATACTTGCCCTCTTTGCTCTGTCATGCAGAAATGGCGGGAGTCAGTGGACTGTGGCCCAGACATACTGCAGTACCTAGTGGAGCAGGTGCCACAAATTTACTGCCTGCGGGCAGAGCCCCAGGCCCAGGAGGAGGAGGAGCTGGCGGCTATCTGGTTGTTGCAGCCACTGGAGTGGTTTCTATTTGGGGAGGACCCTAGCACTGCCCTGGAGAAGTTACAGCAGAGCAGTGCTTCATCACAACTTTGTGGTCGTGTTTTCAAGGAGGGGGAGACCACATACTCCTGCAGGCAAGACACTCCTATCTTCCCATCATGGACTGAATTGCAGTCAACACAATACATTCTCTTTACCTTACTGATTTGGCCACTACATAAGTTGCTGAGCAAACTAAAGTATAAAACGTTGAATATCTTGTTACAGTAATACACAGTCGGTAATGGGGCCTCAGTAAACAATTCAGATGTTCTGGTATATTCCGTCATCACTGAATGCAGGTGTTCTATTGCAATATTTAGACTATATAGACAAAATGTCACTTCAATAGCCAGGTGTCCTTTCCTCTGTCAGTTAATCAGTCTCGCAGCCTCTTTGCACAAACTGCCAAACTGGCTACGTCGGTTCCTCATGCTAGGTAGCCAGCTGCTACCAGCCAGCCAGTCAGCTCGTCTTTTCTACTCATAGACCATAGTAGTTTTGCCCTCCCACCCAACCACAGCCTCTGGATTTAGTCGGTTTGTGGGCCAAAAAACGAATGGTCCGCTTTCATCACAGCAGACCAGTCCCAAAGGTGCTATTTCAGGGCAGCCAAGTATCAGCACCGTAGTTGAGAGCTCGTCAGAGGCAGTTCGTGAAAATTAATATGTTTTGTTTGGTAATACTCAGTTGAGCATCTCATGGCAATACAAAAGTACCCAATGTATATTATGTTTTGTTTTATCCTCACGATTCATCATTGAGCTCATTGAAAGCCAGCCATCTAGCAATAGGAATACATTGAGCAGCCGAGACGAACCAACCGAGTGACGTCACAACCTAGCTTGTTCCCAGATGGCTGCGCCCTAGTCCAAAAAAGCAGTTTTTTTCTTTTTAACAAATATGGTTCCATTTTATAGTTGAATGCAGGGCTATATCTTATCCAAGGTAAAAAGCGAATGAATCAGAGTCACATTACCGAGTGGTTCACGTCCCCTTTAAAGTATTTTTATGGTTTTATGTATAATGCCATTCAGTCAGTAACAATCTAGCTTTGGATCTAGCTTTGGAGCTTTAGCGATCGTCATCATTTTACTGTAGGTGACTGATTGCAATAACTTTTTTATTATGGTTGGTAGCTAAAAGCTGTTGTACTTTCACCCATATTTATTGAACGTATTTCACTATCCCCATAGGAGTCAAAAGGCAGACATTCCTAATATATTTGCTGACACTGCTCAAAGTTTGCAGTCATGGTTTATTGAACAGATTGTCTATTGACTTCTTGTTGTGTCTGCGTACGTTTGATTGAGGTGCATTTGACCAATATTTAAGTCTGACTTCACTTTGTCTTGGATTCCAGGGACTGCGCAATAGATCCCACATGTGTGCTGTGTATGGACTGCTTCCAAAACAGTGTCCACAAGGGCCATCGCTACAAGGTAGGGCTCCCATCTACCTGAAGATTTCCTCCTTGTTTACTTGGTGTGGTTATGTTATTCCTATGCCGATACCATCCTTGTGACAACAAAACCACTGCTGCACATTTTAAGTGACACATATCAGACTCAGTCAATATTAGTTCTGTAATAATAGCTCCAATGATGCGATGTGATATCGATGAGAAAGGCTTTTGACGTTGAGTTCATGCTCTAAACAACCATCAGTAATGACTATAGAGTCTTACTCCTGGTCTCTGTGCAGTTCTCTTTGCTTACCCACTGTGACCTCTGCGTTCACTCACCCCCCCCCCCCCCCCCAGATGCACGCCTCTTCTGGTGGGGGCTTCTGTGACTGTGGAGACCTAGAAGCCTGGAAGACGGGCCCCTGCTGCACCAAGCACGACCCAGGGGCCGCAGCGGCCATGGAGACGGTAGGTGTCATAAGCAGTGGATTGGATGGGTGGGCGGACCGTTTGTGGTGTTCGGTTTTCCCATTTTTTCGACAAACCTCCCCCCCCAGAAGCACTGAGGGCTCTTGGATAAATATCGGCCAATGACCTCTGTGCCCTTGGCCCTGATGTCAGGAACAAGTAATTCCCTGGGAAAGTGACTTGCAGGAAGCGTACGTCAGAGTGAGACAGTGAGGGAAAGGCCATACACGGCTGAAGGGTATGGAGACTCTGCTCTGGAAGGTGCCAGAAACAATGCATACTTGCAGTTCTAACACTGATAAACTTGTTTTGTCCTTGTTAGCCTCTAGCATATTACCCACTTTATCAGTCAGCTGTTGCTTGTTCTTATGTTGTTTGTTTTTAAATTATTATTATTTTTTTTTACTGAGAACATTTTGCTTATAAAGGCGTCGACATTGTAATGCTGCTGTACATTGAAAAACAACCAATGAACTAATATTTAAAAAAAGTAATATGGTAATTGTGATGCCTCTTTGACTAGGTGTTAGTGCTTTTATCCAGTCAGTTTTCTCACTTGGTGTCCTGATAAGATCTGCATACACACTGCCCTCCAGCTCTTTTCCTTTGGCCTGTTTTCCGTAAACAGCAGGTGCTTCTATTGAATTAAACCCCACAGCTCTGTTCTGTCTGTCTGTCTGTCTGTGTGTGTGTGTGTGTGTGTGTGTGTGTGTGTGTGTGTGTGTGTGTGTGTGTGTGTGTGTGTGTGGGATTGAATGGGCTCTTTGGTTTAATTATGACGTCCTTCATGGAACATCACTGTTCAATGTTGTGTGATAGATTCCATCCCACCTCTTGACATGGTGGTGTGATGTAGTGGGCAGTGTTGATAAACATACTTGAAAACAATTTTCCAAAGGAGTTAGACAGAGCCACACACCAAGGTTAAATAACTTTAAGGAAGATAATTTTAATTAAATAATATGTTAAACCCATTATGCAATTGAATGGGTTTTGTACCTGAAACGTTTAAAAACTGCTGCATACGACAAGGACAAGGTAAATATGTGTTTTTGCTGCAGCCCTCATACCATGTTCTCAGAGAGGCATGCGTGAGTGGAAGTGAGTGGGGTTATTTAAAGGTTATTTTAACATTCTTTAGATGATGATCTTGAATTTCTGCCAAACAAAATGATGTACTGGTATTATATACTGGAATTGCAGTGTTTTTTTCATTGCTGTTCAAGAACTTTTGTTAATTACCCAGTTGGGAAAACGGAACTTGTGTTCAATTCCAGGGGCATACTTATTTTTCCAAGTCCTAATGTAAGTCAGATAGTTGTTGAGGTGCCATACAGGTCTGGGGATCCTTTGCCAGGCCTCGTTATTGACTCCTCTTGCCTGATTACGTAAGCCGTTCCTCCTGCAGGATGGGGACTGTGTCTTGGAGGCAGGCTTGCAGGAGCGTGCTCGGAAGCTTTTCCAGGTACTGCTGCGCTACACCGCCGTCCTGCTGGTGTGGGAGGAGAACTACGAGCTGCCGTCCGAGTTACAGCCCAGGTACGCGCGCTCTCTGTCCCATATACCTTAAGCCCGTACGCAACCGGGACTAAAATCCTTATCGGACCAGCGAAACTATGCCAGGCAAGCTGTAGTGGAAAGCAACTACGGTCACAATTGTGTGATTTTTCCACCCAGGACACATTGTAAAAGAAAGTGAAAGGAGGTGTGAAGGGGAAGCTCTCCTTTCTTACCGGCCAAATGGCCTCAGTGTTGCTTTCAGCCACAACCCTGTGCTGGCAACCCAACAAGGAAGCTGTTATCACAATTGCACCGCTTCACAACACAGTCAATAGTACAACATTGACCTGGCTGCCGCTGGCATTTTTGCGGTCCGCTAAATCAGGACTGAAATGCAAATCTTTGTTGCCCATGACGGTTGATTCCGCACCGACGCCTGTGTTGTCTGTGCAGCGTGAAGGAAGACGCGTACTACTGTGTGCTGTACAACGACGAGCACCACTCGTACGACCACGTCATCTACACCCTCCAGCGCTCGGTGCAGTGCGACCGGCAGGAAGCCCAGACGCACACCACCCTCATCGACAAGGAGGTACACCTGCGAGCTCACCTCATTATTACCTTAAGACTTTAATCTGTAGTAATGGGCTGTTTCCATAATATCTATATATAATGACATTATACGCTGTGGTCGGGAATCAGCATTGATTGAACTCCAGCGAAAAACAAAACAAACATTTCAATTTAATTGCAATGTAAGGACAACTTTTTGGCTAGTGTGTTGAACATCACTGAACATGCTGAATTCCTTAATATAGCCCCTGCAAGTTCAGCTAAGTTTGAATACGTTTCAGGTCATCAAAACAATCAGTTTTAAGCTTCTGGGATCGCCTGTTTTGTCTTGTCTCTGTTTCAGGGGCGCAGAGCAGTGAAAAGAGGCACACGTGTGTCCTGTCAGCAAGCGAAGGCTCTCATCCAGGTAAGAGTGGGATGTTTTGTGCAGGTTTAGAACTGTTTGTGGTACAGGGGCTCTTCGTTATACGTTGACCCAGTATCCGTCTTTTTGCACTCACATCGTGAAGTTATTTAAGACCATTTTCTCTTCATGTCGTATAAGTCCCGCACGCAAGTCTTTTCCTCCCAACTGCAACCAACCGATGATGTTTAATGAATGGAAAGACCATGAAAATGCATAGAGGGAGAGAAAGTGTTTAAGAATAATTATGTGCTGTTGTTTAATGTGCAAGAACCTAGACAATGCCACAAAAATCGTAATCGTAAGTGGTAGTGATGAAGAATACAGTAAGAAAACATGCAATGAAACGGCTGGAAGTGCGGGGAAGAGCATGCTGTATCCTGAGCTTAGGCTAGCTTAGTGTTCCCTGGTTGGCTTAAAGGGATAGTTCGGAATTTTGGACATAATGTCTCAATTACGACTTACCCATGATGTAGTTGATTGATGGAAACCATTTTCAGCTAATTCCATGCTGTCCCTTCTTTTGGGCATACACACGTTGCTAATGCTAGCGCAACTCTAAGGTAACCGGTAGCATCCACTACCAAACGCACTTAAACACTCCACAGTGCACCCAAAGCAAATAAAATACGACGACAGTCTATCGGGGTTATTTTCAGTGTTTATACCATCATTTTTGAAGTCAATCTATCGTTGAATCCTTTACTTTGTGCTGACCTATATTCTCTGTGGAAGTACGGCGACGGAGCAAACGTGGCCATTGCAACCTGTTGCTCTTCTTTGTTGTTGTAGTCGACCAGTGCCGGCAATACATTCGTAGGTAACGTAAAGTATCGCTCCCTAGATAGACTGTCGTCGTATTTTATTTGCTTTGGGTGCACTGTGGAGTGTTTAAGTGCGTTTGGTAGTGGATGCTACCGGTTACCTTAGAGTTGCGCTAGCATTAGCAACGTGTCTATGTCCAAAAGAAGGGACAGCATGGAATTAGCTGAAAATGGTTTCCATCAATCAATTACATCATGGGTAAGTCGTAATTGAGACATTATGTCCAAAATTCCAAACTATCCCTTTAAGATAGTGATGTAGAACCCATTTTGTCTTTTCCCCACTGTTTCTTATGGTATTAATTGGGTCATTAGACGCCCCAAGAGGATGTAAATCTACACCTTGGAATGCAACCCCTCTAATTTACATGAATTCTTATGGGAGAAAATTCCCTTCTGTACTTCATTTTGTACAGCGTCCTCATTTTTGGAACGTAACTGCGACATAGTGAGGAGCCCCTGTACCCTCAAAATCCGAGGTTCTGAATGTCAAAAGTTAACGCGTTCTATATGATGTTATTTTGTGAGTAATGCATTTTGGCTTACAATTTTTGGTGTTTGTTTTGTTTTCTCTGTTGAATGCGCAGTGCTTTAGTTTTTTTATGTGGGACGGTAAACATGTTTCTGTGTAAACACCATGTGTCCCAAATGTGTAGGAGCGCTAAATGTTTGTGTGTGTGTTTTTTGCAGTCCAATTCAGAGCACATCTCCTTGCAGCCCCTCCGTGTGGAGATCCTGCACTCGGCAGTCATGGCTCACCAGAGCTTCGCCATGCGGCTGGGAGCCTGGTTCCAGCAGATTATCGGCTACTCAGGTTTACACCACTACTTGCCTAAAAGTGTCCGTTTACGTGGGGTCGCCGGGCGTTTGTGAACGGGCTGCCGCGGCGGTTGGCTGTTTGTGCGTGAGGGAGCAGTGTGTTCATGTTCTCTGTGCTCCACAGTGGGGTTCAGGCAAGTGTTCTGCCAGGTCGCCCTGGAGCCCAGCCCGGTCTCGGACCAGCCCAGCCTCATCAGCCGACTTATGCTGCACGACGCAAGGCTCTACAAAGGTCAGAGGTCATGTCATTGGAGTCAGAGGCCTGCGGTTGTAGCCCTCGTCTGTTAGCATCCAATAGCCCTTTGGCCAAACATCTCATGTGTTTCTCTCAGGCGCCCGGAAAATCATCCACGAGTTGATAGTCTGCAGCCTGTTGATGGAAACTGAATACAAAAGACTTTTTGCCATCGAGTTCACCAAGGTGAGTGTGGGGGATGGGACAATGCTGTGAAAGCTTCATTCACCGGTTTGGTCTCGTCAGTCAGATCATGACGTTAGCCTCATATGACATTAAGTCAGTGAATGACATTAGTGGACGCACGTTGTCTATCTGTCCGTATTCAGCATTACAAGCAGCTGCAGAAGGACTTCATCAACGATGACCACGAGAGGAGCATCTCTGTCACGGCCCTCTCCGTGCAGATCTTCACCGTGCCCACTCTGGTGAGTGCACCGGATGCCGAGCCCGTTCTGTCTGAGTTTGAGGCCGTTTAGATCAGTGTTACTCAAGTCACGGTCTTCGAGGGCCGAGAACTGCTGGTTTTCCCCCCTCCCTTTACACGGGAGTCTGGCCAATCAGTAGCACTTAAGTGTTCAGTTAATTACCTGGGAGAAAAGAAAACCACGGCTGGACTTGGATTCGAGGGCCAGTATTCCTGGTTTAGATCGTTTCACTGCCTTTAACGTCAACCCTCCTCTCTGCGCTCAGGCCAGACAGCTGATAGAGGAAGGGAACGTCGTCAAGGTGATCGTCGACACGGTGATGGAGATGCTCTCCGAGCACCTGGACGCCAACAACCGCTTCCATTTCCAGGGCTACAACTCAGACAAGTTTTTCAGGATTCAGGTTATCTTCCATGACCTCAGGTGAGGGATGGTCAAGGTTGGCCAAGGTTGATGACAGTTGATCATGCGCTGTACACGTGGCCTAGGTCACTGAAGGTGTGAATGTCACCCATCTACACAGGTACATTCTGATTAGCAAGCCCACGGTGTGGACCGACGAGCTCCGGACCCAGTTCCTGGAGGGGTTTCGCACCTTTCTGGGAATGCTGGCCTGCATGCAGGTATTTTCTCCTCACGATTGCCGCCTACATACAACACACTTGCCATAAAAGTCACTGTAATATTTCAGCATTCATGGCTGTAACTATGGTATTGGTGACTAGCGTAAGCACCGCATAAATGTGAAATGAGTGAATGCGTAAATCAAACCTTGGTGTTTGCCGCCTCTCTCAGGGAATGGAGGAGGTGAAGCGGCAGTTTGGCCAACACATCGAGGTGGAGCCGGAATGGGAGGCGGGGTTTTCCATCCAGATCCAGCTGCGCCACATCCTCTCCATGTTCCAGGACTGGTGCGCCGCTGACGTGAGTCCGGGGGGGGTCGCCTCGGACCATTTAACCACTTCCTGGGGTCGGCATCGTGTTTGCGCCGGTGAGGAGTGTTGCCCGCGTTTTAATGGGAGCTCTCTTTCAGGAGGAGGTGCTGTTGCTGGCTTTCAAAGAGTGCCACGGCGCGCTGATGCGCTGCAATAACCAGCTGTTCAACAGCGAGGCCGTCGACTCCTACATGTGCAAACACATCTTGCACTCCAGGCCCTACAAGGTCTCCCAGGAGCCTGTCAGCATCCACCTGCCTATCTCCAGGCTACTAGCTGGTGAGGGTGCCATCTGTCTCTCCACCCATCTCTGCTGTTAATGCTGCAAATACACCACTTTGGAAATGATTCTTCTTGGTGCATCAGTATGTCTAGCTGTCTTTACTCATTGAATAAAGTTCCTAATACTCCTCTTTGCGGTTCCCAGGTCTTTACGTCCACTTGTGCAGGACCGGGGCGGTTAAGCGTCTCCACGAATACGTAGATCACGTGGGTACCCGTCACCGCTAAATAATTGCTTTTGATCATTGTTTTTTTGATTTAACAGCTCAGTAAGCCTATGTGTGGTACATGCTCAATTACCCTGTGTTGCCAGGCCAATCAGCCTGTGTGTTGTACTAGGCTGTCTACCTTTCTTTTGTGTCAGTCAGCCTGGGTCAATTGTAGCGTGCTTTGCAGGAGTTTAAACCCCTAGACCACAGAACTGCATTACAACTGGAACAGATAATCCTTATTTCACAGATTTCGATAGCTGTTCCAGTTGTGATGTAGCTCTGTGGTCTACCTAAGTACGCTGCAATTGACCGCCTATTTTTGACAGCTAAGTGTTGCCGTGTTATTTTGATGCCCTGTGCTGATGACCGTTTTTCCGGCACTAGTTCTTAGGCTAATTTCCCTGTGTGTTTTTCAGCAATCCTGTGACTTTGCGTATTTCGCGGAGCACCCGCTGCGCTGCGTCGTGCTGGCCGCTCAGGTCTCTGCGGAAATGTGGCGTCGGAACGGGCTGTCACTCGTCAGCCAGGTAGGGGCAGGGGCAGCGGCAGGTCGTAGGGGTCACCAAAAAAATAACGATCAGACATATTGACACACAGTTTTTTGTGTTCTGTATATTCAAAGTGAGATATGCTAATACGATTTGCCTATGCACTGCTCCCAGTAATGAATTCTGTTTCGTTCCAGGTGTACTATTACCAGGATGTGAAATGTAGAGATGAGATGTTTGATAAGGACATAATCATGCTTCAGGTACGCAGAAACCACGACCAGTGAACCATTCGGCTGACTTTACCGATAAACCGCCGGCCCAAAATGCCTAACCACTACTGTACTTGCAGATCGCGGCTTCTAAAATGGACCCCAACCACTTCCTGATGCTCATCTTGCAAAGATTTGAGCTGTTTGAGGTTTTCAACGAGAACTGCTCGAGTAAAGATCAGGTAAGAAGCACTTTGTTGGCTGAACTCCCAGAATGCAACTTGAAGGAATCCAGATTTTGGCATGACGGTTGAGGATTGTTCTGTTGCCATGGCGCAGGAGCTCTTGAAGCAGTGGAACAGACTGACCGAGGAGATGCTTCACCTTCTGATCATCATCATAGGCGAGTGTGCTGCTGCTCTTTCTCTAAAGAGTGTTGGTAGTAAAACTATGCATAGTGTCGTGCGTTACATTACATTGCAGGCATTTAGTAGACGCTCCAGTAAGACTTATCCAGAGCAACTTACACCAGTGTTTCCCCTACCATTATCTTGGCCGGGCGGCCCGCCCGGCCAAACTCACGTGCCGCCCGGCTTGGACAAGAGGGAAAATAAATAATTTTAATAAAAATAAAAAAAAGTATATTATTCTTTTTTTTTTAATATAATCTTTTTTTATTTTTTTTTATGTAGCTGCAATATTTCCCTTACCGCAGAATGCGGGAATGATCAAAATAGCATCTGGAAAAACCCTTGCCAAAACAGCTTCGGTTTCCCGTTAATTAAAATGTTCAATGGCAGCACTGATATTATGAGGGTGTAATTATAGTTTCCGCCTCTACGCAAAATGGCGCACTTTCACCGCCCGGCCTGAAAAAAAATCTAGGGGAAACACTGTACACTAATGTTTTTTTTACATAGTATTTATATAGCTGGATATATACCAAATTCAGCTTAAGTTTCTTACTCAAGGGCACAACAGCAGCGGCTTAGTTGGGAATGGAACTTACAACCTTTCAGTTACAAGCCCAATGTCTCGGGCTGCCCCCCGACCAAAGATTTGCTTAGTCGATTTGCAGTCGTCAGTTCAAACCCTTTGTCGACTAACTGTCGCACATTTATGATATTCATTTAATTATTTAAATATATATTTTTGGGAATCAGAAAATGGTTTGACTTCCAGAGCTGATCAAGAGTAGGCCTAAGTTATAAAGGTAACATACTGTATTACAGAGAAATACAAAACCCTTGGTGTAATTATAAGCATTTCAAAGAACATTTTTCAAGCACATGCGGTGAATTGTTTACGACACGCGCCACCTTAACGGAATCAACAACGCAGTAGCCTAATGAATGTGTCGGAACAACAAGCATGAAGACATTTAACATTGTTCATTTTATTTAAAGTAAGTAAAAAAAGTTTTATAAGGATTAAAAAAAATGCGCACGCATGATGAACACGCATAATAGAAAATATGGCGATATTTATTTAGCTGCCTTTCTGAATATAGCCATTGTATAGCTTTGTAATTCATCAGTGTGTTTGTATAATTTGGCCTATTTTCTAATTATTTAGCATAATGGAACAATAAAAGTCTTGATAATAGCCCACAAAACAGGCTCTCTAGAACGGGACGTGCTAGGCAGCTAACGTTACTTTAGCTACATGTTTTACATATAAGCCATGTTTGACGTTGATGAATGATTGGCAAATTGTTACTTGTATTTCACTTTTTTGGGGTCATCTTTTACACGCTCAAAATGCTCCCATACTTTGGATTTTCTCTCAGACATATTTTAATAACAATTGATCTATTTCTTAATAGAACACCAATCGTTAGGCTACAAGGCGTACGTCGCGAGCAAATAGTTCCACTCTCGTAGCTCCCGAATGAATAGTTCCGCTCTCGCATTTTTCCATGGTGCGACAATTCGACCAATTAGAATTTGGTCGACTAAGAGTCTTCTGATCAACTAATGGTTTAGTCGACTGTTTGGGGGCAGCCTTACCAATTTCCTAACCATTATACTACGCTGCCACCCCATGCCCAGTGCCCATGAATGACCCAGCTAGCAAGCCTGCGCTGTATCCTTTATCACCCCCTCGTGGATGTCATGCCACCATGACGACACAATGTATCGAGACTCATGGTCTCTTGGTTTGCAGGTGAGAGGTATGTCCCAGGCATCAGTCAGGTGACCAAGGAGGATGTGACCATGAGGGAGGTGATCCACCTGCTGTGTATCGAGCCCATGGCCCACAGCAGCCTGGTCAAGGGCTTGCCGGAGAACGTGAGATTTGCACTGCTTCTATAAACCCGTAACAGTAACCACACCCCTGCATGGTAGTTGATCAGCCCTATTCCGATACCCTGCAAGTATTGCTAATGTTACAGCCATTACCTCTGTTTCAACAGGAGAGCCACGAAACCGGTCTAGAAAATGTTATTCCTAAAGTTTCCACCTTTAAGTAAGTCTAAGCCTCTCATCTCATTTTGGCTACATTTTCTCCATTTTTTTTTTAATGAGGATGCAAAGATGTATGAGTTATGACATGCTTGTACTCTGTGGCACATTTCCTTAGGAAGCCCGGGGTCTCTGGCCATGGGCTGTACGGGGTGAAGAAAGAGTGTCTTCAGGAATTCAACCCCTTCTTTTACCACTATTCTAAATCCCAGCACAGCAAGGTACCCCTCACTTTTTCTATAACTCACGCTTACCACGACTCTGTTTTTGGTCCCTGACCTGAATGCGGTAGGTCTCTTGTATTTCAGGCTGAAGATGCCCAGAAGAAGAGGAGGAATCAGGAGGGTAGTGATAAAGGTGAGCTTTGTTTTGTCATGACTCAGTTTGTCTCTGAATTTGCGTTGGGAACAAATGAAGCCGTCTGCCCTTGACTTGCCCGCTGTGTTCAGAAGGGCACTAGGGAGTGCAGCGTCTGCGTCTCTGCCGTCTGAGGAGGACAGACTCTGACTGAAGCCTCTTTATTTGTCTCTCCCTTCACCCAGCTCTACCGCCCCCGGTTCCCCCGGCGTTCTCTCCGGCGTTCTCCCACATCGTGCGACTGCTCGACTGCGACATTTTCATACAGATTCTGCGGCGGGTGCTCCAGAGAGCGGCGGAGGACCGGGTCACTCAGTGGACCGAGGCCATGATCCAGAGGGTGCGGTCTCTCTCTCTGCTCTGTCACCTTTTATGGGCTCCCTCTCAGTTTTCTCCCTCTCTCCCTCCTCGTACTCTTTCCCTCTTTTGTTCCTGCACCTGTATTCTCTCTCTCTCTCTCTTGCTTGCCCAATCCCCAGTCTCTTTTTTTTGGCACTGTCTTTGATTCGGCACTTCAAGCTCAAGGCACAGCTCTTCCACACATCAAGAGGGAAGCCTTGCTTTTCCTTAGATGTATTTTTTTTTGCCAGAAACAGCAGGGAGCACTTCTCGTTCTAAATTCTGCTCATGCTGACGTTTGCCCTGTGGTATGTGGAAGCTGTCCAGACATACGCAGCCTTGTTAAGGACATGTAGTCACCAAACAGGGAAGAAAACAAAAGATCAAAAGCCCAATGCCCAGCATTTCTGGCTGTAGGGAGAAAGAAACAAGGAGGGAGAAATGAGAAATGAGATTAGGTAGCTGACAGCTATACTTCTCCCGACTGTGGTCAGCACCCTGCTCACTGTGTGTGTGTGTGTGTGTGTGTGTGTGTGTGTGTGTGTGTGTGTGTGTGTGCGTGTGCGTGCGTGTGTTTGTGCCTGTGTGCGCTTGTGTTTGTGTCTGTGTGTTTATTTGTCTTGTGTGTGTGTGTGTTTTGTGTGCCTGTTGTGCATGTGTGTGTGGACCCCAGGCCCTGCACCTCATTGGCCAAGGCCTTCTGGAGGAAAAGGCCCAGCTGGAAGCCAGCCGGGAGGAGGAGGTGGCCTTTGAGTTCAGCCTCAAGGCCAAGAGTGAGTCTGCGGTCTTGAACAGTGTGTGGGTGCTCATCAGCATGTCTGTGCTGCTACATGAGAGCTTTTTTGCATTTCCACACAGTACTAGGTTATTTTTATTTCCATCTGTGAAAACTGCCAGCTCAATCCCATATGATATTTATTTGAATTGGGCTGGTGAGATTGGTGTTCTGTCCTACATAACACTTGTCAATGTGAATGAAGGCTACACGGGTCTGTATTTATCCCTTGGGAAAGCCATTAGCTTGACTCTTGAGCCATTTACTACACACCTTGCTGAGGAATTTGCCTGCTGTGTGTGATGGCTACGCCTATCTGGGTATTTACACGGCAGCTGTTAAGCAGCTGACCGTTTGGCATTGTTTTCTCATTTAAAAATGCACCAAGCCAGTGGGGTGTACCACAGCTCCGTATTTTGATAGATTGTGGTTTTGATCATATCTTTCCTGTCTGACGTGCTTGCGTTTGGGGTTTTCCAAGGGATTGGCTCAGAGCATAGCAAGTCCCTATTCCAAGTCCTGTCCAAGCTGATGTCGCTCGCTGCCCTGGAAGCCCAGAAGGACATGATCAAGTGGACCCTGCAGGTGGGAGCCTTCGGTAGCACTGAGGAGAGGGTTTTGGCCAAAATTGAGGCAGTCACCCATCCTGAAGCGTTGCTCTTATTGATTGGTGACCGTTTCCTTTTTCCGATCTTTCCCCCTTTAGATTTTCGAGACTGTAAAGTGTCTCCGGGAGAAGTCCAGCCCTCACGCCTCCAAGAGTGTGGACCATACCAGGCCAGAGGAGGTAACTATGAAAGAGCGTGACTCGCAAGATGGGCTGAAGTGACCAGGCAATTAAAGCCAATGTGTTAACAGCTTGATGGGTAGAGACCGGGCAGAGAAAATGGGCATCCCTCACAAACATGGGAATTTTACCCCATTTGTACTGTTCAGATTCCCCCTGCTGGTGCTTGTAAGGCATTAGCTTAGCTGTTCCTGCGATTAAAACTTTTGTGTCTCATTGGGAAGAAAATGAGCAGTGAAAACCAACCCTTTCATTTCCATATGTGAATGTCTAAGGAGAGGTATGCCACTGTCGGGGAAATCGACCCTCCCTGGAAGTTAAGAGTCGTGTTCTTATTGTGCAGAGCGTTCACGACAAGGAGAAAGCCGAGCGGAAGAGGAAAGCGGAGGCGGCCAAACTCCACCGGCAGAAGATCATGGCCCAGATGTCGGCCATGCAGAAGAACTTCATCGAGACGCACAAGATGCTCTACGAGAACATGCCGGAGATCGTGGGCCAGGGGGAGCCCTCGGCCTCCACTGAGAGGTGAGGGGGATAATGGGAACCAATCCCGTCCGCTCTGTGGTGGGCGGAGCAAAGGGAATCCTCCAATAAAATGTGAAGAGGGATCGTTCACATCCCCTAACAGGCTAGAGACCATTTACTCCCAGTCCAGTGTGTGGTCCAAGGGGACTGATGGATTTTCTGTGGAGTGTGGGGGACTAAGAGGAATTCTCATTCACAGATAGCGATAGAGAAGTGGGCATGGAAGTGTAGAAGGGGATATTTACCTGGCTAGTGATTTGTAATGGTGGTGTTTTTACTACAGTGCATCAGGGTCATTGAAAGTGTGCTTCTATGTATCAACTAGGCCTTTGTGTGCCTGTGTATAAGTATTACCTGCATTTTAGCAGTTGGGCTGTGGAGTTGGGCGAGTCGCGGGTGGCAGTGGGGCCACAGCGTGGCGTGACGGTGCCCGAGAGGGAGGTGCTGACCTGCATCCTGTGCCAGGAGGAGCAGGAGGTGCAGGCCAACGCCCCGGCCATGGTCCTGACCGCGTGCGTCCAGAGGTCCGCGGTGCTGACGCAGTGCCGAGGCAAGATCCTGCCTAACACAGGTAAGTCAATCGGTCAGAGCCCGTGGGACTAAGAAGCTTGCAGACAAATAGAGCCTGAATTACAGCACTGTAATCTGGGGCTACAGTATCAGGGGATGTTTAACTTTGGCCTGAACGCTTTCTTCATTTCTTTCTGCGTGACAGAAACCTTCGACCCCCTCTTCATGCATCCAGACTTGGCCGTGGGGACCCACACAGGCAGCTGTGGCCACGTCATGCACGCCACCTGCTGGCAGAAGTGAGTCACTGCCACTGTCCCTTAGCAACAGTAGATGGTCTATAAATGCAATACCATTAAGATAAGCTATGTTTGAAAAGCTAGATCCAAATAATTATGATAATTATGGTCAAGATCGCCAATTATCATTTCCCAGAAAGAGGAATTACATTATCATTATTATTCAGTGCTGCAAACACAGATGAAGACCAGTACATCTTATTCAAATGATTTTTCTTCTTAGCCACTCGATCACATATTTTCTATAATTCCTTTAGTATTGTACAGTTTTGTGTTTACTGTGTGTGTGTGTGTGTGTGTGTGTGTGCGCTTGTGTGCGTGTGTTTATTTTGCGTGCGGTCAGGTATTTTGAAGCTGTGCAGAACACCACGCGGAATCGGCTTCACACAGACCTGATCATCGATCTGGAGAACGGCGAGTACATGTGTCCCCTCTGCAAGTCCCTCTGCAACACCGTGGTTCCACTCATCCCCCTGGAGCCTCTAGCCCTCAACTAGTAGGTCACTTCCTCTTCCTGTGGGATTACCCACTGCCGCATAGCTCAATACAAGTTCACACAAAGTTATTTTATTTTTTTTACATCTTTTAACGCAGATTCATAAACGGTGACATACAGTGGTGTTCAAAAAAATAGCAGTACAACATCAGTAACCTGATGAACGGAGGTTACGAATGTAACTATGGTTCTACGAATACCTTTCAGACCGTCAGTACGGTTGAAAGTATGGATATTATCCCTCGCGCTCCGCGCAGGTCGAGTAATTATATCAACAAAGTCACGTCAGTGACGTGACCACGTAGGATGACGTGCCCCCGCGGTATAAAACCGTTCGTCAGCCTATGCACTGCCTCAAAGAATCTTCTCGCCCAAAAGATTCCGAGTGACAGGATGTACTGACGGTCTTCCAGGTATTCGTAGAACCATAGTTACATTCGTAACTTTCGTTCTACTTTATACCTTTCAGACCGTCAGTACGGTTGAAAGTATGGATGACTCGTACCAGCAAGGTCACGAGGAATAAGCATAGCTTCCTTTTACTGCACCACAGCCACTGGGAGAACAGCAGCCCCCAATGTGTGACGGGATGCAACGTTGACCTTGTAGAACTTAGAGAAAGTGCAAGGCGATGACCAATGCACGGGCCCCGCGTAGAAACTGGGATATAAGGTAGTGAGCCCCTATTGTCTGGCTATCAACGCGCTCATGCTTAGCGGATATGGCGGAGGCGTACACCTTCAGGGTAGAGGCTGATCGTCCTTATTCCAGAAGGGATTGGAGAAAGCCCAATATGACAGCAACATGGCAAGATATTGGATCCTCTACCCTGGCTGAGCACCATTCAGTAAATAGTTTCCAGCGACAGGCGTAAAGTGATCTAGTCGATGGAGCTCGGGCATTCTGTAAAGTCTCCATGACCGCTGGGCTACAGCCAGCTATCAAGGGGTTGGCCCTTTCAGAGGCCACACCCACAGCTGCAACAGGCTTGGATTGTGATGCCATATCCTGCCGTCCAACTGCGACAATAGGTCCTGGCGAAGCGGGAGCTGCCATGGCTCCCCTGCCAGGAGACTGATTATGGCTGTGAACCATGGTCTCGCTGGCCACCTGGAGGCCACCAGGAGCACTCTGTGATGAGACTGAGCAATCCTGTGTATGGTTGCTGGGATCAACGGGGTCGGTGGAAATGCATACAAAAGGCCCTCTGGCCATGGGTGGGCCAGAGCATCCATTCCCAGTGGGCTGTTTCTCTCTGCCAGAGAGAACCAGAGGGGGCAATGGGTTGTTTGTGCTGAGGCAAACAGGTCTGTTTGAGCTGCTCCAAACCGTTGCCAAATCATCTCCACCACCTGCGGATGCAGACTCCATTCTCCCGGAGGTGGATTCTGACGCGACAAAAAATCCGCTGCCTGATTCACCGAGCCTGGCAGGTGAATGGCTCGCAGTGAGGCCAGTCGTGGCCAAGCCCACATTAGTAATCGCTGGGCTACCCGTAGAGAAGCCATTGACTTTGTACCCCCCTGGTGGTTTATATGAAACACTGTGGAGTTGTTGTCTGTTCGTACGAGGACATGCTTGTCCTTGAGAACAGGAAGAAAATGCCTTAGGGCGAGGAAAACAGCCTGGAGTTCCAGCACATTGATGTGCTCCCTCCTCCAGTGTGTTTCCCACATCCCCCTTGCCGCTCTGTGCTGCCACACTGCACCCCAGCCAGAGAGTGAGGCATCTGTTGTCACCACCTGTCTCGATGGGATAGAGCCGAGATGGACTCCCATTAATAGATATGCACGCTCCCTCCAAGGACTTAGAGCAGAATAACAAGCCTCTGTCACTCTGATGGAGGTGTTCCTGCTCCACTTGGGGTCCAAGTGGAGTGCATTGAACCACACTTGTAAAGGGCGTAGTAGCAGGAGGCCTAGTGGAGTCACCCCCGAGGCTGCTGCCAACATGCCCATCAGCCGAAGGAAAGTTCTGACTTTTACCAACGCATTCAGTTGAAAGCGTTGAATGAGGAGCAGTATGCTTTCCATGCGTTGAGGGGAGATGCATGCCCTCATTATGCAGGAATTTAGTGTTACGCCAATATAAATGGCTCTCTGGGCCGGAGTGAAGCTGCTCTTGTCGAGGTTCACTGTGAGACCCAGCGCAGTGACATGAGCCACAGTCAGCGCAGTGCTGCTGGCTGCCCTGTCGTAAGAGGGGGCGCAAATGAGCCAGTCGTCGAGGTAAGGTAGGATCTTGATCCCCTGCAGATGGAGGGAACTCAATGCAGCACTCACACACCTCATGAAGACACGGGGGGCTAGTGACAGGCCGAATGGTAACACTGTGAATTGGTAAGCCTGGCCTTGATAGGCAAACCGCAGGAAGTGCCTGTGCTCTGGGCAAACTGGAATATGAAAATAAGCGTCCTTTAAATCTAGGGACGTGAACCATTCCCCTGCGGATATGGACTGAAGAACCTGGGCCGTCCGCAACATGTGAAAGGGGAGAACTTTGAGAAACACATTTAACTGCTTCAAGTCCAGAACTGGACGAAAACCCCCTTCCTTTTTTTGAACCAGGAAGTAGGTTGAGTAAAACCCATCTAGCTGTTCTGATGGTTTTACTCTTGTGATTGCACCTTTCTCCAAGAGAGAAACAATCTCCTGGCAGAGGGCACAAGCTTTCAGTGGGTCTGTGACTGAGGTCATTCTGACCCCTGAGAACCGTGGGGGCCGGCGTCGGAACTGCAGCCTGTAACCGTGGGAGAGGGTAGTCAGCACCCACGTGTCGGTCGTGTGAGCTGCCCAATAGGCCAGTTGCCTCTGGGTGAACCTGCCGACGGCCGGCCCCGACCCCTCAGTTCACCTGCTGTCTACTCTCCAGGGCCCGCTCAGCTGCGGGACCGAAAATGCGGCCCGGGATCACCGGGTGTTTCCTCAGGGTCCCCCTTAAGTCATCTGACAGGGGGGCCTGAGCAAGCCAGACTTGACGGCGAGCTACTACCAGGGTGGACTTCAGCCTGCCTAGCTCTCTGCTCATCAGGACGAAAGCCTGAAGAGAAGCGTCATTCAGGTCACCGATGCTTGAGTCTACAGGGTGAGGCTGTAACATCTGGGCCTGGGCCAGCATGAGCACAGAGAGAGAATTCCCGAGGCGTGCCATGCGCGCCGCTGTGTCATATGCCCGTGTCAACAGGTCATCAGTGACCCGGCACTGAGGGCTAGGGCAGCGAGCCTCATCTCTCAAAGCTCCATCTGGGGAGAGTACTAGAGCTCTCACGCAGTGATCAACTGCTGGCATGTGGTCTAAGCCATGTTCCTCCGCATTATGCATAGTAGATAGCAGTCTGCTATCTCTGCTATGGTGGGCGAAGGCACGCGGATCTGCCCAACACATCTGCAGCTCCCGGAGAAAATGAGGTGATGGGGGCACACTGAATGGTGTAGTTGGAGGCAGCCTTCTAAAGAAGGGGTTTGCCGCAGGGGCCGTCACTTGAGCATCATCTAGGCTAGAATGGTGCATAGTGATGAGGGGCTCTGTCCTGGGTCAGACTGCTCTGACCCTTGCCGTGAGCTCCCTGAACCATCTTTAGCATTGGCGCTAGATGGTTCCAACGTGGCAGAGGGGAGGTCTGAAATCTCAGACCTAGGTGTCTCCTTGTGCTCTGAAAAATCCCGATTGAATGCTTGGGTAGAAAGCATATCCATGTCATGGTAGTAAGGGTCCTCCAACTCATCCCCCATTACATCGGGGCGGGGGGTGGAAGAGAGGGCAGCAGAGTGCACCGGTTTTGGGGGTGCCAAGGAATGTTAGTATGCCTTCAGCTGTTCAATTTCTGAGGTCAGCGAGGCCACCTGCACACAGAGTCTTTTTCTCTTTAGCTGGGGGCACACCCGCAGCTTCATATGGGCTTCCCCGTTTGCGCTTGTGGCGAGGTTCCTGAGTAGGGCAAACAACACCTGATGGTGGAATGTCGTCAGAAGATTGCCTGCCTTCCACTTGTGCGAGGCGGGCCTCTCATTTTAATTGGAAGAATACTGCAATTAATGCAGGGGTTGGAGAGGGCTTCTATTAGGTGTGCTACACCTAGACAAGCTGGGCATTTATCATGCCCATCTTCCACAAGCATCTCACACCCACAGTCACAGAACTGCTTCAGCACATCAAGCATCATGGCGGAGGGTAGGTAGCGGGGATCAGAAGCCGACTGGGCCCACGACCGCAATACAACCGGGAAGCTGGTGACACTCAGTGGCTGCTATCCGGGAAAATTATTTATTTTATTGTACTGTGGTTTCAGTTCTATTTAAAAAGCTGAAAATACAGAGTCTATATTGCAGTATATATCTGGCGCGAGAGAACACGCTGAACTACTGCGTACTGATCAGCAGCACAGATAACACTCAAAAATAACAGCTATTACTGTTTGTTATTCCCAAAACGGACTCTGTTTGCGATATATCGGCGCGAAGAACACGCTGAACTACCGCTGGCCGAGTAGTAGCTAGAGCTGACGACACTCAATGGCAGCTATCCGGGAAATAAAAAGTTATTTTCGAGACGGCAATTTCCAATACGGTCTCTAAGTGCGGTAGATGTCTGGCGCGAGAAAATACGCCAAATTACCGGTGACCGATTAGCCCAGCTGACGACACACAGTGGTAGCGGCTAACGGCTAGAAAGATGGGTGCTCGCTGGGGTAGCCAAGCCGAGAGACAGCTAGCTAAGCCACTTGGTTTGCTGATAGCCGAGAGACAGCTAGCAAAACCCGCCGCTTCAGGCAGAGCACGGTTAGGAAATCCGAGCGAGGACCGTGGGCGGATCACGGAACACGATTCGGAGCGTCTAGTCAGACAAAAAGACAGAAAAGTAGTCTAATGAAATGAAGGGCAATTACCGGAATAAAAATTACCGAATTATCCTTACACAAACAGGAAAAGAAAGGACAGGGAGGGAGAAAATTGTGACCCAACTGTCATGACATGCACGCTGCTTGTTCTGAGTAATTGACTCATTCATTGAAAGGGGCGTGTTCAAAATAATAGCAGTGTGGAGTTTAATTAGAGAATTCATTCATTCTGTGAAAAAAAAAACAGGTATTCCACAGGTAAACAGGTGATGCCATCATGATTCTGTATAAAAGGATATCAAAAGACTCCTGATATCTTATTTCCAGGTACACTTAGAAGCAATACTATAACCTCTGCATTTGAATGGATCGCTATGGGAATTGGGGGGTGGGACTAGATTAAGCTGTAAATTACACGGGAATAGTATGGAACACATGGTTGGCTAAATGGCTGTAAGTCAACAAAGGTCTGAGGTATCAAACAAGCCTTAAACCATCACTCTGCTGCCAGAAATACATGATGGCATCACCTGTTTACCTGTGGAATACCTGTTTGACCTGTTTTTTTTCACAGAATGAATGAATTCTCTAATTAAATTCCACACTGCTATTATTTTGAATACGCCCCTTTCAATGAATGAGTCAATTACTCAGAACAAGCAGCGTGCATGTCATGACAGTTGGGTCTGTTGTTTTTCTATTACACTACTACATCAAGTAAATTACTACTACTACTACTAATAACAGTGGTTCATCAGGTTACTGATGTTGTACTGCTATTCTTTTGAACACCACTCTACAGTGGTATATATAGACAGTCAGTGAGATTGAGATACATTATAACTCTTTGCCTTCTGATTGAGGAGAGCAGAAGGTATAAATGCTAGGCTAAATTCAGAGTTGACACATGCTCCATTTTTAGCTCTTCCTCCAGTCTCTGTGGTGTAGCATTAGCATGTGTGTATGTGTGTGTGTCTCACAGTGAGAGCGCAGAGCTAGTGGGCCAGCTCCTCACCCTCCCTCGCTGGATCCAGATCATCCTGGCCCGGGTCAACGGGCTGCAGTCCATCTCCCAGGGAAACAGTAAGACCGCCACTCTTCTGAGTGACATATAGCAGTACTGTAAAGTAGTTTGATCAGGAACTGTCCAACATTAAAGCCCTTTACAGCTAACATAATGAGTAGCGGATTGAGACGTACTCGTGTCCTTCTGTTAACCTGTGACAGAAAGCAGCAGCGAGGCAGACGGCCAGCTCTACGGAGGAGGACAGGCAGACTTCAGATCCATCCTGAGCTTCGGCGTCCAGGCCCCGTAAGTCCAGCCGTCTCCTCGGGCAGGGTTTTGAACTCCCCCTCCAGGCGGCGAGAGGGATTGCAGCACGAGGTTCACCTTTCTTCCCTCTTCTCCCCCCCAGTACCAAGTATTCAGACAGCATCACAGAGATGCTGGTTGTGTGCGCCACGACGGTGCACCGCGTGGGCCTGAAGATGGCGCCCAACGAGCTGGACCCCCGGGTGCCAATCATGTCTTGGAACACCTGTGCCTTCACGATTCAGGCCATTGGTGAGGACCCTGCCTTGCTTACTGTTGAGTTCAGCAACTGCCGCTATTTCCTCATCGTGACATGACCTTACTGGCAGAAAACAGGGATGAGCTCCACCAATCATGCGGTATGTTGCTAACCGATAGAATAACACAGAAAGTGGCTGGTGGATACTTTCCGAGTGTACTTCTTGGATACTTCTATATAGGAATTGCCAGGAAGTAGACAGAAAGCATACACCAATCGCCATTGGTGTTCTTATATTGGTTGCTACCAACATAGTCCATGATTGGTGGACAGCCCTTCTTTGTTTTCACAACTGTCTTATCCCAGTTGTATCATGTCCGCCTGTTTGATTAGCCCTGTCTAAAGTAAGGGAGAGACATGGAGACTGTGGAGTGGCCCGAGCAGGCCGTGCTGCACTGCTGTTGTTGATGATTTTGTTCTCCCAACAGAGAACATGCTGCAGGAACAGGATAAGGCTCTATTCGGATCCTTACAATACAGACAGGTCACATTCTTTATTTTTTTAAAGAAAATTATTTTCTTGTTTCTAGGTACCGCAGCCATCACTTTTTCACTGATACAGATGGAGTGAATGTTTCTCTTTCTGTTTGTCTTTTAGCATGCGGGCCTGAAGGCAGTGGTTCAGTTTTCTGCGGCACAGAGACTGAAGTGCCCTCAGGCAGTCGTCCAGAAGCACTTTATTGGCATGCTGGCAGGTACGTACGTCTCTGCCGGGAAACGAATGAGTCACGCACCGGCTCACTGGCTGTGAGTGCTGAACATTTTGACTCATACGGCGGCTTGTGAGAATGCTGAACATTTTGACTCGTACGGCGGCTTGTGAGAATGCTGAACATTTTGACTCGTACGGCGGCTTGTGAGAATGCTGAACATTTTGACTCGTACGGCGGCTTGTGAGAATGCTGAACATTTTGACTCGTACGGCGGCTTGTGAGAATGCTGAACATTTTGACTCGTACGGCGGCTTGTGAGAATGCTGAACATTTTGACTCGTACGGCGGCTTGTGAGAATGCTGAACATTTAGACTCGTACGGCGGCTTGTGAGAATGCTGAACATTTAGACTCGTACGGCGGCTCCGTCTCACTCAGAGTGGAGTAAGCTTGTGTCGCTGCTCAGTACTGTTTATGCACTGAACTCCTGTTTCTCCAGCTCTGCTGCCCATCAAGGATGTGGAAGGAACGCCCTCTATCCTGGAAGTGGACTGTTTTCACCTCCTGGTAGGCCACTCCCCATTTCTAGTTTATGACTGCCGATCGTCTCCCTGTGGGATTAAAGTGTACACTCTGAGTGTTCTCTTTGTGGCGCCTTGCTCTCCCCTGGCGTACCCACAGCACAGAGCCTGTGGTGTGTTTAAAGTGTACACTCTGAGTGTTCTCTTTGTGGCGACTGGCGATCATCTCCCTGTGGGATAATCAATGTCAGAGAGTGTTGCCTTGCTCTCCCCTGGCGTACCCACAGCACAGAGCCTTTCGTGTGTTTAAAGTGTACACTCTGAGTGTTCTCTTTGTGGCGCCTTGCTCTCCCCTGGCGTACCCACAGCACAGAGCCTGTGGTGTGTTTAAAGTGTACACTCTGAGTGTTCTCTTTGTGGCGACTGGCGATCATCTCCCTGTGGGATAATCAATGTCAGAGAGTGTTGCCTTGCTCTCCCCTGGCGTACCCACAGCACAGAGCCTTTCGTGTGTTTAAAGTGTACACTCTGAGTGTTCTCTTTGTGGCGCCTTGCTCTCCCCTGGCGTACCCACAGCACAGAGCCTGTGGTGTGTTTAAAGTGTACACTCTGAGTGTTCTCTTTGTGGCGACTGGCGATCATCTCCCTGTGGGATAATCAATGTCAGAGAGTGTTGCCTTGCTCTCCCCTGGCGTACCCACAGCACAGAGCCTGTGGTGTGTTTAAAGTGTACACTCTGAGTGTTCCCTCCGTGGCTTCTGCCAGGTGGGGCTGGTGCTGGGCATTCCGGCGCTCTACCAGGAGGAGGCGGTGGACCTGCAGCCCTCTGCCATCAGCTCGGCCTACAACCACCTCCACCTCCTTCAGCTGGTCACCATGGTGCACGTGCTGCAGATCCTGCTCTCCTGTCAGGGTAAGCCGATCAGTCCGCACCACAGCGACTCGGCGTGGAGGAATTCAAATACAGCGCACTAAATAAAACCGTTATAATCTGTATTAGGGCTGGGCGATGTAGAACAATGATAATTATCGAACGCAGTAATGGCCGTCGCCACCATGTTGCCTTTCTTTTTGCCTTTTTATTACCTGATGCGGTAGTAAACATCCAAACTTCAGAGGTCGCGTGAAATGCTTCCGGGAAAAAAACAGCCATAAGACACAGCCACGTTATTCATCTGACAGCCAATCGGCAGCAAGAATCATACAGCTTCCAAGTGATCATGTGATGTGTTTTTGTCAATCACATGGAAGCTGCAATGCCTTGCTGCTGATTGGCCGTCTTATCAACGCCCAATAGGTAACAGTGGTGTCGTTTTTCCCTGGAAGCATTTCACGGCCTCTGAAGTTTGGATGTTTTCTCCTGCGTCAGGTATAAGAAAAAAAGGCAAAAAGAAAGGCAACACCCCACATGGTGGTGATGACCGTTATTGCATTCGATGATTATCGACACAGCCTACGGCCCAGCCCTATTCTGTAGTAAAAGCAGAATGACGCCTTCTGACGAACAGCTTAGCTAGCGGTTTAGTTTAGGGTAACGATTAACGTCTATTATTGATTTTGACCACGGTTGTGATTTTTCTCTCTTTTTGGTTCATCAGACTCGACTGGGGTGACGGGAGGAGAGGTGGGTGAGGAGGAGAATTTGGCCGCTGAGCTCTACAGGGCCGTGTCACAGTACACCGGCGGGTGAGTAGCGCGCGGTTCACCACTCGACTCGCCTAACGGCTTTTACCCACCGTGGGTTGGGGTCAGTTTAGGTTCGGAATTTCATTTCATTTCCTTTTTGGGGAGTAGTTGTTTAGTGGAACCAAATATGTTGGTGGCCAGTTTGCATCTTAAAAGCATGGCTGCTATTATAGTTTTAAAAAAATAACAATTTTATACTAGCTAAAGTATTTAGCTGATTTTGTGAGTGCTTTCTTGGGATAAACGGAGCCTGGACTTGTTCTCTCAATCTTCCAATGTGTGTTGTAACTGTGTATGGAGTGGTGTATGCAAAGTCAACAAAATACCGTTCAGTGTGCTAGGTGTGATACGTGTCAAGTGGATGCAGCTGTGCCCTTCTGAAGAGCTGCTGAATATAATTCTATGCTGTCTTTTGAAAATGTGAACTGAAGTATAAGAGGAATAACAAAATAATGAGTTGGTCATTTAAATGGATTTTGCTTTTGTAAGTGGCTTAAATTTAATGTTACCTAGTGCTTGTCGGTTGTATTGCTTGAAACTGTTATTTTACTGATAGAAGGATTTAGCTGTATTCCATCATTAATTAATATAATTTTTTTTAAATTATTTTTTTGATACTCGTATTCTTCGATTTACGGACAATCATGCCAATTTCGGGATCTTATTTGGTTAAATATATTCCAGCCTCTATGATATTTTCAGTCGACTATTGAGTGCTATTTCCAATGTATTAATCCACCAAAAGATAATACTGTTATTATAGGCTGCAAGGAAAACTGTGGACTGTGAAAACCTGTTTGAGATTTTGTATAAGTAGATCAGGTCAGCTTGCATCTGATGGTGGCTACGGGGTGGGTTGCATTGTGTTAGTTTCCGATTGGATGTAGGTTTATGCAGGACTCTGGAGTGTAGCGCATTCTACTCTCCACCAGGAGGCAGCACTGGGTCAGAACGTGTGTTCTATGCAATGTTCCCTCTGAACAGGCTGAAGGCGGACGTGTCTGGCCGGTTTGTGGTAGACAGTGTGAGGACAGGAACGACCTCCTTCCTGCGCTGCGCCGCCCTCTTCTTCAATTGCCTTACAGGAGTGCCCCCCCCAGAGGACCTCTCCAGTACTACAGGTGACTGCCTAACTACAATACAATATGTGCTGCTGGTGGGAGCTCTTAAGATGATGTCATGCTTGGATATATACCTCAGTCGGAAGCGGAATTGACACTTATCGATTCCTGGCATTACTTTGATGCCATTAGCTGTGTTTCATTGTGCTGGAGAAGCACTGTAATCAAGGTCGGCACATTTTGAATGATGGGCTACAGCAAAGTGCCTTGTGTTGCTCAAGTATATTAGTGTGGCTGCAGACATGAATTAATTGAAGTGAGTGATGTGATTCTGTACACCCCCGGCAGCGTCCACTGATGCCCATATAGAGGCTCTCTGCAATTATCTGGCATTACCCACCAACCTGTTCCAGCTCTTCCAAGAACACAAGGAGACGGTTCCTCAGTTATTGCAGAGGTGACTCACTCAGCCCCTTTCTCTAATCGATGCAGTCAGTGGCCTACATCGTTGGTTGACCGTTTGTTTTAAAGTTGGAAGTGCAGAATTTTTGAAGTGAAGAATTTTTAAATGGTTGTGCTTGTGCTACTTTATTGTAATTTTTAACATTTTACCAGTCTTTGCTCAGTATTGCGGTTAACTGTATGGGTGTTCGCGTGTTTGTTAACTGTGTGTGTGTGTGTGTGTGTGTGTGTGTGTGTGTGTGTGTGTGTGTTTTTCAGGTGGTGTGGGAACCCAGCAATTTCCAAAGCTCTGAAAGGAGAAATTGCGTTGATTACGTAAGCCCACGTTCAGTCACCCTATTGATGTCTCCTGTTGCCAAATGTGTCGATTGCAACAAATTACATTACATTACAGGCATTTAGCAGACGCTCTTTTGCAGAGCGACTTCACAACTTTTTTTTTTATTATTACATTTTATCCATTCATACAGCTGGATATATACTGAAGCAATTCAGGTTAAGTACCTTGCTCAAGGGTACAACGGCAGTTGTAGTCCAGTTCCTTAACCACTATACTACACTGCCGCCCCCCGTAACAAATGACCCGACACTTCTGCTTCCCAGGTATCCAAGGAAACGAAACCGGTTAATAGATCTTCCAGAAGACTACAGCGCTCTGCTCAACCAGGCCTGTCACTTTCAGTAAGTAAAGACCCTTCCCCCACCAACACAACCTGCTCCCAACAACATATACTCCCAAACACATTTTCCTTCCTCATCACCAAATGTTGCAAACTACTCATGATGTGGGTACCGCATGGCATTATGGGTACATGTGAACCTCTGCACGTGCGACTAGAGCACCGGCCCTCTCTTGGCGGTGGTGTCAGGGTGCGGTCCGGGTGTCGAGCTGTTGTTCTGCCCTTCCTGCGCAGGTGCCCCAAGTCTTCGGACGAGGACAGGAAGCACCCGACGCTGTGCTTGTTCTGCGGCGCCATGCTGTGCTCTCAGAGCCCGTGCTGCCAGGAGCAGATGGACGGCGAGGACGTCGGAGCCTGCACCGCCCACGCTGCCACCTGCGGGGCCGGGGTGGGAATGTTCCTCAGGTACGGGGGGTGGGCGGAGCCGCTTCTGCATTTGAGTAACGGAGTGTCGTCTTTGTGACGTCATCACTCCTCTGTGGTCACGACGGCGCTCTGTTCCCCTCGCAGGATTCGGGAGTGCGAGGTGGTTCTGATGGCCAGTAAGACCAGAGGAAGCACGTACCCGGCCCCCTACCTCGACGACTACGGGGAAACGGACCCCCAGCTCGGGTAAGGCTCGTCGAATCTCGTGTCCCGTGTTGTGGCGCCCGTTCGGACCTCCTGCGGTCGGTTTTGACGGAAAGGGCCTGCTGTGCATTGCAGGCGCGGGAACCCTCTGCACCTCTCCCCGGAGCGCTACCGCAAGCTGCACCAGCTCTGGCAGCAGCACTGCGTCCTGGAGGAGATCGCCCGCAGCCTGGAGGTGGTCAGCGTCATGTTCGCCCTCGAGTGGCAGATGCTCTGACGGCCCGGCGGGATGGCGACGCGGACAGGAAGTGAGAGGCAGAGTTGGCGACGAAGAAGAAGAATCCCGTAAGCGGCTCCCGGCACGGCCCCCCCCCCCCCCCCCCCCCCCTACCCCCACCCCACCGATCTTCACCACCAGCTGGGGCCGGGCTGTAAACACCCGCTTGGCTTTCAGTCGGCCGGGAGAGCGGGGGATCAGCGAGAGGGGAGTACGAACACTAAAGAAGGGCCTCCTTTCTAACCGCCAGGCCTGGGTCGACGACGGGCCCCCCCCGGCGGGAAATTCGAACCATTTCCTTTGGAAGAGCGGCCGCACCCTCGTGCGCGAAGCTCGTTCAAAAACCTCATTCAAAACTCCGCCCGTCCCCCCCCCCCGCCGTTGGCCCACGCGTTGAAAGTGCCGCTTCAGGCTGTGCTGTGAATTATCTGAGGATTTGACATGGTTTAAAAAGGCATGAAGAGATTGTGTACATTTAAGAATCATGAACCTGAGAAGAGGAATTGTCTCTTTAGGATAAGGCAGTAGTTATTTTTTTGTGTTTGTTTTTTTTAAGGCTTCTTGTCTTTACTGGGAGACCATATGCTTCCCATTATGTCCACGCCTCAGAAACTGATGGTTCTAATTATCTAAATGGAATTTGAAAAAAATATATATATAAGTTTTCTGTTTATATGCAAAAAAAAATAAATAAAAAAAAATAATAAAATAAAAAGGATATATATAGATGACAAATTTGGAAGGTTATGAACACTTCCATTTGATAACAAGTGTCAGGCTTCGTATTTCCCTGTATTTGCTTTGATATATATCTTAACTGTGTTAAAGGGCACCAGAGCTTGGTCTCTGAATGGTTACCAATGCTTTACTTTGCTGTCATTATTTAACTTGTGTACATAAGTGAAGCTCG
The DNA here is from genome assembly GCA_029718625.1 of Synaphobranchus kaupii. Lineage (NCBI taxonomy): Eukaryota > Metazoa > Chordata > Actinopteri > Anguilliformes > Synaphobranchidae > Synaphobranchus > Synaphobranchus kaupii. The sequence goes on from CM056390.1 coordinate 18,309,174, forward strand.
GATTTTGGGGTAGTAGTTCTGGGCCGTGTTTTGTTTGCTGACGCACATTGCGATGTGCGATCGCTGGTTTTCCGGTAACGAGTGGCACAGCGAACGCAACACTTCCACCGGGTTACATTTTTTCGAGAACATTGTTATCCGCCCCTGGACACATTGTGTTTGGCACGGGCGCCATTCGCTCGTTTTAGAATGGTATCGCCAGTAATCGGTCAGTCCTTCATTGACATTTCCTTGCATTTATGTTTAAGAAAAAGCATAAATATATATTTATAAAAATATATAATTCAGTATAGAGATAAAATGTTCGCCAGGAAAAAGCTTTCCGATGCCAGCAGTTCTAAAAAATACGCACAGGTATGGGTACACACTCACACACACACACACACACACACGTGCTGATACGCAGAGGTGCCGTGTGGAGCACACGTGTACTATATTGCCACGCTTAGGAATGTAATGTGCATTTTATGGGCCATTTGTGTTCACTTTTATTTCCAAATTTCCTTTATTTACTCTTTGAAGTATGACGTATGTGCTGTTGCGGCGGACTCCTTTAAAATGAATAAAAACGTAATCTGGACATTGTGATCTCTTGTGCTGAAATGGGAACGGGTGCATTAATCCAGTGCTCCGTTGTGGATAATCCACCTTTAAAATCCACTTTGTTTAAAAAAACAAAAAAAAACAAAAAATGAAGGAACATCGGAATTGTCTGCGGGTCCGAGTTATTTCAATCAGGGAGTTCTCAACAAGCAAATGTGTCACGAGTGTCAGGGTGAATAATTCAGTGGCTTTTTTTGGAGCGTGTCTGAACTCATTACATTAATTCGCCTGGATTTAAATGTAGTATCTATGGGACACACAATATGGGCATTATTACAGATTTGATTATTGGATGCGAAATGGCCCAGGCAGAGGTTTAGCAACATTTCAGCTGCTACTGCCGCAGGTAGTTTGGCCTGGGTCTTACTGAAGCCTGTAACGGGCACCGGCAATTATGAAGGGGTTTTCCATAGAAGCGGAAATAGATTTCCATAAGAGTTTTTGAGCTGTGGGGGTTAACACAACAGAAGCTGCTTATCTTCCATAGTGTTCACCGATGGCCACATGATATGCTGTAGATGGCAGATTACATTAGAATTAGCTGCTTATGGGGAAAAAGTGCACGTGCATAATTTGATTCTGTTTTATTCCGCTGGCACATTGGTCACAGATGGGGAAACAGACTGCAGGTAAAGTAAGGGTATTTCCCAGTGTTCAGTAAGTCACTGAGGGGAAATGATTGCAAATAATGAACAAAATCTCAACTCCTGTTTATTTGCTATTTTCCCATGTTTTTTTTGTTTGTTTATTTTTTAAGTTTCCTTAGTCAGGAGAGCATTCATTGTCCCATAAACGAAATGTAAACCGTTCACCCCACTTTTTCGTCTGTGTTTTGTGTCCAGCTTATATATGCTTGTCTTAACCGGTGTGAATGGGACAAGCTATATGTTTTTGTCTGCTTTCGGTGCACTGTGTTTATGTATATGAATCCTCCAAATTTCTATATATAATGGTCACATACTATTGCGATGGCACAGCTACAGTGTATCTTAATATTCTCAATGGTTATATTATTCTCCCTGGTTGTGAAAATCTTAAAAGGGATACAAACAACTTGCTCCTACTTCCCGCGCATGTAATCAGGACTGTATAATGTCTTCCCGACTGCGGTAGGAATGTAAGGGTTCTCATGCCGAGAAAACAATTAATCAACCGTTTGCTTGTGAGCAACTGTACAAGTCGAAAATAAATCCCTCATCTTGTTAAAACACTGTCAGTTATTTACCTTCACCAGTGAGACGTGATTTAAATATGAGTAGGAGTAAAATTAAGACCTCACCCACCACCCCCTCCCTCCCCCATTCTCAAGTAACCCTTTACTGAAATCTTTTGACTAACATGGTAAGTTGTGTAAATTGCGTCTCTTTTGTACTGAAGCAGTCTTTGGGTTTCTGTTCATGTTTCTCGTAACCCGGAGGACAGAGAGGCGTCTATGGTCATCTTCCCAGGTGCATACAGCCCCACCTTGAACAGGGTCAGCGCTGTCATTCAGCTCTTTTATGGGAAATGCATGAGTGTTAACCCAATTGCAGTCAAATGCATTTATTTAAAAAAGAATAGCCCAAGCTATATTGACTATCTGGAAAACAACAGGGAGATTGGAGATTTTTTTTTGTAAGGATGTTTTTCCATGGCCCTGTCCTGTCCTGTCCTTTCCAATCGGCCCCTGACAGATTGGAAAGGAAGTGTGGAAGAGGAATCTCATTAACCCCTGGATTATAGAGGCGGTGCGGAGCATTCCAGCGCAAGTGGTCGGGTGCTTTTCCCTGACCGTCGCTCCCGGTCACTGCAGAGCATTTCCAATTGGCCAGACGCTCCTCTCCATTATTACAGGAATGAGAGAAACTGGAAACCTCTTCAGAAGTGGATAGCAAAGGCCTTGCCTGACTTCAGTTCCCTTCAGGTGTAATCAGTTCAGACTAGATCCAATTTCTGCTATGTGTACAAATAGGTTTCAGATCAACAATTCTTGGTTTAGATACTTGAAATGGGTTCTACCAATTGTCTCAGTCTTGCATCTTATGGTTGGGCTGAGGCAGCCTCACTAAAATAAGTTTAGAATCATATTGGAACTTTTGAACATCTGAGATTGAATAGTTGAATCCTGAATTCATCGATGGTTTTCCTCAAGACACTTTTATGTAGGCGTCATATTCAAGGGTTTACAGAGCTTTAAAGAAAGCAAAATATCTCAAATGAAATTTGAAATGTTTTAATTGGGTTCTTTTCGTGTTATTGTACATTTCATAAAAGCATCCTTTGATTCCTTTGTATTTACAGCTGGAAAATATAAAAGCTCACGTTTTCCAATGGTTTAAGTTGGATATCAAAACGAGCACTGTCGATATCTCATTCAGCGCCAAAGTCTTATAAAAACTGACAATGCCCTGCACGTGATTCACTGTGATCCACTGATGTCCGTAGCGAAGACACTTAACAAAAATACCAGCTCCTGCGGGTAAGCTTTTATCCCGACTATGGAAAAAAAGGTGAGAATATATTTTATATAAACGTCAATCATCACGGCCATATAATTCTCACAATTAAGAAAATTCCCTCCACTTGTATAGGTAGTGGATCTCATGGCCACTCATGTATCCTGTGTTCTTCCCTTAGTATCGAGGTAAGAGTCGTGGAAGGCTTGGTTAAACCAAAAATGAAAGGAAATGTTTTTGGAATGAAACTTGTTGAGATGAGACTTGCATTTTACTGTCAGAATTTCATGGTCTGCTTTTACCTAAAGCGTTGTTGTGATACTGGTGTTGGAGTTTACATAGAAGTATGTAAGATGGTTGAAATACACCATTTCAATAAACACAGTATTTGTATTTTCTGTAAGGATGCCCCTAAAGGCGGAGGCACAAGAGAAGGTATTACGTCTCGCCTGAAGTTCCATTCTGCTCTGGAAAATGTGTCTGGTTTTAAATCTCAAGGTTTTTGTGTTTGAAACTGCAGTAAGAATCGTATTTGTTCAAGTAAACATCACACCAATGAACAAGATTAAAATAAGAAATTGAAATTAAGTAAACACAAGTTCCATAAAACCACTGTGGTATCCAAACTCATTGCTATTACCCTATTTAAAAGCAACACTTCTCTGCTCTATAAAGCATGATGCTCGTGAATCTATTAAGGGTGTTATTCCATTCTTCCTGGTGACATTTTGCCACATTTTTACCACGTTTCATTATTTTCCATCAAATTTAGACACACCAGGGTCCCTCTGACTTAAGTAAGTGTTTTCATGATTAAGATCTTAACTAAGTTAAGAATTAAATTGAAAACACAGTAGAAGGCGGTATAAGGAGTTCAGTATGGCAGTTCTTCATCAGCTGTTTGTAAGTCTGGCTTGTTGGTACAGGCTTAACATTGACATTTTCAATGTCTGTAAATAGGCCACTTTGCCACCTATGTCTGGATCTTAGTTTCCTCACTGAGTGGGCTGATTGTATGTTAGAAATCCAACCACTCTATCAAAGCAGTCACTCTTTTTTTTGAGTGGCCCCTGTATGTTTTAGGGTTTCATTTCAAAAGTTCCTGAATGAAAACCTTTTCGCTAAATCATTAAACACTGAATAACGTATTATTTCCTGGTTCAACTTTGGTCAAATGTAATTACAAGTCTTGTCATTGATTGTAACGTGGCACCCCTGTTGTCCAGCTATCACAAGTAGAAATTTATATTGTTCAATTTGTGAAAGGTTTGACTGTGGGTCGCCATGTCCTGTGTTGTCCCACGTTTTTGTGCATTCAGAGAGGGAGGGTTAGTTGGCCAGAGGAATTTGTTTGGGAGGGACGTTGTCCGGCCCATAATGGGCAATAGAGGGGACGTCGATGTTGGGGTCGCCGTTGTTGGCAGTGTCGATCTGGTTGCACTTGCCCAGGTTCTTGATGATGTTGAAGTTAGAGCGGGCCGTTTCCACGAAGCTGTTCTCCAGCAGCCAGCCGTCGCACTCACAGTCAGGGTCTCCCTGGCGTAGGACGTTCTCCATGGCGGTCTGGAGGTAGCGCACCCCCGTAAGTACAGAGAGCTGCAGAAAAACAGGGAGGGGGAGGGGCTGTGAATAAACACTCGGTGCTGTAGTTCCTTTGGATCAACAGCTCATGCAAACATCAGTATTTTCAGGGCAAATAATCCCAAGCAAATACGACAAAAGAACAAAATATTCCTGAACATGTTGGACTTTTCTTGCTTCCATTGGATAACAAAATTAATTTCAGAGCACCTGATTTGATCATTTGTGAATTTCTTTTCTACAGAAAGGAAAGAAGCCAGAGATTTGACAGAGGGAAAACTCTGCTGTATTTGCATATTTGCAGCGTGGCCCTGGTTGGTGCTGGAGTGCATTGGAGGTTGCAGCCCCTATCAAGCCCAGAGCCATTTTGCTGGGTTTGAAAGAGGAGTGGTCATATGTGACTCTTTCGAGGAAGAGGTCAATATCCAGGGTCAGAGCTGAGCATGGATAACCAGGTGAAGTGTCACAGCAGAGATTTACTGTGGGATTAGGGCACACTTTGTAAGTGAATGAACAGTGCTTTTAATCATGCTAAGTGGAGAGGGCAGAAAAACCAATCTGCTAGTAACTACCATAGAGCGTACATAGGAATGGGGGAGGGTAGGAGAAGGCATACGGTGAAGCCTTAGGCTGTGTCTGAATCAGCACCCTTCCATACTGTTGGGTAGGCTTGTTGAGTAGATAGGACGAGAAAGTAAAGTAGGCAAAATTTTCTCTAAATGTAGTATACTTAAAACCCCCGTATGATATACTTACGTGCGGGGTTTCGCGTATATCCGAGTATATTCGGTAGCATACTTTTCAAGAAGTACACAAAATAAATATGACATGCAGCTTCATTTTAAAAAATGAGGTGCTGCTTTGCTGATGTTTTCCTTCAATAACAACCAAAACAATACCTGTCTAGTTAAACATGCATATCTATGAACTGTACTGACAGTTAGTTTGAGACAGTGGTGATAACTCAATGAAGTGTATCTTGCACTTATACATTAACATGTGATTAATGAAGTATGAAGAGTTGTTATTGAAATGAGCTTCAATGTTTGTTTCTTATGCCACTTCTAACACTTCTACCACTTTTGAATATGATTGAAGCTGGTAGGACCAAAATACCAAAACGTATGTGCCTTTGCTGGAGTGATGTAATATGCGATGTCATTTATGTGAAGTAATTCTAGTATGACCTAGTTAAACTAATTTGACTGTAATGGTGTTGGAACAATAATGATGTACTCCTGCGCTATGACGTTTAGCTCTGGAGGTAACATAGGCGTCCACAGCGGTTCCAATGTGTGCTTATGGTCTTCCTGACTTTCCACCTCTGATTCCAGCGGCAAGAATGAAAAATGTATGTACGTAATGTTAGTTGGTACTTGTCCATGCTCAGTTCTCAAACTGATAGCTGGCATTGATCCTCACCTCAAAGAGCCAGATGATGAGCACGGTCAAGCCGATGGACTGCATGATCTGGGTGTAATACTCCATCAGGGCCTCCTGGCAGCCTTGCCTCCACAGGTTCAGCTCCTCCGTCTGGTAGTCGTAATTGAAGTGGGCCGAGTTGTTAGTGATCTGGTGCTGGATGCACGGTCGCGGGGAGTAGATGTTACAGCAGCTGAACGGTACCCCATCCATCAGGTACTTCCCCTCTACGTTACTCCTCAGTCGACTGTGGAGGAAGGGAGGATTTTAAATCCAAGCAGGCATTTAGCAGCTTGGCAGATGTGCATAGAGTTGTACTGTTGAGTCTAAAATTTGGTTTGGGGAGTATAAAATGTCTATATAAGTCTATATCCTGTATCATCTTCAGAGCCTTACAGCAGTGCTAGAAAATATGGATAGTAGAAAAGCTAATTATGGGCTCTAACATTTTAGACACCCAGTAATATCTACAGTGGTGTTAAAAAAAATAGCAGTTCAACATCAGTAACCTGATGAACCACTGTTATTAGTAGTAGAGATATTTCTGCATGGCAAATAATTTACTTGAAGATGTAGTAGTGTAATAGAAAAACAACAGACCCAACTGTCATGACATGCACGCTGCTTGTTCTGAGTAACTGACTCATTCATTGAAAGGGGCGTGTTCAAAATAATAGCAGTGTGGAGTTTAATTAGAGAATTCATTAATTCTGTGAAAAAACAGGTGTCATTAATTGTCCTTTATTAAGGAAGAAGGGAAGCAAATGTTTCACACATTGTTATAAAATATATTTCCTTTTGAATTGCTAAGTAAAATGGGCCATTCCAAACATTGTTCGGAGGAACAACGTAATTTGATTAAAAAGTTGATTGGAGAGGGGAAAACATAAAGAAGTGCAGCAAATTATAGGATGCTCAGCTAAAATGATCTCAAATGCTTTAAAATGGCAACAAAAACCCAAAACACGCGGAAGAAAACGAGCAACTACTGTTAAAACGGATCGAAGAATAGTCAGAATGGCAAAGATTCAGCCAATCATCACCTCCAGAAAGATCAAAGATGATCTAAAATTACCTGTAAGTGCTGTTACATCAGCAAGAAGCCCCCGTAAAGCACCATTGTTGAAAAAACAGCATATGCAGAATCGGTTAAAATTTGCCAAGGAACACATTGATTGGCCCAAAGAGAAATGGCGTAACATTCTGTGGACTGATGAGAGTAAAATTGTTCTTTTCGGGTCTATTGGTTTTCGACAGTACGTCAGACAACCCCCGGGTACTGAATTCAAGCCACAGTACACTGTGAAGACAGTGAAGCATGGTGGCGCAAAAATCATGGTATGGGGATGTTTTTCATACTACGGTGTTGGGCCTATTTATCGTATACCAGGGATCATGGATCAGTTTGAATACATCAAAATACTTGAAGAGATTATGTTGCCGTATGCCGAAGAGGAAATGCCCCTGAAATGGGTGTTTCAACAAGACAACAACCCCAAACACACGAGTAAGCAAGCAACATCTTGGTTCCAGACAAAAAGGATTGAGGTAATGGAGTGGCCAGCTCAATCCCCGACCTCAACCCCATTGAAAACTTGTGGGGTGACATTAAAAATGCAGTTTCTGAAGCAAAACCCAAAAATTCACAGGAACTGTGGAATGTAGTTTGTTCATCCTGGGCTGAAATACCTGTTTCTAGGTGCCAGAAGTTGACTCGATGCAACGCAGATGTGCAGCAGTTATCAAAAACAATGGTTATGCAACTAAATATTAGTTCAGTAATTTAAAGTGAAGTTAAATCTTGAAAAATTTCTTCAGTTTATAGAGTAAGTGTTTGAGTTTGAAGAGAAAAATGTCGACACTGCTATTTTTTTGAACAGATTAATATTCCTTTTCTTTGCTTCCTGTAAAAGAATAACGCAGACTTGATAAAATTTGTTAATGCTTTGATTTGGAATTGAATGTCTAATGTTTCCACTACATTTGAAATATGGAACTAAAAGCTATTAAAAAATATTTGCACTTTATTCACTTTTTTTAACACACTGCTATTTTTTTGAACACCACTGTACAACCTTCTCCATCATATTCGGTGTGCTGCATTAATAGTATTAGTATGCTTAATGACACTGAACAGAGTGACATCGCTACAATACAGGAACCTATATGGAAGGAAAATTAAAACAAATATTAATGGAGACATGAAAAATTAGCTGCATAACTTTCACACTAATTTCAAGACCTGGTAATATGTCCAAAAAACCCAATCCCAAATAAGTTGAATGTGAAGTAAATTGAATGATATTCTATTTATCCACATGTTAATATAGCAATTAATATGATTAAATCATTAATTGCATTCCTGACAACCTTCAGTACAATGTTAGTAGCACAAGAACAATATTAAATTTATCTAATTTAATCACACAATGCATGCAACTCGAACCACAGGGTTTGTGGGTAATGTAGTCCATGGTACTTACTCCACCACCTCCCTGCGGGACATGTCCAAGTAACGGTTGCTGATCCACTGGATCTGGAACCAGTCCCTGAAGCCCCTATTTCCACAGCAGTGGAACTGAATCTGGAGCATGTCCAAGGTGCGCTTGAGAAAGCAGCGGCCCGGCATGTCCGTGTCCTTGTAGTAGCGCATGGCATCGCGTAGACCCAGGTTCAGGGACTCTTCCAGCTCGTTGCGCATTGTGTAGCACATTAGCGCCCCCACCAGGATGCAGAAGGTGAAGAAGAAGGTGCAGATGATATAGGGCAGCATCAGTAGCTTCCAGCGCAGGAACTTGGTTGTGTCCACACAGTCATAGCAGATTTTGCCACCCAGGAAGTTAATGCCACACGCAATGAGTCCCACAGCGATCAGCATGTTGGGCACAGAGTGTATATCCCGGTCGGACATCACCTCCCGTTGCTTGTTGATCTCCACCTTCAGAAAGAGGCCCAGGCTGAACAAGATGAGGCCCGTCACCACGGAAACCCAGTTCAGAACCCATAGCACCTGGGCCAGCTTGTCCCTCTTGCTCTTGGTAAACTTCACTTTAAGGACGGCCATCTTGGATTTATATTTTTGTATGTTTTGTACTGTGATCCTAGTGCTGCATGCAGGGAAGGGGAGGCAGGAGGTGGGGAGGATGATGGGACAGGGTGAGGGTTACGCTCAGCTAGGGGAAGGGAGGGGCAGGGAAGGTGATGGGAAATATTTTAATGAGGCCTTCATAAGTAGCTTAGGAGAGGTATTTTTAAACACTTGGACTATGGTTGCTGTGGTATGTAGTTATAGTCCTAAGGAGCAGAACAACACAATATAAAAGATAATGCTAATATTTTTGTTAGTCCAAAACATTGACATTCTCAATTATTTGTGATGATGAACAGGAATCCTTGTTGTAAATCACAGCTTAAACACTATTATCATTCAATGTCCATGTCAAATAAACCACCACTACTTACTGAGTATCTGAAAATACTGGAAGATTATGGGCCAGTTTCCCAGACATGGATTAAGCCTAGTCCTAGACTGAAATAAAAATTCAATGAAGATCTCCATTGAAAAAAGTTTTTAGTCTAGGACTAGGCTTAATCCGTGTCTGGGAAACCAGCCGCATTATAACTTTATTAGATTGTCAAAATTAGATATTTAAAGGGAAGTATTTTGCTGCCTTTATAAACCATTACATCTGTTCATCTCCACAAGTTTGACTGGACATTCTAATAATTATCTTTAGAATTTGGTTTGTTTGAATAAATTGACCAAAGCTGAAGAGGTGAATAAAACAATCCCGGGCCAACATGTTGAAACGCAGTATTATCTGGCTACTCTGGCTGAAAATGATCCCCCAGACTAAGAGAAGCAAATAGCCCTTACCTTTTCTATGGACAGTTTACATTGTCAGTGATGTCCTTGGCGGTCCTTTATCGGTGTGTCCGTTTGACATGTTTTCTAATAAGCGTCGTAAAAATTAGCCGGCTGGCGCCGTGTGGGCGTACTCCCGCTGTGAGAGAGAGAGGGACGGAGTCGCTGGCCACAGAAAAGTGACTTCCATTCCCTGTCTATGACCCTCTGCATAATCCCCTTTAATCATTTATCAGCCCTCTAGGATTTGAAGAAGCACCTTCTGCCACCTGTGCAAATCTGTCTACAGAATTGACAGAGTACTGTGTTAGTCTGTCACTGTATTCACAGACATGCTAGATATAACTATTCTCCTCCTGTTTCCCCCTTAATTATAAATGGAAGCTAGGGTAGGCATCACCCTAGGGATTATTATCTCTGGACTGGATGAATAAGGGCAATGCACTAGATGTGACAGTGCATCCAAATGCACTCTTACTAGATGGTACTGACCTCACATACACTTCTGTGTGTATAGAACAATGCTTAACAAGGGATGCATACTTGAGACCTCATTGCTGCCACCCAGTGCTTGCTTTGAAGCTTTGCAAGAGTAAGCAGGTAATATTCCTCTATATGAGAGTTTCTAGTTCTTTGGAGTCTAGTCACATTCAACCTGCTAACAAGTGACAAGTCCAGGCTCCTAGTACTGTGCTGGACAATCAATGGCATTTGCATTGTCAGACATGGACCTCCATTGCTCTGATACAGAAAGGGATTTGCATGCCTTCCATAGATGGGAGGCTTAATGATGTGAAATGCTCAAGCTTATTTCCCTCACCTGAGCCTGTAGGGTGTATAATAAGCCCTGATAAGCACATTTGTTTGTTAAAAACCCAAAAGCCTTCTGGGGTCAAATGAATGGGCGTGCTGCCGTGACTACACCTCTTTACCATTTTCCCTCCAAGGTAGCAGGGTTCCCTGAGATCCTCTTACCTCGGCCTTTTGGTGGTGTTTCCTCCAGCACGAGCAACTCTGTTCCGTAAGGCTGTCGCACACGGAGCAGCCAACGGGCACCTCAGAGAGGCTGAGATTACTGGATTGCTGGACCCAAATGGGGCTTGTGTAAGGGGAATGCGCTGTACACTCAGGGGAGAAGCCAGCTGATCTGGGAGGGGGAGAAGGTCCATGGACTGATCCCTGGGACTGAAGGAAAGTGCAGCGTGGGAGCACTGTGCACAGCCTGGGCCACAATAGGTCACCTTTCAAAACAAGCAGGTACTGTACAAATTTCCTCTGTAGGTACAGACAGGTATTTCAGGTCAGTCTATTCCCTGATTCAGCATTGGTTAGGAATAACCATATTTGTCAATCACTGTTGAGCTGTGCACCTGAGTTTCTCCAGGTTGCATGAATATTGAATATTACAGAGAGGTATGGCATCTATGGCTTTCACAGGTATATAAACATGGGATGATCTGAAGCCTTATGGTAAGTTTCTTGCCAGCCTGCCGCTACAGTTATAATTACTCTTTGTATACTGTACTTCTCAACTGTATAATATGAGTGAAATGTTCTTGAAATGTACACTTAATTCTGACTCACTGTGATTGAATTCTGATTAATGATGCATAGAATAATTACAGGCTATAAAACAACACAAATCGGCATGAATTCCGCATACTGCCTCTGGGAATCTGGAGTCCTTGCATTTTCCCTCTGTAGGGCATGACTAATTACTAATTTTATTCCCACATTCCCCAGGCAAAGAGGCTAGAGACCCTGCAATGGAAATGAAGGATTTCACATACCTGAGTGAGGCTTAAAAACAAGAAAGCATGGCGGTGCATGATTTATAATCGAGGGTTATTCCAACTGCTACATGTATGCTGACGGACACAACTTCTGATCTGGCAATTTGTAGAGCAATTACAACCAATTATGAGCACGCATCTGGAAAGAACAGGGTTTCTGTGTCTGTCCTGGGACCAGGAAGTCTCCCAACCCAATAACTGCAGAACGTACCCCACACAAGCAACCCAGACAAGGGAATACACTTTAAGTGGCTTAAATGAGTTTAAATTAAGCTACGGCACAAATACAATTTATATGTCTCCAAACAAGACCTGAGACCATGTTCTGTAATGATTTCTCTTCCAGATGTTGCCTTCAGCTGAGATGATTCCGGCTTCCCCCTGAGGATGTGTCCAGCAGCTGGAGTGATGATGACCAGGTCACCATGGAAACATTTTCAGAAGGTTAACATCTTTGAATTCATCCAAACAGCACTGATTCTTTGATGATGTTTGATGCTACATGTCCAGTACTAGTACTTTCCCAACCTTCCCCATCACAGTGTTTGGTACCAAGACTGCTTTGGATGTGGAGAGCAGTTGGACCCAGGCTCTGGCCAATAATGATGTGACGGCAATCATTTACTGGATTCGAGCATACTTGACTAAAAGCACTGCTCAGTATATGTATAAACATTACTAACAGTAGACTTAGGGCCTGATTTACTAAGACCTTTAGTGTGTGCAAAACCTTTTCGCACACACAAAACCTATAACACAACCAATGATTGGTGCAGAACAAATACCATGACCAATCATTGGTCATGTTATTGGTTTTCCGTGTGCTAAAATGTTTTGCACACGCTAAAGGTCTTAGTAAATCAAGCCCTTAATACGTAGTTCCTATTTTGATTCTAGATTCCCTTTCCAATGTCAGTGGTTGATATAGGTAATGCAAGTGTGGATGGCAGTCTGGCAAATTTTGGTGCCTGGATTCACAAAATGGCTGACGTCAACAAGAAAAAGTTAATCACGCTCTGTGAGTAACGGGATCAATAAGCGAAAGCAAAGCCCCCAAAAATAAATCTATCTTCTCATTGTGCAACATGTGAAGATCTGTGACAATATGACTAAATGCAAAGGGAATTTTATTGCACATTACTTAACATTACTGTGCAGTAATGAAGAGCTAGAGGTTAATATGCAAAGTGAAAGTATATCATCAGCCAGAGCCCTGCATACTCAACTGTGATCAGTCAATCCTGAGCTCCACGGCACCGGTTTGCATCTCTCCATGCCTGTCTGACTCCAGGCTATAGCTGCTGCAGGGGCCTGTGGGTGTACCTGGACCAACAGTCTTTCACCAGGATCCAACTCCTCCTGCAGAGGCTGAGGAACCTGCTGTCATTTAACAGGTGGAGGAGGAGCCAGGCCAGCACCACCCACCGCTGGCCAGGTAAACCAGCTGCACTGCAAATAACACATTCAAACCACAGTGTCATATTGCCTGCTGACTGATGAATATCTGTCTCACCTCCCCTCTCGGTCCTCACAATGCTGGTGTGATACTTTGACCTCCTTGGGCTCTGGTGATGGAGGGGAGGCATTGGGACCAGGAGTGCCAGGCCATAGAGCAGAACATTTGGCTGGGCCGCCTGGTGCAGTGGTGAGGCATTACAGGACTTCTAGTATCGTGACTGTCCTTTCTCACAGCAGTCCAATAAACATTACTGCTGGGCCATTGGTACAATTAAACCTCATTCATACAGGGTTATATATCCCTGTATGTGTGTGTGTCCGTGCGTCAGTGTGTGCATGTGTTCAAGCTTCCCGAACAGGGATTTGAATCCTCAGTGAGCAAAACCATTAGCTGAGCTTCACGCTTCTGTTTGGGGGAATTAAAAAATTGTGTTGAATTAGAAACTGTTCTGTTGTTTTGTTGGGATTTTGGTGTAATACCATCAATCAGATAATAATTTCAAAGGCTATATTAATTGGGGATTACTGAAAAGAAGTTGCCATTAGCCTAATCATTTCCCATCAAATAGAATTCTCAGCAGACTCATTAAACAGATAGGATGAAAGGATGAAAGAAAAGCAATTAGCTCCAACATTTATGCTCTCCCTCTCTCTCTCTCTCTCTCAGATTGTCATGAAACACATCGCTCAGATGTGGCGGAAGATGGATCAGAACCACAGGAGGGCTTGCCAGGAGTCACCAGGGTAATCCGTAGGTTTGAACCGTTTGTTCTGCAAACAGTAGTGTAATGAAAGATGTTCTTTATGTCTCTCTGATTTCCATTAAGAGGGGAGAAAGAGGGGAGTTCACTGATCCACGGTATGGTGTCTACAGTAAACAAACAGTTCGGGCCCGTATGTGGCACCCCACAACAGAGTTACCCTCCACCCTGTCTCCAGGCTCTTCTGAAGCTTGTTCTGGCGCCACAGATAGACACTGTTTCTGTAAAGGCCACTGTATCCTTTTGTTTAGGTTTCCCTCATAGCTGATTAATATTTAACCAATACACTATTGTTTTCTTCTGTAAGATTTTAGCTTTTTCTTTCTAGCCACCTGTTAAATATTCATCCTTTCACATATCCTTTAGGATTTTCTTCCCGTGCAGGGATGACCTTCTGAAGTAATTCTCCCGAGCCTCTTCCATCCCTCCTGCTTTCTGTCAACAGGTCAAAGGGCTCTGGCGGCTAGACCGCTGCCTGATATCTGTACGCGCCTCTCACTTCAGTGGTCAGGCACAGTGACCTCTGTGACATCACAGTGCATTGCATATACTGTACCTGCTCATGTCTTGTACATCTTGACCAGAGGGACCATTTGGCCAAATCTTTCCCCAATTCACTTTGCAGCAGTCAGTGGATTTGCGGCTCAGCCCAGACATCCCTGGCCTTCCTCGCAACACCGCCCCATTGCTGAGACTTTGCTAAGGAGAGAAGAGGCCCAGAGTGCTCTCAGGTACATCTGCTGGAATGAACCTGCCAGTGGAAACATCCAGGACATTAAGCTCCACGTTGACGTCTTCCTGCAAAACGGGGACAGCTGCACACACCCCTCTACTGTCAGTCCTATAGGATTTTTCAGTCTTGGAATGAACGACTTATCTTCTGCACTTTGTATTGGGTCTTTTTGTTTGTGTGTTGCTGTGGCAGAGTGACAGGCTACCTGAGTCTTTCCCTGTGGTCACACATCAGCCAGGCCTGGCCCCTCTTAAAGGAAAGTAAGGTGAGGAATGATGACATCATCATCCTTGGTGGCTGTGAGATACTCAGCGAGATATACTCTATAAGAAGAACTGGAGACAACTTCCGCTTGCCGGTTCTGCTTCTGCTATGGCAGCTGCTCATTGACGCATGAAGCCAATTCATGGAGGCTGCCATGTTAGACTATGGGGCTTTTTGGCACCAGAGCATACACACTCGGTACTTAACGTGGCTTTTGGAACCAGAGGAGCATGCGCACTGGGTACCTAAACATGCGGACCCAATTGGAATGAAGAAAATCTTATAACTTCTTCTGTGGAGAGTTCCTGGAGAGTAATTAGTTCAGTGAGAAGAAATTTTGGAATTTAAAAGAACTGTCCAAAATAGTATAATTTGGCCTGGGTAATTTCGTAGTTTTTAATGGACTTCAATGGGGAAATGAGCTTTTTGGCACCAGAGGCTGCAATACCTCCGGTGACCACTGGAGTTTGCAAGCTTCAAGGAGAATTTAAATCCCTGGTCCCCTGGAGATACTGGACCCATGTTTGTACTCTGTGGCCCACAAGGCAACACTGGACAAGGTAACCTGCCTCACCCTTCCTACTCTATGAAAAAATTGTACACACATGTACATCTGGTTGTGTTGTGTCCATAATTGCTTTGCATTCCTTTAGGGACCGTCTGACTCGAACCAAACAGAAAGTCACAGTGTCTGATGGGTCAAAGCTGTGGGTCAAAGTGGAGAAGCCCTGCAGCAAGCAGAGAAGTTTATACGTGGAGAGAGCCAGGACATTAAATCACATGATTTCAGTGATTACTGTTCCTGGAGTGATGAATACTCTACATGCTTTTTAAGCTCCAGTCTGTAGGCTTTATCATGAACTTCACCGATTAACAAAAAATACTTTTGGTTTCATCACTGGAATGTAGGTCTTATCTGATAATTGCGATTTACTTCTTTCCAAAGAAATGCTTTGATGACTGGATATTTTGTTTACTGGCCACACCTACTTAGGTAATTTAATCAAACTTCATTACATTTATTACATTATGCAGCCTTTATTTAATGGACATGTAATGTTGTAATGATTTGTGTGTTTATATGTATGCATACGCGTGTTTGTTTGTGTGTGCGCGTGCGTCCGTGCATGTGAGTCTGTGCTGGATCTATAGAAACCCCGCCCACCTGCAAGGTAGGAAAATGACATCACAAAAGCACTGTCCCACGTGTATTGGCAAGTGCTGGAACGCTGTTTTTGTTCCCTAATGTACGGCTCTTGTCCGAAAATACATCATAACCATGGACCATTCTGTGTGTCCCTACACCGGACATTTATTCTCCTTCCCAGGAACAGCTGGGAGGCCGTTTGGCCGAAGCGTGCAGGGAACACGCTGGATCATCCCGTGCTGCCTTCGCGCCATGTTCATTCTAGGCCTCCATCTGTGGTCTCCAGCTGTGAGCTCAGTCTACAGTCCAGCGATGAGGAAAACGAGCCACTGCCATTTGTGGTGTGCTATATGGCTGCTGCCGGCGTTGATGGGTAGATGTTTCCACATTCGCTCCTTGCATTCTGGGATTGTGTTATGCATCACTGCTTCTTAAAGCTTTTGATATTGCAACCCAAATAAGAAATTATTTTTAACTTCGGGGGCCCAAATTAGAAATCTCGTACCTTTCAGGGTCTCGTAAAATGCACGTACTGGCATAGCCTAGTGTACTACTGACTCATTCTGGGACCCACCTCATACACTCCCGCGACCCATAGTTTAAGAAACCCCGTTATACAGTAATCTTCTGGTAGATTTTCATTGTATAAATTTTTATTCTTTATCATCATCCTCATCGTCTTTGTGATCTATGTTTTGCGGAATATAGGATTCACCAGCAGAGTACCACGCCCGCTCACTGTCTATGGACAGCTGTGCCCTCCTTCCCCACAGCGTCCGCCTCAGTGCTTCCTCTCGGCTTGGATGCCTTGTCTGTGGATGAGAGCTCGTGGGCCCCACAGTTCGGCCCACCTGCCCTACCTTGTGACAGGGAATTCCGAGTTGCGCAAGAGGACCGGTCGGTACCCCAGTGAACCTCGCTTCGATGACATGGTCCTGGGCTGTCCTGAATGGATACTGACACTGGAGGGCACCACCAATCACCTTCAACAGCCTGAGCAAAGAGACTGCTGATGACCTGATATATGCAGCTTCCTGTTAGGGTGAGAAGAACCTGCTGATATTTCTCCTGACTTTTGCAGTGACAGAAGGAATCCTTTCAAGATAAGCGCAGACAATGATATATACCATACATATCCTAATATGCTTATGCTTATAATTATAATATATAATTATATATACAGCACCACTGTGATAACATTATTTTGGGAAACAACAAAAAATATGTTTTGCTATGCTTTGACCCTGTTGGATTCAATATGTGATATTACTCAGTTATCTGTGTTTATCTCAAGCTGAAAGTAACTTATATTAATGTTACGATGTCAGTTATTTAACATTAAGATAAATGTGAATGTTTAACAATAAATTATTTGCATAATGAGGGGGTTTTGATGAGAGTAGTACAGGTGTGATGACCGGGGACAATTCTGTGACAGCTGAGAGCTGTAGAGACTGAATCTCCATCCTCAATTCTACAACCATGCAGACAACCAATCAATGCTATCATCCCCTAACAGTCTAATGAAGAGTGACAACTTCCTCTCTCCTGAGTCTGGGAGTATCGGGACACTTTTTTCTGATGAACAGAGAGGGATTTCCTGAACACTTGGCGTCAGTGTCTCCCTCATTCCCTAATTAAGGTTTTACTTATCTTCCCTTTAACTTCCACCAATGGCAGAGTGACTGCGTCCTGGCTCTAATTTATTTATATTTAATTGTGTGATTAAGATAGCATGGGCTACACCAAGGTTGTGCCTGAGGAGATGTACCCAGAGCCTCAGGCGATAACTGAAGTCCTGAGGAGTGGTGTGTGCTCTCACCAAAAATCAAAGCACAAGCACCTTTGGCTCCCACTCTTTCTTGGACCTGGAGTCTCTACAGGTGAGTGACAGCTCTCTGGTCCAATGGCATGTCTTAAAACTGACCGACTCACCTTATTGGATGAACCTCTTCCCCTCCTTCCCTGTGAGAACAGTGGGCCTCTGACTCTGCCAGGCTGCAGATCTTCTACAGGGGCTTCCAGGAAGCTGTGGAGCAGCCAGAGATCCTGACCTCCTGTGCCTTCAGCGAAACCGTGCATGGCTTCTCCATCGACCCCCACAAGTATGGGGACAACTGTGCCACCAACATCAAGGCCTCACCAGAGACTGGTCTGTCCAGGAGTAGGTCCTCTCTCCTGGAGGTGGAATTTAACCTTGTCACAAGAGGGAGATACAAAAAGCCCTTTTCCCTCCAGGACACCTCCATGCTCATCCCCATCCACAGGCTGTAGCAGTGGAGACAGCTGCAGGTCCCCAGAGCCCTGTCGTCTGCCAGGAGCAGCCCCGCCCGCCCGCCCCAGCCCAGCCACTCTGAGCAGCCCTGGGACAAGGTTCCCAGTGGGCGGACATGCTTCCAGAGTACCTCGGCTCACCAGGGTCACTGTAAGCTGGAGAGCGGGTAGAAACCTCTAGAGACCCCCAAGGCTTCCACAAGCCTTCTACCTGCCAACACCCAGATCTCCAGCATCACACCTGCTAATGCTTTTTCAGCTTTACCTTCTGCGTGTACCACAAGTCCCCTCAAAGTCTGAAAATCTGTTAAGTTTTGTGTGTGTGTGTGTGTGTGTGTGTGTGTGTGTGTGTGTGTGTGTGTGTGTGTATGTGGCACACTGGAAAGAGGTCTTTATGAGTGTGTGCTTAATTTTCACAAACCCAGCCTCATTTCCCCACAATATTAACACAGTAAATCTCATCTAGTAGTCTGAGTCTGTGTCTACAGACAGGCTCCTCTAGTAATGAGTAGTGGAAATAGCAGGGGGGAAATATGAAATATGAAGAAAAAAAATAGCATGCAGCGCTTGGATTCCCAAAACCTGTTAGAGGATAATGGCTTTGAACTGCGCAGACCAAACAAACTAATTAGTGTTGCATTTTTAAAAGCCATTTGGAATTCCTGAATCCACAGTTTGTCACCAAAGGTTAACTTGCTGCTTGGCTTTTGTTCGGCGTGCTTTGAGGAGGCCAGACTGGATAATTGCCTGTCAATTGCCTCAAGGAAAACCAATATCATTCCTTGATATGAGTTATTTTAATAGTGGGGGAGGATAAAGAAAGCCTTAGAGTATCCATTTCCTCACCCTGTGTCTTTGGCCTGAGGAATATTAACTTGCTTTCTGCAGTAATAATCTTTGCGGTGGGGAACGCGCAGAATAAGTGCCATTTCCATGTTTATTGATGAAGTGTCTTATTAAGCGAGACGGTATTAATATGGATGAGGGGCTGCTCCAGACCCTTGGAATGCTAATGGGTGTAGGTGGTGGGAGCTTCCGTCTAGCCGGGCGTGGGCGCTCTCCTCTGCGCCGCCGTTCACTCTCGCGGCCCATCCGCCACTCTGCCCGGCTGCTCTGCCAGGGCCCCGGGGCTCTTACACTGACGCAGAGCTGCTTTGGCGAACGGACGAGCGGCTCCTTTCTGAAGGGCAGGCAGGCTTGACGCGAGAACGCAGGCGACGCGAGAACCGGCCGCCCCAACGACCGGGGCCCCGTTTCCCAAAAACATCTTAGAGTTGAGATCGTCTTAAGAGTGTTTCGTGTTTGTGCTTGATTAATTTTATGATTAAAATGATTGAAATTTACTGACATTACATTAAAAAAAAAAATACAAATAGAGAGAGAAAGACAAAAAACTAATGACGAAATGACAAACAAACAACGAAAGTAATATGAAAACAAAATAGCCTAAGCCTTTATCTGAGATGCTTTTGGGAAACGTGGCCCAGGATGGCTGCATGGTTTATTTTCATTGCCCTCGTTCCTTGGGGAAATATTTGGGTAAAGTTGGTGCTTTCTGCAGGGGCGTGCCCATGGTTCACAGTGTTTGGTAGGATGCAGGGGCGTGCCCATTGCTCACAGTGCTTGGTAGGATACCTCAGGGCCTATTGTGTGTTTTTAATGGAGGATGTGCAGATTGTCTATCTCCCTTCCCTCTGCCAGGAGTACAGGCTGCAGGTGGGCCGCGCCCGTCACAGAAGTGACAGGCTCTCTGATTGGAGGCGGTGAGCCCATGCAGGCCAGCTGTTGCGGCTGGCAGTGGGCAGATGGCACGCATATTGGCTCTCTCGGAGTGGCGCGGTTTTTTTTCTTCTACCAGCTGGTGCACTCTGGGAAGCAGGAGAGTGGGGCGTGTCAGTGAACACCATTGCATTACGTTACGTTCTGGAGTTGCTCAGCGGCTGCCCTTATCTTGGGCGAATCACAGAGCTACGTTTTAAACGCTATCACTTTATGCAACCAGTGTCCTGAGCCTATTAAATTAGTACATTTCTCAAGGGTATAATAGTAATGCTTCACCTGGGAATTGAACCTGCAAGCTCCTGCACTATAGCGCCTTGCTTTCATAGATATGAATGTGAGTGTTTGTACACGTGGACAAGCCGGATTTAGTTTTTTGTAGTGTCCTTCTTTTAGATGTGTATGTTAGTTGAGGTAGAGATGGGAAACATAAACGTCAATATCTGTGAGTCCTTGGGGCTTACCTCAGGATCTGCATATGCAGGGACAGGTCTCTTAGTATTGTGTGTGGTGTGTGTATGTGTGTGTTTTTTTTTGTAAGTGTAACGTGTGTATTTCTATTAGCACTCTATTTGTACAATGTGTGTGTGTGTGTGTGTGTGAGAGCATTAGTGCAGTGTGTGTGCTTGTGAATTTGTGTGTGTGTGGGTGGGTGTATTAGTGCAGTGTGTGCTTGTGAATGTGTGTGTCTGTCTGTGTGTGTGTGTGTGTGTGTGTGTGTGTGTGTGTCTATACAGAGAGATTGGCAGCGCAGCAGCAGCAGCAGTGACCCTGACCGCCTGTCTGGCGCTGAGCGTCACGGTTGGTTGAAGGCCCCAGAGGAGCTGCCCCACTCTTGCTCTGTGGGAGGTAGCCTGTTGCTGTCACACAGCAGCCCGGCTGTGTGCAGCGTCGTGCTGGGACACGGCTGGGGACCGGGGGCTTCCTAATCACTCTCTTTCGGTTGACTATGAAAGTCTCCCTCCTCCCCTGTCTGCATTAGGGACCGGACCGGATGCTGCCCCCTGCAAGGAGGACACCAGTTCAACCATGCTCCTTACCGCCGGGTTGTCCCAGTGGACTAGCGGCTGAACGGTTGGCTGCACGCCGTTACTCGCATAGGTTGGCGTCCTGGTTTTCGGAGAAGCTAAACCGCAGAGGCTAAATACTGTCAAATGTATGCAGTCTTCAGCTTTGTCAGTGGTCTCAATCCTTTTTTTTTTTACAGCAAATCAAATGGAAAATTCTAGAAAATGTCAGTTGCACAAACCGGGCTGAAGACAGAGGAGTAGGCGCGGTCCTTTTGGTGCAGAGCACACGTTCACGTCAGAATCACTGGGTCCGTTTCAAACGAGGGTGGTCTGTACGCATGTGCCGCAGTGCGTAGCCGGAGAAAGGGGGGGACCCTGCTGTTAGAGCCCTTTGTAAGGAGCGCAGATCTCCACCAGTGCTCCGGCAGCCTGGATTGTGCGACTGCGAGGGCCTGCGGATGGCTGACGGAGACTCCCGTCGAGTTAAAGTGCTACCGCCAGGGCGGCCTCTTCTGAGCCCCCTCCTCCTGCGTCCCCTGCTTTGTCCTCAGATAAAAATGGCACTCATATCAGCGGGCGATCAAACTCACGCAGCGCTGTCGTCTTACAGGGGCGTCCAAAAAAAAATCAGTGGTTACCTGAACACCCGTCTCTCTGCATAAAACAGGTGGGTTGTAAAAAAATAAATAAATACAGTACATTTTTCTAGTGTTTATGGCCCAGTATATGGTAGGATGATCTCAAAATATATGGTAGAAAACTTTTTAATATGTAATGATGTGGTTATGTATGAGGTGGTGTTTAATATATTAGAATCTAGATCGGTTGTCCTTGTTACTGCATATGTTAACAAGCCTTTGCTGGCAAGCTTTCGGACCAGGGAAGCTTTCTCATTTAAGTTACTTCATAACAGGATCAGCAGGGGTCTTATTTAACATCAGGGGTGCAGTAAGCAATAATTAAATGGGCACTCCACCAAATAAAAGTCATTGTTTGATGTAATGTTCCTTTCATTTATGTAGTTGGTGCACATTCATTCGTGTCCAATCCATCCGTCAGCCTTTAACCAAATCTGAGCTGCCACTCAGAGACATGCTTGACTGCTCTCTATGCTAATGGATTTGGAGTTGCTTTTCTAGGCAAAATAATGCACACCAACTGCTCTAATGGTGAGAACTGTATCATAGATGATTAGGATTTTTGATGGAGTGCCCCTTTAATGATGAATTATGGGAAGTCAGTACAAACATCCCCGCCCCTCCAGCCTTGTGCTAATGAAAGCAGGATTAGGATCGGGGGGGATTGCTTATTATTTCTTCACACCGATATGTATGCATGCATGCATGCAGTCGAATGTATTTGCAAACCTCACTGGACAGCGCCGTGGATGTGTTTGTGTTTATATTCAGTTATTCAGTGCGCATACATGGCTTGAATCCCGGTAGCAGTGGGAAGAGGAGGGAACGCTAGGGAAGAGGAGGGAACGCTGATG
Organism: Synaphobranchus kaupii; assembly: GCA_029718625.1. NCBI lineage: Eukaryota > Metazoa > Chordata > Actinopteri > Anguilliformes > Synaphobranchidae > Synaphobranchus > Synaphobranchus kaupii. Next base: position 18,331,791 of record CM056390.1, read on the forward strand.
GCCGTGGTTTTTCCCTCTCTTTTTCATACTGTGCTTTTCACGGACAGCCGCTGATAAATCAATGCAAAAATCAGTCAGCGCTGAATTGTGTGGGTTGTTGTTTCACATCCTGTCAGGAGTGCATGACTAATTTCTTCGAAGGCGGCGAAGAAGCCCATTTTCACCGTAGTTGAGCTAATTTAATTAATCGCTTCATTGGCTTGATCCGGCCTTCCCTTGCTCATGCGAGGATGAAGCTGTATAGCTAGAGACCCAAATACCTGCCGGTGTGTGGCCTTGTTGGACTAGGACCTCCCACAGCAGAATGAATGGTGGGGCAGGGGAGCTGCCTCTAACCAGCAGAGGGCAGTGTTGTCCCAGGTTGAGAACCGCTTGCATCACGGCTCGGTTTTGCGATGATCTCATCTTTAAATCGACCCCTCCCTGGTGACACCAGATGCCCCCCCCCCCTTCCCCCCAGACAAAGTGGTGATTTTTTTCCATGTTTGTCCTGCTTCCTGTCAGATACTGAAGTGACAGCCAACCATGGGCAAAGACCATAAGCCAGCTAAAAGCACCATCGCTCCCTAGACATTTATAAAAGAAAATACGCCTTCATTAGTTTCAGAAATATAACACCTTCCAAGCTTCAACTATTTTACAAGCCTTGATACACGTTTCTGTGCAAAAATAAGTAAAATAAGTCCATTTCTCATAGGTGGATGTCATATGGACTTCAGATCCACACTGAAGTGTATAGAAGCAAATCCACACAATCTTTAATTTATATGCATTCCGTTTAACCGTTTTTGCTAAATTGTCAGATGTTCTAACATGTATTAATTGATGGTTATGACGTTTATACATTCGATTTCTTTCTGGGCCTAAAATCAATTAAATGTGATGTATAGCCACACATTTGGATGCTAGTCACTGTGACAACTTGGTCATCAATCTAGACTTATACAATCTGTCTCTAACAGGGAGAGGAAGGTGCCTTGATGTTATAATGGATTGGCTGATCGTGAGATACGTGTGTGTGTGTGTGTGTGTGTGTGTGTGTGTGTGTGTGTGTGTGTGTGTGTGTGTGTGTGTGTGTGTGGTAAACACGCCAAAAGTGTCTGCAGAAAAGGAACAGTTAAGAATATTGTAACATGTCATATTTAGCAAATCTACAGGCATATGACATCATGATCATATCCATTCAAAAATATACCAACTTGGTGTAACAGAAACAGAATATTTGTATATTAATAATAATAATTTTTTGATAATATCATTTTTGTTTGGAATAAACAGACAGGAAAAGACAGTTATGCTCAGCACAAAATGCGTGAAGAGTTCCAGTCAGTCAGGTACACTTGCATTTCAGCGGACAGTCATTTGGACAAAAACTATTAATATCACTTTCTTAAATGTTCAACTGTTTATTATTTTGTTTAGTGAGACGGATCGCAAGGTGTGTTCTAACCCCACTCCTTTACCCGTCTTCTCTTCTATCCGACAAAACTGTGTTGCATTTTGAATGTCAGGACTGTTGAAGCCCTGATGAATCACACCTGTGGTCTGTGTCTGATCTATCACGGAGGCATAAAATAAACAGGAATGAGTCACTCGGTGGACGTGAACTGAGAATACTAATCCCTGGTCTTGAATTTAAAAAAATAAATAATAAAAGTAAAACTGGTCTCTGAGGAATTGTTTGTGAATCAAACAGGACAATAGCGGAAAATGTGCAAATGGCAACGTTCAGAGGAGCTTTTGTGTGCCGGCTGGATGAAGAGAGTTTGCAGAGAATTGCCGGGTTGACAGAAGAAATGAATGACCACTATTACAAGCTTTTAATCAGGACCGCTTCCCCCAGTTTGTTTTGTCGCAGATCCCCGCGGAAAGATTAATGCCACAGGATATTTCAGCCTCCCCCCGAATAATGTCAGGGTAACGAATCGGGGGTCTAATCACGTTTGGTGCTTTCTCTCCTCTCTCAGGTGGGAAAGGATGAACCTGTTGGGAGGGGGTCCGATAGATTCGCCTGTCATGCAGAGAGGGGAGTTTAGGCACCCGGCGTGGGGCTTTTGTCAAGAGGGGAAAAAAAAGAGTAAAGAAAACTTGAGGTTTTATAACGACCTTCCTTCATCTTCACAGTCAGCTGACATCGATGAGGCACCGGTGACCACTTCAGGTGGGTGGAGTTCATCTGTTCACAAACTACACTTTTGTTTTGCCCCCCCCCCCCCCCCCCCAAAAAAAAATGGCTGCGCATTGACACAATGTTGTGTCTGTGTCAGCTGTACGTGAGTGGGGCTGTTAACTGCCAGAACTCGAGATAAAAGGCACAAGCAGCTGTGTGTGCCAGCAGTGTCAAGACCACTTGAAACACTCTGAGTTGTCACTGCAGAACTCATTCTCAGCCTTAGGGAATAGTGAGCTCGGAAGCCATTGTCAGTGGTTTTAGATTTGGCGTATGTTGCAAGTTTTCAAATAGGCATATCTTTTTTAATTCAGTTAAGAATATATATAATTCTTGTCATGAAGGGCCTTCGTGATGCATTTATTTGACAATATAGCCAGTCAGCGTTGAATATCATTTTGATGTATACATCAGCTAATGCATTAAAAACAAAATTAAACAAAATAGTCATTTTTGAAAATGATTTGATCACAGCAAAAGAGAATGGATGATTGTCCCGATTACGATGCTGAATTGACCAATCAATGGCCTTTTCAGTGTAGTCTGACCTTTGCACTTTGACTGCCCGGTGACACTCTGCAGTGATCGTGGTTTACTGGCACGATGAGCATATCTGTTGTGACAGGACGTGATTGGCTTCTCAGCCGCTTCAATCTAAACTTCTTCTTTTGGAACAAAGAGGCTGGTCTAAGACTGCTCCTTGGATAGCATCATATCATCTTTTATACCGTTTTTCTGTGCGCATCGAAAACATCTCATCCATAATTAACCCTTCCAGTAATTATTAATAACTGCTTAATTATTAAATATGTCAAGTTCACTCAACGTTAGAAATAAGAAATTTGCTTGTCTGGGTTTATTGTTCTGTTATGCCCCCAAATACAAACATAATGATTAGATTAAATTAAAACCAATAGATAACATTTATGTTTTAACCGCACCACGTTACCCATAAACGTCTGAAAGCTGCTCTGATTTTTCAGTGTTATTTGTCGGTGTTAAAATGCTTTGTTTGCTCACCACTATCCTCTCTTATGAAATATTGATGCCCTCCCGCAGAGCTAGATGCTGCTGCCCGTCTCTCTCCGTATTTTCTCTGTGCCCAGAGAGTGCATTTGGGTTAGCTCCTCCCCCCCCCCCCCCCTTTTGCCGGGATGAATAACTTAACACACATTTGAGCCTGACACACTTCTGCTCAGAGCGTCTGCAGTGCAGGATGCATAATTCAGGGGCAGGGGCTGGGGCAGGGGGATGCCTTCTGGCGCTGCACCGCCTCCCAGCGTGCCCCAGACCGGGTGAGATGGCTGCTGGAAGGGCGATGCCTGGGGCTGCTGCGCGGAGAAAGCTTAAGAACAGGTGGCCTTCCGTTTTTGACCACAGTCCCGGGATCAAATCACAGGTGCTGCATGCTGTGAAATCGGGTGCCCGAATTTACAATGCACACAAAACATAATACCAAGTCATGTTATCTGATTGAGTGTCCAAAGTTAAAACCTTTTTTCATTATCTAGAAAGTAAACCAATATGTACAATCAAAACTCATGCCTGTCTCTTTAAATCATTCAGCGTGCCAAAATCTCTTAAAGAGTAACTACACTATATAGTTCTGTGAACTACACCCACAGTGTCAGCCTATCTCCGCCTACTACACAATTTTGAAACATACTTCGTGGGGTGGGCGGCCGGGAGAGGGGTGGGGGGCGGAGGAGCTGTGTCCATCGTCATTTGTATAAATTAACGTACATTGTACAAATTATTTTGTATAACTCAGATCTGTCAAACTAGACATTGCAGATCAAATATGAATCAAGATTCAGCAACTGCATGACCTGCATGAATCAAGATTCAGCAACTATTTCTCACCTTAGAGAAATTTTTTTCAGAAACATATTTTAGTGGACTATTGAGGTGGAATAAGAGAATTGAACAGGACACCACGTTGTTCCGGTTTAAAAATGTGGAGGCGAAACGAAAGTAACGTAGCGGGTCTAACAAATCAGGTGCCAGCTGTTTCCGTTGTGGGTGACAACAATTATCCAATTATCCAACAATTAGCCATATGACGTAGAGGTACCTCCAAAGAGGTACTCTGACATCACGATTGGGGCGGGGGCAGTGTGGGGAGCAGAAAGGAAATTTCAACCATTAGGGGCAGCACAAAGACGCTTTTCTACCAGTTTCTTGTGATATACAATATTATTTCTGAATTGTTGAAATAACGAAATGCATGAATAAGTTTTATTATAAGGTAGGCATACAAACATGTTTACAGCGGGGGAAAAAGTGATTTAGAGTGTAGTTACCCCTTTATGACATAAAAATTATAACCTAAGTATAACTTGGATGCACCAAACTACCTGTTTCCTAATGGATGATAATCATGATTGCTTTGATATGGATATCATGGGACATTGCATATCATGTTATTTTCTGTTTTTAAATGTATTCCATCCCCAAAGCCATTGCAGGTTACAAGCTCATATTCATCAAAAGCGCTCTCTCCCTACCTCATCCTGTCTTCCCAGTGAAAGAAAGGCATCTAAGAAACTGCGCTCATAAGGTTGCCAGCTCTGGCGGTTGTGATTTAAGCCTTAAAAGGCATCTGAGCCCGCGTTGGTCTGAGCGCATTTATTTCCTGTGAACTGCATTCTTCAAACAAAGCAAACATCTTAGCAGATAATGAAAGACCTGCTGTTTCCCATGCTGCTCTTTCCAATATAAACTACAGAGCAGACTGTGAGAAGGAAATGATTCATAACAAATGACTTGGGACTCCAAGTTCCATACATCTCAAATAAATAGCCTCTGACTCTGGAGATACCGATGAAAAATACCTTAATGTAACTCATAGGTGTTCTTGGAACACAAATCCACTGTCTGACAGCATGCAAAATTGCTCAGATTAATCTGAAAACGGATAAAAATCATGTAAAATCATGGTGTCCGTGCAACTAAATTGCATATAAATCATTCGCTGGACCAAAGAGGCTGAAGCTTAACAAAATGTGATGGGTACAAATGATTCAGAGTTTTTTGTAACCCATTCATATAAATACTTGTCTAGATGAGAAACTAAAAAAGGGGCTTATAGAACAGTGAGGCTATTAATACTTGGTAATGCAAAACAATTTCCAGACACCCCTTTTGACCTCTCTAATGCACTTTTTATTGCCATTTTGTCTCTGTCCTCCTCAAATATGACTTTCTTTGTCTTTAAAAAATGACACTGCATGGTGTTGCTCAATGTCTGATTTTTAATGTGGAAAATGTTGGTGACGGACCCCTTCCCAGTGGATTTCACAGTCTGTAAAAACACTGCCTTTCCCACGTGTAGCAGTATAAATGGAATAAATGTGCTTTTAAATACATAATAAATTTAAGACCCATAATTTTGTCTTTTTGGCCTATGATTCTGCAATTAGTTTTTTAAATTTTTTTTACTGCGTTTGTGCATTCAAGGCTGTCAGCAAAGCTCTTTTTTAATTACTCTGATAGAAATGAAGCTCTATAGTCTAGCATTGTTTTTGCAAAGCACTCACCAGATGATGCATTGTAACGTGCTGATCAGTGTGTCATGGTCTGCGCCGTTATTCAATTAAATCTAGCCGCCATTACGGAAGGACAGACTCACACAAAAGATTTAAACCCGTTTTCTTTTGTAGCGCTTCATTTTAAACGGCCGCCTAAAAAGTCACAGTTTTGGAAATCCTCCAAGCTGGCTCAGTTCCTTTTCCCAGCTGGGGTGAAGGCAACCAGAGAGCGAGGCGGAGGGGGTGGCGGCCTGAGATTGGACTGACGTTTGTGTTATCTTGGCTCGCACACTTCCTCTGGGGGACATCGCATTTCACACGGATATTAGCACGGCGCCGCTAATGAGGGGCATAAGGGGGTGAGCCCCGAACCTGGAGCAGGGGGGACCCGGTGAAGTGGGAGACTCTTTATGAGTTACCCTAACCCTAACCCTGTACACTCTGAGCAGGTAATAGGTGAGTAGTTTGAACGTTACCACACCACAACTTTCTCTACTCTTGTTACTTTATTGACTGCAGTGACTGACGACTGAATGGAAGTCCAAGGTAATAAGATGCAGCCCATTGGACAGAATAGAGAAGAATGTGAGTTCGGACTGTACATTCTTGTTATTTATATTGATAAAAGAGAAAACGTTTCATCTGAAATTTTGCAAACACTCCATCCACACACCACTGCTCCATCAGGTTATTTCTGAAACTCTTGTGAATGCCAGTGATGAAGACACAAAGAAGTTTCTAAGAAAGTGAAGCTTTTTCACTGAGACGCTGCCGTTTCAGATTGCGTTTGCACGGCAGTACCAAAGCAGCGCCACCGTTTAGTAATTTAGTTCAGGTAAAACACAGGAGACCCCGATTCCAAGTCGATCTTTCTCTTTGCAGTTCCTTTATGAAGAAAAATCTTGGTAGTTAGGATAGATTCACCATCTGGGGTCTCTGTAGCGTGTTCACGTCACTGTAATAAAATACCATCTTCTGTCTCGATCTGATGCCGTTTTCATTAGTGTAACGCCTACAGCATACAAAGCCCATCTTCCTCCATGTTGTCAGTAAATATTTCTCCAGGAAGAAATAATGTGATTTTGTTTTTAGACTCTCGAGACTGTGTCTGAACATCAGAGAAAATTGGAAGGATAAGTGAGGTCCGTCGACACACAGAACATTGATACTATCCAAAGTTGCCCATATAGTATGTTTGCTGTAGTACTATGGTATTTATATACTTTTTGTCTTCTGATTACAAGGATTCCACATTTATATTCTATGCATAAACAGGTAAACAAACACAATACAGAAGTCATAATGTACCAGTAGATGCAGATGTAGTAGACGGCTATAGTGGGTACAACGTGTACCATACAGTCCTGAAGCATTTTTGAATAGTTTTGAATAGGGTAATGTTCACTTCCTGTGGTGAGTAAGGGGTTTGAACATTCTTTCTTTTAAATTATATTTCCAGTAGAATGTATCCCCTGAGTGTTTTTTCTTTACTTATATTGCCTTTTTTCCCCAGCATAACTACTTGACTAAATTCCTTGTCAATTAAGCTGTTATCATGTGTTATGTTATATGACTCCTTCACACATTCACTCTGATGTTACCCACTGCTTGCAGCCATTATAAAAATAATTTAAAAAATGACACAATGATGTGCTTTGCATTTCAGTGCATGTTAATTTTACCACTTACAGTTGAAGTCGGAAGTTTACATACACTTAGGTTAAAGTCATTAAAACTCATTTTTAACCACTCCACAGATTTCATGTTAGCAAACTATAGTGTTGGCAAGTCAGTTAGGACATCTACTTTGTCCAAGTCATTTTTCCAAAAATTGTTTACAGACAGATTATTTCACTTTTAATTCACAATATCACAATTCCAGTGGGTCAGAAGTTTACATATACACTAAGTTGACTGTGCCTTTAAATTTTTAATATTTGGTCGCATATCCTTTGCATGCCATGACGTCCTGATGTCTGTGACCCAACAACATCAAAAGACTCTTGATATCTTATTTTCTGGTACTCTTACAAGCAATACTATAACGTCTGTGCATTTGAATGGATGTCTATGGGAATTGGGGGGTGGGCCTAGATTTAGTTGTAAATTACACTGGAACTTGGTTGTTACTACCAAGTACAATAATGTCCACTGTATTCCAGTGCTTGAGTTGAAATCTGTGGAGTGGTTAAAAATTAGTTTTAATGACCTCAACCTAAGTGTATGTAAACTTCTGACTTCAACTGTATAATCTTCCATATAGTGGAGGCATACACATGCAGTCCTGCAAGGCATGCAAGTAAAAGCAGGTGTATCTCCCATACCGTGCACACACGCACGAGCGCGTGCACACTAACACGCACATACAAAGTGTATACATGTATGAACAATTCACTCCCTGTGGCGAGCATCCCTTAAGTAATATTTTCAGAGGAATGTCGTCACATGCATTTGTGTTGCCTTTTCTCAAACATATCTGACTAAATTTGTCTAAATTAACCTGCAAGTCATATGACTACTAAACATATCCACTCTTACCAGTGTTTAGTACCAGTGCTAAAATTGATCAGCAAGAGAACGGTTAAATATCTCCAATAGAAAATAAATACAAATAAAACCAAACATTTCACAAAGTAAGACTTTCAAAAGATTATGTCCTTATGTTTCTATTTGAGGAGTCACCTTGTGTGCTGAAATACATCATGTTTTGATATACCAACCGATTAAAAAGATAGAAACCACAACGTGGAAACGTTCAGAAAAATGTCACACACTTCAGCACATGGTCATTCTAGCACCTTCATCCTATCTGATCAATACTAAATGTCATGTCTGGCTGTCATCATGTTTTATTCACCAGCAGCCTCATTTGCACAATTTTAAGTCGTGAGCTTATCTGTCACTGAGAAAGCCAGTAGAATCAAGGTCACGTTTTTCTGCCTATATGGGAATTCATGTGCAAACATCTGTGACAAACAAACATATAGATAAATGATGTATCATGCAAGCTATAATCATTCAAGTGCCGTTTGACTGTGCCAACATATTCTGAATAATGAAGGCCCCACTGTGCCTCTCTCTCTCTCTGCATGACTCAAATTGTTCTCACCTGGCACTTTGCACATCTAAATGTGCGTTAATGCATACATGTGCACATCTGTTTTTACTTTGCCAAGTGCATGTGTATTAAATACAACTCATGCACTGGAATACAGTGGACGTTATTGTATTGGTGTTCATAATGACTGAAGGGAACATTAGTCTTGGACAGCTTGAGATTGTTAGGATTCGGTTGCCCTTTCCGCGGAATCGAATACAGGATGACGACGAACACGCCGATGACTTCTCTTAAGGGAATTGAGGTTCGTTACGATGCACAACGGAGAGACAAACTCGGAACATTCGGACCGCCTGTGCCAAGAATATCTGAAAACTGAAGTGTGTGGTGGGTTTAAATTCTGTGTGTTGTATTACATTTCAAAGGGTTAAGACAATGAATACAAGAGGATGGCTGGACAACTGGTTTCAGCCCACTGATCCAGAAATGTGCCATTAGTGTGGACCATATACAGAGTTATGCCACAGACACTACAGTGTTGCAAATGTTTGGTTGATTGTTTCAGTTGGCTAAGGTGGGGAGACATACAATATACTAAATAGTCCTGGCTGTAATAAGGAACATAACACAATATATATTTGTGGTAATACAAAAACCAGGAACCTATCAAGATAAATTGGTAAATGTTAGCTACCCTTGCTTGTTGTTACTTACTTGGCAGTACCAAATACATGCTCTTTGGAATTCACTAATAAGTGGTTTAAAGGTAAAGCTGTGAACTGACACACTGATTTCTTATAACAACCTTCAAAATGATTTTGTGTTAAGGCAAAACAAAGTATGACAAATATATAGTGTGGCTTGGCGTGCTGTTGATAAAAAGATACAGCTATGGTTTGCTCAGCTACACTTTCTGACAACACAATGCTCATTTCCACCTTCAACATAGAATGTGGTAGTTAATATCTGATCATTTGTCCTATCCTTGTTTCTCAAATGCACACCATATGCATGCGTCTGTTACCTGCTCATTTTTATTGATGGCTCTGTGGACAGGCACACTGGTTTGGATGTTAGGAGTTGGATGAAAACCTGTGGATGTTAAGTTTTAATTTGGCCACAATGCATATTTACTATGAAAACTTTTTTAAACGAAGTTCCTCAATGCATCAGTCTAAAATATATGAACCGTAGCCTACATGAGTAGCCTACAATAGAAACCATATGTAGCTACTCTGTAAGAGATGATTTAGGATGATTTAACACTGAACATTTTCTGTGTAGGCTAATAAGTAAAACAAAATATTGGTAAATGTTGAACGATAAACCATGGACCACGGGTAGCACTATCCAAATACCACTAGATACGATTTCCATGTGCTCTTAGAGCAGACAGTGGCTTGTTGTAGCCCACCTGGTAGGTAAACTTTAAAATAAAAAATAAAATAAAAACTAATTTCTCAAGCCCAGCTGTGGTGCGCACCGATGTCGTGTTTTATGCGTCAGTGAGTGTCTCACTGCGCAGTCGCCGCTGCACTGGGTAGTAGCCTGCAGTGGATGTTGAAAGAAGGAAAATGGCTCTCGATAATTTCATTTTTGCACAATGCATACTGTATTTCTTTGCGTTTGTTTTCGGCTTCATTGCTGTTGTACCTCTCTCAGAAAACGGCGACGATTTTCAGGGGAAATGTCTGCTTTTCACGCGGGGCATGTGGCAGGACGAGAACATCACTGTAGCCAAGCAGCGCTTCATCGTTGAGGAGTGGGGACCAGCGTCCTCCTGCAGTTTCATCACTTTTGTCGGGATAGTCTCCCTCATTCTTTCCGCAGTCCAGGCGTGGAGATTACTCTTCTTTCTTTGCAAAGGCCACGACGAGTGAGTCTCATTTTAACGACAGTGCCCAACATTTATACTTTTTTTGTGTATTGTGTTCGTTTTTAATTCCTATAGATAGTGGATAGATTGGGGTGGCGCTGGCGATTACGAGACAGCTGTTCATTTTCACTCAACGAAATCTTAAAAGCTACATAATTATGAATATACAGTAGCCTATGTATACATTCAAATTATAGATAAGATGATATACCCCCCTTCCCCCCAACAGTAGTCATAGCAACACTACAGTTGAAGCATAATACCTGTACCGCACCGTAGCTAGTTTTGAGGCATATCTGTGCTAAGGAGATATTTACCAAGCAGTATGTATGCATTTTTTCTTAAATGGTTTCAGAGTCTGCAACAATCTGTGCATTGGTTGTAAACGTCGGAATACAACCATGCAAATTTCTCCTGGAAACAAAACATGTAATTTATGTGTCACTAATGTTGCTACATTGCAGAGGTTTCCAGATGCCACATTCGCCCTGGGGCGTTTATAACATCAGATGGGCGGTACTGATGCGGGACAGCCATATCGCCTTATGTACCAATATATGGTTCATCCCTTGAAATACACGACCAGCGAATTGCATCTTTTATAGGTCAATCAACAAACATTATTGGATAGTTCAGATCGGACAAGCATGAAATAACAATAGCACATCATCAGTTTTTTAATTTATTTTAAATGATAAATTGTCTGGCGTTTATCTTTCTTTTTTTGTGGATTATAAGTGCTGTCAGGAATATGCATTCATACTTTTTTTGAATATTTATTGAATATACTCACATTTACAAAAACACTAATGTATGTGCGTGTGTGTGTGTGTGTGTGCGTCCGTGCTTGTGCGTATGTGTGTGTCTGCACCCTACAACTTCTCACCAGTGGAAGAACTTAGGCCTGATATAAAATCCACCCGCACACCTTAGAATGCAAGAACATTAAATTTTAAACTCCTTTATTGAAAGGACAACTCAGACATGGCGGCTTCCGTACGACCCCCTGAAGCGTTTCTTTCCTGCTCGGTTAAAATGTTTGATGGCTCATCAAATAAGAATCACAGCTGGCCTCCATGATGCTACATGCACCGAGGGAACAGCTAAAACGATGTGCTGTGCTTGAATGAGAAACTGCAGCTGACCCATTTGAGTTTATCCTTCCCTTTCTGTGATTGCAGCTCCATTTTCAATGCCTTCCTCAATCTGCTACTCAGCTCATTCATGGTGTTTGCCATCTTTGTGGCCAGCACCATTGTCACTGTGGGCTTCAACCTGTGGTGCGATGCTATCACAGAAGATGGGACCATGCCGAGCAGGTAGGCCTGCCTTCCACCTGTTACATACTAGCTGTGGAGCTGTGCTGGAATTACACAGTGTGGGTCAAAAGGCCAGATTAGTAACATAACTGTTGTTTATAATTAACAACATTTGTATTAGCAAGAAAACCGTTTGCTTAGAAGACAGTATTATACAGGACAGCATATCTCACTCGTTTTGTGTATCGTCGTGGATACATACATTACTGAAGCAATAGGCTAAGAATCGTGCTCAAGTGTAATATAGCAGAACCCCTGGGGGTTTGAACCTGAAACGTTAGATCCATTTGCCACCACACCACACTAAGGCCTTGGATGTACACTGCCTGGCCAAAAAAAAAGTTGCCGTTGCACACGTCATGCATAGTGCCCACTGTACAAGCCTCTGGAGGCAGTGTTATGATCTGGGGTTGCTTCAATTGGTCATGTCTAGGCTCAGCAACGTTATGCAGCAATAACATGAAGTCAGCTGAGTACCTGAATGTACTGAATGACCAGGTTATCCCATCAATGGGCATATTCCAGGACGACAATGCCAAGATTCATCGGGCTCAAATTGTGAAAGAGTGGTTCAGGGAGCATGAGGAATTATTTTCACACATGAATTGGCCACCAGAGTCCTGCAGACCTTAACCCCATTGAAAGTCTTTGGGATGTGCTGGAGAAGACTTTACGGAGTGGTTTGACTCTCCCGTCGTCAATACAAGATCTAGGCCAAAGATTTATGTAACTCTGGACGGAAATAAATGTTGTGAAGTTGCATAAGGTTGTTGAAACAATGCCACGACGAATGCACGCCGTAATGAAAGCTACAGGCGGTCCAACGAAATATAAGAGTGTGCTACTTTTTTTTTGGCCAGGCAGTGTAGGTAAATGCTATACAGGGTCTTGACCAAGAGTCAAAGGTTTCCTATAACCAAATCCTGAGTTAATGCATGATGGCTTTTTCCATGGAATAATTTGTAGGATTAACTCTCAAAGTGCAATGCAAAAGTTATGTCAGATGACCAGGTGGCAGTTTGTGTTAAATTAAGTCAAGGCTATACCTCTCCTTGTGGCACAGTATGCACTCTGGTGCTTGAATACATATCAGCATAGTGAGTCGTGCTATGTGCTATTAATTGTATTATACTGTGTGCACAAACTGTGCTTTTGTTTTGTTTGTAACGAACATATTCCAGTGGTGTCAGTGGAAGTAGATAAGCAATAAAGATTGCTCTGTTGCTATGTGACACTGCATAAGAAGTAGAGTTTGTTAAACACTTTTTGTGGTCTCCATGTTTCCAGTTGTGAGGATTTGCAGGACACTGATTTAGAGCTTGGCTTGGACAATTCCTCTTTCTATGACCAGTTTGCTATTGCGCAGGTAAGGACCAACTCCATGGAATGAAAATGGATAAAACTAAACTGTACAATTGGTAATTGTACTGCAATTCATTTGTCTTAATTGATTAAAACATTGTGAATAGTATAATTTTGGATTTCTCTTTAAATAGTATGCCCATACAAACACTAACTACCGAAGCCATTCCTTTCCTTGTCAAAGCATACTAACCTGTAATTATTGCTTTGCTTGGGCAGTAGATACTGTTGTATTTGTGAAGCGTTGTGTGCACTTGGGGATTTACAGTATTTAATTATTAATAAGTATTTAATTATTAATTTCTTATTGAAAGTGGATGCAAGGGGAGGCCACTTTAGAGAGACTGAAGCAAGGGGCCTTGTTTACTGTGAAATATGACTGTTTATTGTAACTGAAACTGTTGGAAAGTGGATCAGTTCGGACAATGTGAAGTATGGGCATGTATGGATATATATAAGTTTTAATCCCAGTTTCAGAGTACAGAGAAAAATCTTCAGACTTTTTGAAACAATGTATAGTTTTGTTCTTGTTGGTCTAGCTTTAGAGTCCCCTCATTGTAGAGCCATTTACTGTGACTAACCATGTTTGGAGCAGTGAGGTTTCCACTGCAATTCTCATCTACCACTGTGTTTGGGAGTTTGGGGCTCGTAGCATAAAGACGGCTACGTCAGATTTAGGATAGACATGGCTTAAGCAGTTACAGTATATAACAGTTAACAGTACATATTTTTACTACATACATTACCAATCCATTTTTATTTAATAAAGTAAGTGTAGCATCTATACTGCAAGCAACTTTTTAGGGCAGCACCTACTTTTAGTAGTTTGAGAAGAAACTTACGTTAAGCTTTCACACCGTGTATATACAGTGCATACTGTATATGTACAAAAAATATATGCAATACAAAGAAAGGTTTTTATTATTTTTAGAAATGGGTTAAATGACAGGCATCTCTCTTTTGTAGTTTGGCCTGTGGGCTGCCTGGCTGACCTGGCTGGGCATCACCATGCTGGCCTTCCTCAAAGTGTACCACAACTACCGGCAGGAGGACCTATTAGACAGCCTGATCCACGAGAAGGAGCTGCTGCTCGGACGCTCGTCCCGCAGGGGATCGGATGTGGACGAGAAGAGTGGCATGATATAACCCCCCTCGACAAGTGTGCATTACTCATAAACTTCCCCCACAGGAAGTGTGTGTTACTCACAAACTTCCCCCACAGCCGACAGGCTTAGCAGAGGAATGTTGAGAAGCCATTTCAGAAAACAGTAAATTCAGTGACACCATTCAGTGACGTCTTTGATTTTGTCTAAGGACGCGCATGGAAATTCTGGGGCCAATATGGCTACATAATATTCGTCTAGCCTTATTGGATGGTGCCCATATCTCCATGTTTTACATTACAGCACAAACTGTGACCATTTCCGTATACTTAGAACTAGACTAAATCACAGGTTCAGATGACTATGATTAGACTACTATTTGAGCATGACATGAATGAAATGTGTCACATCAAATGTATCGCCTCTCTGGCATATGTATGTTACATCATATCGGCCTATAATTACATTACATTACATTACATTACAGGCTTTTAGCAGATGCTCTTATCCAGAGCGACTTACACAACTTCTTATTACATTTATCCATTTACACAGTTGGATATATACTGAAGCAATGCAGGTTATGTACCTTGCACAAGGGTACAACGGCAGTGTCCCACCTGGGAATCGAACCTGCAACCTTTGGGTTACAAGTCCAGTTCCCTACCCACTACAGTCCACTGGCGCCCCGACCCGAATATAATATTGGCAATAATCTTAGCATCGTGTCGATACCATAAATTTTGTTCTAAGCTATTATTTGCCGATCCCAGTACGACTCCAGCATAATCTATTTTGATCCCGTTGCAGGTCGCACAGGGGCAGCGCTTTATATTGCAGAATCTCAGTTGGGAGCCAACTATATCTATCTCTTATCTCAGCCAGATAAGACACTGGGCTAAGAACCTGCTTATCCAGCAAAGCCATTTTTTAAATTTGGGCTCTGTACAAGTATTTATATATTTCTAAGAAAGTCTTTCCTCCCCCTTAAGGCACACAAACATAAATGAGCAGTGAGAAGCTGTTTAAAAGGAAAGTAATGTTGCGTTGGGCATTTCCCTCCATGCCCAACTCAGCAACACAAAGCTAATAATTCCCCTCTGAGCTGATTCTGAAACGACAAAAACGACTGAATCATTGTTTCTCTCTTGACATGCTGCACATGCACAATCGTGGAATTTGAATAACTCAACTTGATATATTTTTGTCATGATAACTACCAGTTCCAGAATTATAGTATATAACAGAAATGCCAGAATAGCAAATGAGCAGTCTCCCTTTGAATATTTCACAAAACAAGCCGATAAACAAGACAACCATTGTTTACTGCAGCTGTCACTGAAACATGTGTCAAACTAGGGATGGGCGCTCTAGATGACATATTTCAAAGAATCCAATACCATTCATCCCCAAGTACTGTAAGTTAATATTCCTTGTCAATAATGAACCTGCAAATTGCAAAAGATATTTGTGTTGTTACACTTCCAGGCAGGACAGCTAATCCTGACACTGCATTTTCTATTTGGCAGGATTCTTAAGTGCTCCTTGATGTTTCATAAATTTTAATTGACAGAGTTAGGATAAATTCTCATTTGCAATACTTCAACTTTTTAGATGCCCATAGTGCACTCCTGAATTGACCTAGATATTCTCAACAAAACATGTTACTAAACAAAAATGACATAAACAAAGAAATAGCTTATAAATATTTTTTTTAAGATTTCAGGAAATCTCACAAATTTTACTGCCGTCTAAAGGGTTAAAGTATTTCAAATAATGTGTTTGAAAAGTGTCAGTCTGGTCCTTTTACAGTGTACTAAACACACTTTATTTGAACGCCAGAAATACAAATATTGTCAAATAAATAATGCACTGCATGGTGTCTGTAGCAAGCTTTGGGGTTGTTCACTGGAGCTATTGCACAGGTGTGTGTGTGTGTGTGTGTGTGTGTGTGTGTGTGTGTGTGTGTGTGTGTGTGTGTGTGTGTGGTGTGTGTGTGTGCATACGTGTGTTTACCAGCATACCTGGTTCAAATACTTCGTATTAAATACTTTTCAACTAATTTATTTGACCCAGGTCTGGGGTCCAGTGTGGTTACAGGGGCAACAGGTGAGGGTATTGGGGGAAGTTTGTAAATAACCACCTCCTTTTGTGTGCACATTTTGTTTGGCTGAACTGGTGGCCTCGTGACCTCAGTACTTTGCATGCTGCTGCAAGATGTGGTGATGTGTGGTGTGCGCTTTCACAGTGTCACAGCTAGCAAGCACTGTATTTTGTAAGAAGCTCAGAACTTTATAAATTGACAGATGTGCTAATGGCTCAGCTATGTATGAACTTTTTCTTATTGCCTGTCCAACCAAGTTTACCACCAATGGATTAGTAAATTATTGTACTTTTATAGCTGTGTAAATATGTCAACCCCTTTACATGAAAAGTGGTGGTGGCAGTGACCATAACAGATTTCCTTTTATTTATTTATTTAACAAATTTCACTTTACCTCCGAATACCTGACTTTCACAACCTGCTGTTTACAACCAGCTGGTATCTACACCCCAAAACTCAGAGAACCAAACCACTGCTGCGGCAAATGCTTTATAAATGTATACCCCTCACACCCGAATGCATTTTATTATATAGAAGCTTGTCGCCATGGTACAGGCCTTGCTTGAACACATGGTTTAGTTATGTCGTACATATACTGTATATCTAATATTTGATTATACATTTTGCCCATTTTAGTACATTTTCACATTCCTGCCTAGTCCTTAGTCCTTTCCAATCAACCGTAGTCTTTTTTTTGCTACGCCACAAGATGTTGGAGACACTCTGGTTCACAAAGGCAGTTTTATTCAAAATAATTAAAGTAAAAAGTAAATATAGAAACAAAAAGGACCTTATAAAACGCTCTTCCTTTAAATGTGGGTGCATACATGTTGCCTGTGGTCAAATACAGATACAAAAACAAAGATCAGCAATGATAGACCATGTCAACTTTCTGGGGATATTTTTTATTGCTGGAGAGGGCTGACACTTCAGCAGGAATGGTAGAATATGAATCATTCTGTGTTAATACCGACAGTGTTCTTCCGGACAACTGTTGTATCATATTGCTTTGAACTTTAAGTGTAACACTTATAGAGGCTGTCTTGCTACTTATGAATGTGTTCCCTGAAACTTATAATGTAAAGAATACATATTATTGGAAACAGTGTTTTGTGTTTTATTGCTTTCAAATTAAAATATTACCTGAAACATATGTTTAACATTACTGTATTTGTTTTTATGTTTTGCCTTCATTGTATTCTCAATAGGGTTAAAATCTTGAAATGTAAAATGGAAGTTTAAGAATAATTCTTTTTAAAAAGGTAGTTTCCAGGTTATCTAAACGGTAATGTATTCTGCAGTTATTTCCTGTGCTTACCATGATACAGTGTGTTACACCTTACATAAACTAACTACTTCACCAAACATTATGTGTTAGATTTTCATAAGAATTTGTTAATTCCAAAATGCTAGTCTGAATAGCATTAGACATTAAGATTAAAATCTGAATACCAAAGAGCAATTAAAAAATAGAAAAATGAACAGATAGCAAAATCTATACAAAATGTACTTGAAATCAAACAAGGGAATATTTCTTACTTTACCATATTCAGATATACAGAAAAGGTACACAGGCTTTCCTCAGTAAGGGAAAATGTCGTTCCTTGTGGCATTTTAGTAACTATATCTATACAGTGTAGAAGGCATAAACTGTGTACAATCTTACGGAAAGAAAATAGATTTCCTTCATAGGATTAATTTACCATATACACTGAATACATAATTCTGTGCTAATAGATACTCTTCGTTCAATTGTGAACTACAAATGAATTTGTACCATCCACGTGGGTAGAATATTAAGTTCTGCATAAAGTTATTTTCTCAATAAAAGATTATTTTATTTACCAGAAAAAATATGTACATCACATGTAGTGTGAGGTCACATGTCGTAATCAAGAAACAAACATGTGACCTGGATTGAAAATACAGACGATGAATATTGACTAAATATACCGTAAAGCTGTCCTGTCTGTTTTCATATTTTGCGAAAGGTGTTAATATTTGTGCTTGTCTCAATTCATCAACTTTGCTTTAACGATGATTTTTCTTTTCATAAAATTGATACTCTATATTGGAGCATATGTAATAACAATGTGAATTTTGTGATATCCATTATGATATCTGCATACTAAACTGCATTTGTTTTAAATATTAAGATTCTAATGTGACACTAATTGCAATAAAACATTTTGGATGCCATGGAAACATTCACCCACATTGATGGTACCCGAAAAAAATGTACAAGTGGAAATTTTGGTGAGAAAAACCATTAAGTGGCAACATTACAAATGTGCTAAATACCTGGACAACATAAACAAGGCATTCAAATTATCTAATTATTTACAAAGCTGTGAGCACTACATAATTCTGAGAATATACATTTTTCTATATATCAGTGTAAGTAAGCGCAGAGTTACAATCCAGGATGCGCGTTTCAGCACCGTGCTTATACAGTGAGGATGCAATGCTTGTGTAAGAGGCAAATGACCATTATGAAGACTTGCACAAAGCTGTGGAAGAAGTGCTCTAGAGCTCCACCTCTGGCTAGTCTCTGTCACTGCATGGTTAACCATGTCCAGCAGCCCCACAGTACCTGCTTCATCTGCAGCAGGTAAACGGCCAACATGGCCTCCAGCTCCTCACATATCCGATGTGGCCGCCGGCGGTCTGTGCAGTACAGCGCCACCCCGAGGACGGAGAGCAGCAGGAATAAGCAGGTGAAGAGGACCAGGTGTGGGCGGCTGGGGGATGTGTCGTATGCTGTAACCCAAACATAAGAACGTCTCATTTCTGAGAAGTTTAATAGCATAGCTGTCAGACTACATGTGTATTTCACATTCTACTTTCCTTGACAAGTATCATGTTGCATTGCAGTTATGACAACATTCTGAGAATAGCAGTTTGTGATACCTTTTGGTTGTGATACCTTTTATTTAATTTGTTTATTGTTTATTGTTCATGATATTAGGCTTTTTAAAATCCATTTAAACAGAAGAATCCCACATGTGACATGTCTCCCAGGACCATGCATTATGAAAAGTAACTAACATGTTCTCGTTTGCAAGCACGCTGTTCTTATAATGTTTCGAAAACTGCAGTGCAACATGATAACAATATTACACCGTCAAAACAATTTTGAAAGCATTCTCTTCGCTGGTGGAGGGCTTTGCAGTAACCAGAACAAAGTTCAAACAAGTGTAATGTACGGTGGTATCTATGAAGCCACACACTTACTCTCTCTCGGTAGTCATGCATGTGTTGTGTGAAAAATAGAGCATGGAATGGTGCCACTGGTGTAAAATAAATCACACTAAACGCTTCATTCCTCCAGTGCACGTGAGTTGATCTGGGAATAGCATAAGCCACGACACACTACCGAGAAATAATAACACACCATTAGAGCACAATCCACTCAGCTAAACAGAAGATGACAGAAGCAATATCACTCCTGAGAATGACACGCAGCAATTATAAGGAGAGATATGAAACTAATAATCCAAAAGCCTGATTTTCCATTAATGATAGCCTTCAGTTCAACAGAGGCTTTGTAAAGTGTGTATAGAATAGTGTTCTTAGGCAGTAGTCTAGGTAGAGAAAGCTATCCCTGTATTAGAGTGCAGTGTTCTTTCTGTTCTCATGATCCACAATGCCTTTTCTCCACTCGTGTTCATGATGATGACTGTCGATAAGTGTGAGTGACACATCACCACTGCATGCGGTTAGTGAACCGTGGTCCACCCCATTAGTCCTACTCACCTACTAAATAGTCATAGTTTGGAATGTCTGTGAATTGGACAGATGAATGGCAGGTAAGTACCTCCTTGTCGCCATGACAGCAGTTTCAGGCCCGGAACCAATGTTTTGGCTACAGACACTGGGGGATACACGCTAGTGCAACTGCAAATTACTGCTTTAATATTAGCCATTGCTTTTATTGCTAATTCTAAATGCAAATCATGTAGGCCAAGTGTTTCTTCCCTTTTTAAAATTCAGAAATCCTCAGTGACTAGAGTCCAAGGAGTATTACACTTTGTGGTCCACTGGAACATTTTTTTATTGACCTCATTATTTTTTCCCTTTAATTGCTTACCTTCAACAATGTCAACACTTTACAAGAAATTGTAAAACTACTCTTGAGAGGATTAATATAATAGCAAAAGGGACTGAAAAGTCACTGAGGAGATCTCTATTATCTTCTGGCGTCTACTGGGCTCCCTACAAACCACAAATATGCCTAGAATGGAATCCTGTCAAAATTAATTATTTGAAACAAAATAATAAATCAAAATAAAGTAAAGGAGCTTTGATGGGCCATTGTTAAACTATTGAAATGTTGCATCCATGCTTTCATTTCTGAATTATATTAGTTATGATAACAGTTTTATTATCGTTGCCACTGATTATAATACTGCTCAGGCACACACAATGATCTGTGCATGCAGTGCTAGAGAGGAAACAGCAGACGGCAGCACTCGGCACTTACAGCATGGTACCCTATAGGTAATACAGGCAGTGCTGAAATCAGATGCTATTCTATGAGATTACCACTATGCATAGTAAAATGTTCAGTTTTAAATCAGCTCTGATAGAGTACACTTGAGCCTTCGTGGACTCATATCATTTCTGTTAATTAACTTAACACTGCACTTTCTTTGTAAGCAACATTGTCCATGTACTATGGAAAGACATCTTGGAATTGACCTGGTTGACTGGACTGCAAACGGAAACAGCCTCTCCCCGTGGTGCTTTTTGACCGCTCTTACCGTGTACGGTGAGTTCAGGCTCGCTGAAGCGGACACGTCGCTCTGGTTTCCGCCGGTAATTCAGCTCCGAGTCCATGCTACTGCAGTTGGGCCTCTTCAAGATGGAGGTGGGGATTTTACAGCTGCTGATCTGGACAGAAGGGGCAAGTGGTACAGAAAAATGTAAAAGCACAACACCATGGTGTGCACACACACTTGTATTCATAACAGTTCTATGGAATAGCGCAGAATAGTTTGAAACTGAATAGTTCATTCAAGTGAGATTGAAACAAAGACGTACATATCTGGAGTTATATTTACAAAATGGGCAAGACTAACAGGAATATAAATTAGACATTATTTTTGCATTATTTACTCTAATCGCCTATCATTTTTGGACACTGGCCTTGTACTTGTGCCCTGCATGGAGATTGTCTTGCTTTCCAGACTGGCACAAATAATAAACCAATATTTCCATGGTGTACAGACACCCAATGGTTGAACCATGTGTATGTAATAGAACAAAATATCTGCATATTTTACTTGATGGCAGTAATTGCTTGGGTCTCCTTTATTCTGGAAAAGGTAGACAAGAACATCCATGCAATATGCAGACATTTTAGCAAACTCAAAATACATGGAGTAATTCAGGTGTCATTTTCAGGATGTATACCACAACATTGCCATATTTTTAATTTTGAGGGGCTTGAAAAGATCAAAGGTAAAGGTTATGAATATGATCCATGCATATGATCCCAGTGTACTGTGTCAGCAGATGCCCCTCAGTCTCTGTTTGTTTTGCGGTCTAATGATGCGATGCTTATGTTTTGCAGTCAGTGATTTACATTGACTGATTGTAACGTGCAAAACAATAAGAGACAAGAATATACAGAGCAAAAGGGTGACACCTTCTGTTTTGAGACTTTCTGTTGAGGACGGTGGTCCTTCCTGTGGTGGTGCCTGACCTCAGAGCGTCTCTCCCGGTGGGTTGGTTGGGTGCCATTGAGCGTGTCCCTGAAGGTCTCCGTCGTGGCAAACCTCTTGGACAGCACCGAAACGCACTGGCCCAAAGAGTCTGTGGAGTCAAAACATATATTGCCAAGGTACTGTTTCAACCCACTCGCACCAGCACAGAGGTCTTAAATCTGCTTTACAGAAGGATGGTGTCAGAAATGTATAAGGTCGATTTACAAGTCAGTGAGGTACTATAAGAGTGAAACACTAACGTACGCCACAGGAACACTGTCACGCTGCTTTATTTAGCCCGATGCCTGTGTGCTAAGCAAGGGTTGCAATAACAAGAAACAACACTTGATTTGACATCAGTTTAAAAAAACACCATATCCCAACATTCCCCCTGCTTAACAGGTTAGCACACAGCTTCCACATTCCTCAAGGATTGCGCACCACTGCCTATAACTGTGAGTCAAGGCATCAAGGACGTCCATTATCGACGGCACTTTCAAGATAAAAATTTATTTTACTGCAGGACAATGAAAAAAAATATTTTTGGAATGTCAGCAAAGCTGTATTGGACAGAGTCAGTAAAACACTGGCCTCAAACTGTCAAGTGATATAAGACAAAAGTGTGTTTATTTATTTATCATTTCACTCAGCTGGCATTTTTACCAGCTGCAGCTGCAGATCTACAAGCCATTTATCCGGCTCTGAATTTACTGGAGTCACACAGCTGAGTGACCTGACTCCAGCTGGACCTGGGGTGTCCCAAAGGCTGTTACTGCATAATGAAATATACTTGACTGACAGTGCACACCGTGATGTTTTTACCTGTACAATAATGATGGTAATGTAGTCACTGTGCCTGTAATTAATGTGAGTGTACTGTATAAGAGGCTGTTCTGTAGTGTAGATATTCCTCTTCATTCATATGTGATATTGTGTGTTGTACCAGAAGCTTAATTGATTCAATTAAATGTTTTAAATGAAATGTGTCTATTCACAGAGCAGGTTGCATCAATAACTGCCAGAAATGTAGTAGTTGGCAGTAGGTTCTTATCTTAAGTCTAATAAAGGTGCCCGTGAGTCACTCACGGAACAATTTTATACAAGCAGTGAATCCTGGCCTTTAAATAACAGCTACTATTCATTTCAGGAGCCATTGAGACATAGATGATTTGCCAATATTTGGTGTTAAATTATAAAACACACTGGAGTTTGGGCACTGAATCTGGGCAAAACTGCCAGGACTAAAACTATAACAGGTGACCAATATCTGTCTCAATGTGTTCATGCAGATACACACGCACACACACACACACACACACACACACACACACACACACACACACACACACACACACACACACACACACACACACATACATATTTATACCATCATGTTACTCAAAATTCAACAGTTTGATTTCTAGTGATTTCCATGAGTTCATAACAAATTAAAAGATTCAATTTGGCCTTTCCAGCTTGTTTGACTAATAGCTTATCAAGATAATCAGCTAAGCTTAATTGAAAACGTAGTAGCCTAGGCTATAGTTTACGAGCACAAGGAACGTAATAGGGGTATTGTCCACATTGTATGTCTACCTTAAAACCTGTCGGAGTTAGGTTCCAAAAATCATTGGAATTAATTTCTAATTTCGTGGAATTATAAAGATCAGAGAGAATAGAGTTAGCTCCGCCATCGGCATGCGACTAATTATAGGGTTTCCCCATCGGTATCGTTTCTAAGGGATTGGGTATTAACGGCGTTATTAAAAAATATAAAAATATTTTTTAAATATTTATTCATAAACCCTGTCGGTGACCAGGATATCCATCTTCTTCCTGGGGACTTGGTATTAAGTTTGTGGATGGTCTCGTTGTCCCTCTCAGTCCTCTATGTCCAATTTGTTACTGCAGCTTTTTGTGAAAAGTAGCCTATAACATCACTGAACTTTCACTATTTACGTCACAATGGGCTGGTATACTGACCGGTCTTCCACAATCGGTTAGATTGTGCTGAACTCAGCTACGCGGAGCTTCGTTTTTTTTTTTTTACAAACTTTTTTTTACAACTTCTCTAGCATATTAATTTCTGCTTATTCTGAAACGGGTAAGTAACAAATGTAGCCTATATTTAGGGATATTTCCATGCAGAAACGTTTTTGTTATTTTCCGGATTTCATCCGATAAATAGCCTAACCGTCCAGTATGTTACCCTACTGCATGCAGCCTTCTTTTCGCACTGAACATGTCTGGACTGGGATCCATAGACACAACGCGTAGGTCAAGTGCATTTTAAAATATTACCCAGATGCAATGTTAATGCTTTTAATATTTTCATAAATGGAATGACTTGGACGTGCCATTTTTACGATCAGCTACTCATTTAAGGCGAACTCTAATTTTAAAGCTCACATAACCTATGTTTTTCTAAGAGCACCTTTTTGTTTATGACCTGTTGACTCCGCAGTGCTCTGAACAAAAGTTATTATATGTTTTCATTAGACTGCACAACTATTCCCTCGCTGTTCATTGCATGGAATGTCGCTGCCTCGCCACTGGGAAAAGCGGACACAAGGTTGAGAGCTGTCGTGAGATTTCATGGTACCGTACACCCACGTTCATTTTGATAAATCCGAAAATTTCCCTAAAAATGGCCGTACGCTCATTTTACTATCAGATTTGAATGTACTCCTGAATGATAAATGAGGCCCAATGTGATTGTGCAGTCAATCAGAGAGAAGCTGTTTACCTGTGTACTCTGTCTTGCCTATCTCTGCATAGACAGATGCCAGTAGCTCCAGGCTCCTGGCTGTGATTGGGTGGTCATTGCCAAAGACTTTCTGTCTGATTTTAGTGGCCTGAAACAGAAGCAAAGACAAGTAAAAGTCAAACATGGCAGGGGAGTGTTTCATTAGTCAGATTCAATCATGAATTTATGTCACAACTTAATGGTTTGTGTCAGAGTGTCATTGAAACAGAAAGTCATTCACAGCACAATAATAATCTAGAAATTATGTTAGAAAGCAGAACAGTGCCAAGGGCTACAGTTACAGTATAGCACTTAATGAAATTACAGTATTATCCTATCAAGCTTGTCCATATACCATATGAACAGTGGCATGTAGCATTATCTAGATGGATGGGTCCTGTACTTCACATGTACACTTTCAACAAGGTGCGAAAGCACTTATCCACAGATAGCCACACCTTGCATTACTTTGATACACAACGTACCTTGCCGCTGTACTCTAAAGCAAGATGTGGTCTGAAGAGAAGAACAGAAACAGTAATCACTCATCAGTTCCCTGCTAGGATTGAGTGTGAGCAGGTGTGTGTGTGTGTGTGTGTGTGTGTGTGTGTGTGTGTGTTTGTGTGTCTGCGTGCAGCCATGCTTATGCTGAAATACGGTCCACGTATGTACGTTTGTTACTTCCTTATTCTCCTGCCCACCCCTTACAGGGAACACATTGACACATGACCAGCCAAGGCTGGTGCTATACTGCTGAGCGCGCATTGTGCTCACCTCCCCAAGCAAGGTCAGCGCTTCCAGGCGGTCCAGCCTGTTGAACTCCAATGACCCCCTCACTATTCCGGGGCGCCCAGCATATGGCCGGTGCCCGCAGGCCCTGCGCCTCCCACTGAGCAGATGGGCCTGCTCTAACTCCCTTTCCCCCGTCCCCCCGTTCCCCTGCCAGCAATGATTACCAGCTGATGAACATCTCATTTCGGCAGTGACCAAGGTCCTTTCGCCAGCTGCAGTTCTGCAGTGCCTATCCTCTTATAATAATGGATGGCTTATCATCACAAAACCCTGCTGACCAGAGGTCTTTAAACCAGCACTGGACATGATGTATGTCCTCAATTGGAAGCCATTTATTCCCATTATTTTTTTCCCTTTCCATCATTCCTTTTATGGGCACGTTTTGTGGCTCACAAAGTGCCGATATCATGTAATTCATATTACCGGAAAAAGCCCATCCCAAGACAGCTGCCCCATATTGTTTTTATTACTGTATAATAAGATGGAACCATTCTGAACACTAGGTGGAATTTATGTCACTGATGGCATAAAGATCATAACAGACAAACATGCAAAATGAGAAAGGTTATATTGGCTTTCTGAGTGAAATTATTTAAAAAGGGCATTTTATATTATTATTAAACATAATGCAGGAAATGCCAATGTTAATATTGATATTGCTATAGACGTAACAATGCATTTTAAACAAGTTCCCATATCACCCTGGAGTACTGCCTCAAAAGATATCCTCTGCTTCTCAGATGAGGTAAAGATTCAGCCAAATCAGGTATGAAGAATTCTTACGACCCCGCAGCCCCAAATTAATGAAAGAACCAAGAATAACCCATTTCAGAGAAGGCCACAATGGCGGAACATAACTGGACCGAGTTGGAAGTATAGTATATGTGCGTGGACTGCTTGGTACTAACAAATGTGAACACAGACGTGCTGTGATTCTGCACGCTGGTGCATGGATTCTGACAGAGAGAGGAGTCAGATCATGAAGGCAGTGGAAATGTTCAACTACTGCCAACTGCCGTTGCGATGAGGTAACATCCAGGCAGCGTTACATTGGCATGGCACCGGCGGGCTGGGTTACGGGCAGCACCCTGAACCGGCATGAACCACTGCAAGGTGTGAGGTCTGCTGTGCCCCCCTGCACGGCGATTGCAAGGTCATCCGTCACTTCCGCATGTACTTAGAAATGTAGAGCAGGCCGTGTTTAGTGCTACAGATGTCAGCGCTACTGTTCCAAACCATAGCCTCTTAAATAAGTAATGGCTGGGTATTGGGTGCGCTGCGTTAAGAGCGTCCCTCTCGACATTCGATCGTTGGCATCCCAGCACACCCGCCGATCGGAGGACTTCCTGCCACTTTGTTGAAAGATTCAGGAGGAAAGGAACTTCCTGCCTGACATACAGGTCAGCTTAAACCTCACCTCATGTCTCTCAATTGACTAGCCTTTTATCCCTATATATTTCAAAATATATATGTGATGAAACATTTTAGAGCCTGAGGTAAGTGAACGTTTGTGAAGTTAAAAATCTATATGGGAAAGTGCCACCAGAATTACCCAATCAGAGTCATCAGAGAGTTAAGAGTAAGAGTAAGATTGTACATTTTCTTACATTTTATACAGCTACTCCACAAATTACCTCACACAACACCATTGTATACAAAGTTTGTACAGGACTTTTGAAAACATAGCATTGTTTATTGTGTGTTTACTATTTAATCCCAACAAATTAGGAAAAATCATATAGTGTCAAGATGAAAAAATAAGGTTAACTTGCTTTTTAGAGACAAACATTGAATCGAATAAAATTGATCCGGAACATAATATGAGGGTTTAATCCACGGTGTTAAAAAGATAAGTTCCTTCTTTCACCTACAGTATCATCGCAGCCAAAAATGGTTGGTTTTATTTCCTTTCCTTCTTATGTTCTGGAACATTTTGAAAAGTATATAGTTTGTTATTCTTTTCCCCTGTAAGCAATATTTTGAGCCTTGAGTACTTAAAAGGGCTTGAAGCCTTAAGGTCTTAAATATTTTATTTAGAATGTCCCCCACTCTTAACAGAAATATGTCTTTAGCCTTTTGACCTCAGCAAAGTGAACATCTAAACTAAATCTTGACTAAAATAAACAAAATTACGAGGCCTGAAAAAATTAACTGTTTGGAGTTGTCTTTTCTAGGCCGGTAACTACTGTATGTAACTATGTAATAATAATTTTAATGATAACTTCATTTATATAGCACCCTTTCAAGCAATATAGCACAAAGTGCTTTACGAGAGAGATACAATAAGAACAATTAAGAGATAGAGATGGAAGAGTTAAAAGGATCAGACATAAAATAATAACAAAACATTTATAATAAATTAAAGTGATAACTGACATTCTGGGGTTTAAAAAAATATATTATTTCAGTATTAGTGTGTGTTTTCGATTGGCCCAGAAAGTTTTGTGTGCAACCAAGGATACAGTATGTAGACAATTACAGCTTTTTCTGATGACCAGCTGGCAGTACAATTACTGTATATGCCTGATATCAAAGCATTCAGGGTTTGTGGTCCAAGGCAAGCAAATACACTTACAACCAGAGGTTGTATGTTTGTATATTACCCAATTATTCTTCCAAAATTTTAATTATTCTATGTTTAATTTTATTTTCAGCTGGAACTATTTCCTATACGGCACATACAACATGAAAAGGAGGGAAGCGCTGGCACAGTAACCAATTGCATATTAATATTTATAATTGTAAATAAACTGTAAATAAGAGTAATCTGTGTATATGTACAACTGTTGAACACACAACATTGCTGTACAAACTACATGTTGGAGGTAACATGAAATATATTTTCTTGGTTTAACCACAAACCCCCCCCCACCATGCAGGGGGGCCCTCATACCAACCATCGTAAAGCCAGCAAGATGCCAGAAACCGCTGTTAATATCTGAAATATCCTTCATTTCACATAAAGAAAACATAAAGGCCAATTTAAAAAATACATTTAAACTGCAATAATAACAATAAAAAATCTCAGAAATTGAACTATCCCTTTAAGTTGAGATCAGAGTTGCAGCGCACAGCAGCACAGCTTGAACTTTAATGTCCTTGTATCTTCCGAAATTCAAGCTCAGAGTCAAAGTAATAAAGAATCCTCACCTCATTCAAGTTTAAAGCCTCTAACACCACCGACACTGCACCCCACTCCAGCTTCCCCCAAGCAATCAAGCTAAAGGCTGTTATATCCCGACCAATGACAAAACAGGTAAATAAACGTTGAGCTTTCCATTACATTACATTACATTATAGGCATTTAGCAGACGCTCTTATCCAGAGCGACTTACACAACTTCTTATTACATTTATCCATTTATACAGCTGGATATATACTGAAGCGATTCAGGTTAAGTTCCGTGCACGTTTTGGCCCAGGAAATTACTACTCAATTCATCACAGAGAAAAAGCATACTGGACTCAGGTGTTCCAGCAGCACTTCAAACTCACAAGAGAAGTGGTGTGTGCTTTCTTTCCCATCGGGCCTACAGAGAAATTAAAGTGCTTTTGCATGCAGCCCAGGGCATAAAGACTTCTCAGGCTGATATATGGCAATAGAAATTTCCATCCCATTTACCTAAGGGTCTGTGTTTGCACCATTATGAAAGGTCAAAAGCATAAATATCGTTCACAATGACACACTAATATAATTTCAGACTCCAAAGACAGCACTATAGTGTTCCCATCGTACAGTGTGTCCTTTTTTCAATCTAATAATGAAAAGTGATGTAATTGGGAGAACACAAGGAGATAACCAATAGCCATGTGTTTAGATGTTAATGACAAATCCAGAGGACATAGTTTGAGGATATAAAGGACATTGGTAAAAGGCGAAGAGCAAATGGACCTCCTGAGACCTGGAAGAATAAAATGTTTAAGTATAAGTTTTTTTGACATAATACAAGTGTCTTGGATGACGAAAACATTTTTAAAAATATTATTTATTTTATTTTTATTGAATGTTCCTTGTAGTGTAGGTTTCATCATAGTATAATAACACAATATATGGTCCTTGAGATTAAGACCAGAGACATATGTCCCCTACAGGGGACAGAAATTAACTGCCTCGACTCAGGTGGTTAAAAGAAAAGGTCTCTCCAGAAGATTTTCCCCATCGTAAACTATGTATTCCGGTCAAAAGCGGTTTAAAAGACAATCACAGCAACCAGCCCTCGCAATGTCTCAGGACGCGGTTTTGCACCATGACTAAATCAAATGGCTTATGTGGCGGCAATGTGCTGTCAGAGTGGCCAGCCTCCATAGGCACTGGACCAAGCCAACATAAGGCTCTGACTTCGGCACACTCCATTAAGCTTCACTGGTTTTCCCCCAGCTATAACTCAGCATTGACAGCCAATGGCCGGCACTGATCGATATCCCTCAGTCGATGCCTGGCTCGGTTGCACAGGGGACATTTCCAAGTTCCTCTTAAGCACTTCATAACAACAGATGCCTCAGCTCCTAGCGCTAATGCTCAGTGCCTGCCCTCCAAACAGCTGAACTATGGGGCAATGAAAAGCAGAACATGGTATAACACCGCAGAACAAATATGAGATTCTTATATTGAAAGCACTGTGACGGTGTTGATTCTTCTGTGGATCAGCCTACCTTTTACTCATGATGCACAGCTGGGCGAGTCTCTCATAGTCCTGAGCTTGAGAGACCTGCTCCGATAGCTCCTCCGGAGATTCCCATCCTGCCGATCCGAGCGAAGTGGTCTCCTGAGGGCCTGTCGCAGACACGTGTAATCAGAGTCCGTCAGCAGCCAACCGCCCTCCCCGGGCCAGGAAACAGGATCCCGAACGCGGGCAGGCGGCCACCGCGGCTCCGCACAGCCCCGGACAAACCCGCGCGTCACGCTGGGCAGCGGAGAGCGGGACGGGCGGCGATAAGGAGCACAGATAAGATCAGAGAGGAAACGCACGTGCTAGCATAGCATGTGCACATGCAGCAGGCACACCTGCAGAGCCCAATAAAAGGGAGCCGCCTTTCCTTCCCCTTGCTTTTCGTAAGTGTAGACTTGTTCCCTCTTATAAAGCACGTCATAGGCCATGCCTGGCTCATGTCTGCGGGAGGAGCGAGGAGGGTGTTTGATCGAGGCAGAGAAACGGGCCAGAGGTGACGGAGGAGCGAAAGGTTTGGCAAAGATTGGGAGAGTTTGAAAAGGAAAGGGGGTTGGGCTCGGAGACAGAAATTACGCAGGAAAGGATGGACGTGTATAGTTTTTGGGATGGACAGAATTAGAACAGAAAAAAAAGAGAGGACAACTATAAAGAGTGAGGAGGGGAAGTGAGGTGTTAAGAAAAATGCTGGCGCTGTGCAGCTGGGAACCGGGCAGAAGTGCTGATTCAGAGGCCTCTGGTTTCTATGGTGCTGTTCATTGTTTAATCAGATATAGCAGAGCAGCAGGGTGATTTGTCTTCTCCGTGTCCCCCTGCACCTATATCCTCAACATGCAAGAGCTGGTCGCTGCATCAGCAGCACTCAGCCAAAAACAGAGGCAACGGCCTTGCATAGAGATACCAGGTGATGGATCACTGCTGTTGGGTGTATGCCAATGCAAAATCATGAAAAGGTTGTTTTTCAGGTGTCTGAAACCACCTCAACCCCGCCGCAAATGCTGCATTGTGGCATAGGATAATTGCTCATAAAGTTGAAATCTGGGTGGCATTAGGTTTAACACTAATTCTGCAAATACCCAGCTATATAAAATTAAAATATGCAAAAAGCACATTCATTCAATATAGTTAATTGCAGAGTGTGTCCCGTGAAAGAGAGTCAGAGGATCAGCTGGTTATGAAATCTGACTTGTCTCATTGATACAGCAATTGACACATTGGATGTTGCAGGCAATGCTGTACACAAAGTCCAAATTCTGCTGTAAGTACCAGTTGTAACCATTTCTGGGCGATACCCAGACTCCTCCAAATATATTCATACCTTCATTCAAAAACAATGAAAAGTATAACCGAGTGTATGAATATGTTTGGAGGGTACTCTACCATTTCAGTCCTAAAAATGCGAACAGCTAACCAGCACAAAAGTTCAAAGGAAATATCAAACTAATATTATCTGTGTGTGGACTGTCCACAGCGTAGGTAAGTGATCCTATAGAGCGGAAATGGTTGCAGTGAATTTCAGATTACAGCTCACCTTAATTAATAGATGTAAAATGTTCGGAAAAGTGTTTTAGCCTTTAACACACGGTAAACATAAAGTGTGAACTTACCAGCGCTCCCTTGAAGTGCAGTGAGTTCGAGCAACGCCACCTCGTAGAACATCTTCTCAGCCTGGATGAACTGGAGAGCTTTCACATCTGTTTATACTGGTGAAGGATTAACAGCAGTGTCAACTATCCAAGTGCGCCACGGAAAAGAACAGGCGGGATAGGTCGTCATCTACAGAAATCACGGTTCATAAAGGAAAGCAGGAAGAACAAGAAACGGTCTGGCACCAGCTACTTAAGTCGCAGGTTAGGGAAACAAAAAACAAAAAAACCGTGTAGATGGTGCTGTAAACACCACAGGATGTCCTCCATTAGAATGCCTTAGAACTTATTTTAAGTATTCCACGCGTTGTTTTCATTGCATTCTTTGCATAACTTGTAAAGTCCATAAGGAGAATTCAACATGTGCTGGCACTAAAAATAAACTGTCGAGTGTATTCGCCTCTGCACGTTGTTGCAGATAATAGATTAGAATGTCCGGCTGTAAAATGACACTGGCCCCTCGCATTTGAGTGGGGAATGGAACGATCATTGCTGGGGAGGGACAATGTCCTTAAAATAAACACACATAAATATGATTCATGACCTATTAGTAAGAGTGATACACGTTCCCTAACAACACGATTCAGCTCTTCTGAATCTGTATGTAAACAGTGGTAGAATAAACAATGTTGTTTTTAAGTTCAATAAAATAAATGTAAATTATAATGAGAAGAAATGTTTTTTCAGATGACCATACCGCATTTTGCCGGCATGATAAATATGGAATTTTTGTTGTAATGGAAATATGAACTGGCTGTCAAGGGTCAAAAACAAAGTCACCATTGGCTGTGGACAGAGAAGGTGTCCACCTCAGAGAGCCTGCTGATGTGCTTTGATGTGTCACTGACAGAAAGGTCAGTTATTATCCTTCCTTTCATTGCCCTCTTTCATCCACTCTCTCTTTGTAAACAGTGCTGTGGAGGCCCTGTTGGTATAACCATGGAAACCATTGAAATGTCAGGGGGTGAGTAGGCACACACAGCTGCAAAGCACACACACTTATGATACTGCGTCTCTCAGATTCAATTACTGAAAGATAAAGGCTTCCCAGCTATTTGTTTCTCACACGCTCTCCTCCACAGATTTATTCTGCTAGCGCTTATTGTTAGTTGTCTTCTATATCAGCGAAACTAAGTAAACTAGAAAACAATTAGAAACCATGGAAGCATTATATTTGATAAAGTTGGGAGGATAGAGAGGATAGAGAGGCATATGTTCTAGTACTCACGTACGAATGTGTGTATTCATTAGAATTTCTGCTGCTTCCTTCACAGCTGGCATAATGATTAAATGGTCCCCATTAGTTACATACGTTGACTTTATACTGGTCTTTACTCATTGATTTGTTGACCACTTGTTCATTCACCAATTAGTTGTAGGCCTATTTACAAAGTAGAAAATGCAGTATATTAAGCACTGGGAATAGACCACATCTTTCCTGGTAAATCTCTGTTTTTCAGAAAAATGAAAGTAGTAGTATTCCAAAATTTATTTTAATGGTGAAATGTATAAGAATGTCAAACATGCTATTTTGCAAAAAGAACATATACTTATATTCAAGCGATTTAAAAAATATATATTTTAAAGTATTTTCTCACAATCTCAAATTTAATAAGATAAAAAGAATGCATAGATGCAAAGATCAAGAACAGACACAACTCTTTTTGCCGACATGGTATCAAGTAAGTCTGTATACACAGCCTATATACAGGCCACAATATATCATAAACAGACTACATAGACCACATACGTACATGTGTAATGAGTGGAAATGGCGATACTCTATTCTTGGCACCATATAAGGACCATCCCTGTTTGCAGTCTTGACAAACTGGTGGATCCCAGCCTATGACCCTAGTTGCATACTAGCATGGCATTGCTCCAAAACATCTGAACCCAGCTGTTTCTTCTTTTCACTTCACAATTCACCAGCTGAACTGTGCAGTATTGACACTGGACATCTATTACTGGTGCACCCAAACAGCAAGCGCCAATCAATATGGGGAGCCGCTATTGTGCTATGAGCTGGGGATACCCTAATGAATTAAACCCTCCCTCCCTGGGTAATATCAACTTGCACTCCCCTATAGGACTCCTGGCCGCCGCTGACACTGGACTCTGCACTCAGAGAGTCCAGTGTCAGATAATTATCTTCGTATGTGTGTAGTATAATTCGCTAATGCGTCTGTCTTTGAAAATAAAGGAAGTTTTTTTTTTTCAATATTATGGAAAAATCCCAGTGTAGTCCAGCTTCAACTGACCCTTTGAAAGAGGCAATTCAGGACATTGAAGTACTTTGGACTCAGTGTGCATTCTTTAGGGCTCTTACAGTGGACTAAAAATATGTTGTGCTTGTGAAACAACAGATGTGACACCTATTTTAAAACCCCTATAATATAAGAGCAATCTCCTGGAACTGTAGACAAAATACCACGTACATGTATCTACATTTGCTTATACTTAGCAAGCAGCAGAGGCTGCTAGCCAATTTTCTGGCAGGATCTATTGAACTGTTTATTGTACTGTAATTAGTGTGATGACACTGATGCAGCCATTTCAATGTTTTATCACTTTTCAATAAATCAGAGAGCTGTGCCTTGAGTGATTCTTGAGTATTGATTTTAAAAGAGCTAATTATGGTTCATTTGCCAGATAGCCTACGTACAAATGTAACCAAACCTTGTAACATGTCGGATTTCAGGGAAAAATATAGGCAGAATCCTGAAAGACCCCCTCTATTTACAACATTGACACAGCTTAAATTGACAGGTTTTTTATTGCCATGTTGAACATTGATTCCTTTTTCTGATCTTGTAAGAATGGGATCATACCGATCATATTCCAGATTATGGGCAGAACACAAATTAGTTGTTTTATGAGATTGGCAGGGTATATTTGGCCATTCCTCCATACAGAATTTTTCAGGATAGCTTGGTCTATGCTTGTGGACAGCCCACTATTGGTCTCATCGGATCATAACACCTGGTTACAATCCTGACCAATGCTGACCACAAAATTACTTTTTTGCCATGGCCATCTCAGTCTGCCTTGGCTTGAACTTGAAAGACAATATTCCACAAGAATAGATCGTATGACCTGAAGGCTCTTGAAAGATTTTGTATGGAGGAATGGTCAAAAATATCTCCCAATATGTTCAGCAATCTCATAAAACATGTTAGATGACTCAATCTGATCAGAAGAAGCACAATCAGAGCTCACACTCAATGATCGTGGTTGAGATTTGTACATTTTTACTGACCATGCCAAGCTCCACTATTGAGGTGAGAAGCAAACAGTTGCATTTATGTGTTAGTTGACTCAAAGGAAAATGTTGATTGAATGGCTAAGCTGCTTCTCAGAACAGGCAATATTAACATGTCCATCACCTCTCTCTTTTGAAGCATTTTCAAAGCCAGGATCTACTGGATAAGTATGAAGATCTACCAGTTTAATATGATATTCAGTGGCGTAAGTATAGGTGGTGCAGCCACACCAGGGCCCGTGGCTGGAGGTGGGCCCGATGTGAGTGTGATGTGAACGGACCCCCGCAGGCCTACGCACAAACCCCTTGATATGTCGTAAATAATTCTATACAGGGAAAATACCATTACGTGCACCGTTAAAATCCCACAAACCTATTTATCTATGTGGTATCATTTTATAGTCCCTAATAAGCCAACTCGTTCACTTCACGGTGTTTAAATTTTTTGGTACAGTAGTTTCATGTCAAACATAAGCCGATTATGCCTATGCATAAGTATTAAACTATTGAACTGAATAATATTGTTTTGTGGTATTAGTTTTATTTTCTGATATGTGAAAATTTCTGCCTGGGAAATATTCCTGTGTAGTCCAATCAATGTCAAGTGTCTATTTTCATCATGTGATGATAGCTTGTTTAGCACGTGCAATTTAAATTTCAATAACGTTACCATTTGTTAACGTTGTTAGCTAACGTTAGCTAGCAAGTAGGCTAGCCTAAAATAACAATGAGCAAGCAGAGCCTAAAAAATTAGTTATTTAGCTAAAAGTAGATGTCAAAAGAGGAAGATAAGAAGGGAAAGGGAGGAAAAAATATCTAAACTTCCGAAACTGGATGGCTTTTTTTAAAGAACAGTCTCTCCAGTAGCATTGATGCTAACGGCGATGGGCAAAAGGTGACATCGGCGGCGGCACTGAGAGTGTTACCGCCCGGCGGCGGACAAACCTTGGAGGTAGGGTACAAGCTAATATAAACTCTACTGGTAGACCATTCTAGCCTAGGCTTACTGTATTACCATAATCTAATGTAGTTACTGTAATGCTTGAAATTTAAATCGAGAAGAAAAATACTATTATTTATTAGCTCAATGTGTAGTTCATCACCAGCACTTCATACGATGTTCAATATATGTTCAATATATTAATAATATTGTTTTTAGAACAGGTTAGACCATTAACGTTTGTGATGACGAGGGATGGGGTGACAGATGAAGTCAGAGCCGTAAGCTGTACGGTTGATGACCTGTTGTGGGGATTTAGAGAGCTGAGTTCTCAGTGGGGAATGTGAGCCGGGTGAACTGGAAGTCGGAGAGAGGGCCGGATATGTATAGCATGAAATGCTACACACCTCTTATCTGCATTCTATACTTAGCACTGCTGTCGCCGATACATGGGTAATGTAGCTACAGGGCAATTAGCCTCCTCGCTCCATGTTGTAGGGAGATAAGAGCTTACAAGTCCATCTAACAGAGTAACAGACCCTGATACCTGCAGAGTCAAGCCCGCAGTCATGAATAACTAATAACTAACATATGCAATTGCACTTCCTCTCTAAACTTGTACATACACATCTACATTGCTGTAGAATTTCACATCATTGTGCAAAAGCTCTGAATTATCTAATGATAGTTTCCTCTTGGCGTATCTACAGGTTCTATCTTCTCAAAGTTTGGGTTTGTGGATTGGGATTCAAGCATACCGTTGATGTCATTGTTCTGATTGTGTTGGTAGCTTTATAATAAAAGGATACAATTCTTTTCCTCGATGAAAAGTTCTGCAATCTGAAAGAGAGAGAAAGACAGAAATAAAAATGGGCTGATGGACCAGTGATGGGTCTGGATCAGAGTCTGAGACAGAAGAGGCGGCACGTCGCTGTGTTCTGTGAAGGATGAAGTAGAACATCACATCTTCTGCAAAGAATAATATCTGGTTATGTTCTGTGAAGGACGAGGCAGTAATGTCCATGTTTATTCAGTGACGGATCAGGTAGTATGTCCTAGTGTCTTTCTGGGGCAATATGGTCAGTTAGCAGAAGCTGTTGAGCTAAATTAATGCTACGGCTATCCACTTTGATCAGTGTTGTGCTTAATAAATTTTGGTATTGAATTGTTTTTCAGCTGAACAAAAATAGTATCTGTTGTTTCTCTGACTCAGGGCATATGAGTCATGACTTTAGCACTGATCATTGGGCTTCATTAATTTCCCCTCCTGTTGGGAATTTACGCCTGTGACACTGCTTTTTGCTTTTCACCAACATCGTGGGCAAAGAGCAAAAATAGAGAGCCAGTGAGGGGAAACTAGTGATAATTCTATTCAGTGACCATTAGTTACATCAATTCATTGAAAATATGTTTCATATTTTAAATGCGGAAATGTATTTCTGTAGGGAACTAAACATGATGAGACATACGTGCACACAAATATCACATCGGAATGTTATGACTGCTACAGTTCTTGGAACCATGATTTTTCTTTGAGTAAAGGCACGTTGTTTTATCTTTTGGATTGTCCCCACAGTTTGTTACGTTTGTACATTTCGTCCACCGACCCCGATTGTTTTATTTTGGTAAGACGAAAAAAATGTCAAGCAAGTAGCACATAGAGGTGTTTTACATCCAGAGTTAGTTGTGTATGAAATGACCCCAATAAAACAGGCTCCTCCCTACCAGGCAGCACTGTCCTACATCATTCCTTACATTCCCTCAAAACTGTGTAAGTGCTGACATGTTTTTCCTCCTGGAACACTGAGACAAAAAATATATACGTAACATATTTCCCTTGGCTGCTTCTAAAAACCAAGAAAACTGCTGGTAAGGACCCAAGGGACAGTCTACAAATAAGCCTCTGTTTGATGAAGCACTACGGCCCAACAGCAAAGCACAGCACATCACTAGCAATGCTTAATTCTTGCCATATGAAGCAAACAAAGGGACTAAGAAATGGGGTTTGGAGTATAACATCATAACATATAAATATTCCTCATCTATTCCCCGTAGGTCCGACAAAGAAATGGGGAATACATGAGGAAACATGTAAACATGACATAAAGTAAACACTCACTTTCAGACATATCGGACATCCTATCATTTCTTTCATTTTATCTGATCAAATCACATTCCAACTTGAAGGTCAGTCAGATCTTTAAAAAAAATAATGTAAACATATGTATATGACAGGCCAACCATTGCATCGTTGCTTGAAGCAGTCACCTGATGCAAATGCAATAAATAAGTAAAAGGAAGTGATAATGTGCTCGGGTACCGTACGTAACCAGCCAGAAGAGTGCAGCATGCATCACACCTATCTGCATTTAAATGCAAATGCTCTGTAACACGGATATCTTTTGTCCTTGTCCCATCTTGACCTCATCCCATGCAGATAAGAAACAAACGATCATGCTAACCCAGCGGCTGCTACCCAGCCGGCGCGGGATTTGCGTGCGCGTTTGCATGCGTCCGGCGCGTGGGCCTGGCTCTCTCACCTGGTGCAGGCAGTTGGGCAGCGAGTGGAAGCTCTGCACGTGCGTCAGCCCCAGCAGGCTGCTGAGGAAGCAGTGCAGGGCGGCCTGGGGCTCCCCCTGCCTCTGGAGCTGCCTGCCCAGCTCGAACAGGCCCTCCCTGCCTCCGTTCAGCATGACGAGCCGCCCCGCGCAGCAGCAGCAGCAGCACCTCCCATCTGAGCCTCCTGGCCGGGGGAGAGAGCGCTCGCTTCACTCCGGGAAACGAGGATGGAAAAATGTGAAAAATGTTTAAAGACCTAAACAAATAGGACAGGCGGTCGGCGGAGGCGGAGTTACATCTATCCAGGCCTTCAAGGGCAGGCGCTGAGGAAACTACCCAGCTGAAAAAGATAGCTCCATCGCATTCCCCTCCCTCCACAATACTACAGCGCAGAGTGGGAGTGAGCCTGCCAGCAGCACAGAGTGAGGGTTGCTGACTGACAGGGCTCTCGTCCAATCCCTCTTCTCCTCATGTACAGTAGAGCCAGCGCGCAGTGCCTCACGCGTGAGAAATGGGAGCTGTAGTCTCAGCGCTGTGCCTTTGGAGGAAGGCTTTATAAGCCTCTAGAGAATGACACAGACTGGAGCTTACAACACAGCTGACGTATGGCTCGTTTGAGTGAATCTGTACTACATTTGTACAGTTGACGCATATTTTGGAATTTGCTCTATGTTTTAATGCTTTGTGCATATGTGTGTCTTAGTGTTTGTGTGCGTCTGTGTGTGCGCGTGTGTGTGTGCGCGCACATGTGTGCACGTGGGCATAAGCGCATTTGTGTGAGTGGGTGGCTGAAGTGGGATTGAGACTACTGCCTTGTAGTCATGCCTTATTAATAAGGAACATGATTGCAATAGAATGATGTAATCCTTTCAACAGAGGGGTTCAGGTAAGACCTGGTATTTCAAAAGCTGGGACACAATGCCCTGTTCACATCAGCATTTAAAAAGGACACAATCCTGCTGCAGGTAAAGCATACAGGTGACAGGAAACATTCATTTAGCCCATGTGTAATGACAGACATTTCACCTTCCAAACCCTTTTTTGCCTGCCGCATTAATGTGAGACGGCAAATGTTTGCATTTCCTTCACAGCTTAATAATCAAGGTAAAAGAGTACAATTTGTGCCATTGTGAGTGTAATGAGGGCGAAAATCCAAAAGCACTTAAGGAAAATTGATGAATATGTACGTATGCCCATATGGGGTCACTGCCACCCCATACAGTCCCAGAGGACAGCTGACATCATCGCTGAATATAACCAGAAAACCCAAGCAAATGGGAAGAGTCAGCTCACATTATATTGGATTCCAGTTAATGATGCACCTTGCTCTCTTTGAATGGGCACTTAATGTCCCTTTACTCCACCCCTTAAATCTCCAGGAGTATTAAAGCTGAATGGTTGGCTCAGTCTGACAAGGCTTTGAATGGAGATTGCCAGGTTTGGCCTAATTGCATCAAGACGACTTAAAGAGGGTGATTATGCAAAGCGGGAGTCCTTCAGGGCGAGAGAATGATGGCGCGGAGCATCAGTGTTGGAAGACACTCCTCCTCCTGCCGTTTGTGTCAAATCCAGCATTGTGGAAAAACAACAGCCTCGGCAGCGAGCCGGAAAGCTATGCGTCGACTGTTTGGATCAGTTTTCCTAATCCTTTAGGAATGCTGTGGGTAAGGTAAGCAATCAAAGATAATCCTTGGATTTGAGATATTCACTAAAGCAAAAACTCATAGAGATGCAATATTTAATCCTCAAACACCGTCCAGTCCAATGTGTTTGTTTCCCAGTCTCAATCAGACACGGACCCAGAACCCATGTCTTTAACAAGCTTTTCCAGTAAGATAGAGAGCTACTTGACATTGCCATGATTAGACCTACATATTGGTATAAATGTAGCTGGAGACAAAGCCAGAATTCTTCACCTTATCAAGAAAATGCACTGTGATTATAAGCATGGCTGAGTACCTTGTAAAGGCAATCAGCATTCCCGGGGAGTTTTAATGTTATTGCCCACTTAAATTAGCCAAATACACTCATCTAAACCCGAAAAATATGATTATTCGCTGACTTTTATGAAGTGCTGTGCTTTTTGTTGACACACTGTGCTTGTACATTCAGGCACGGCTGTCTCCTTAACGCTGATTGAATTGAACATGGCTCCCTTGAAACAGTTTCACAGATGAAAACAAGGGGAATTAGATTTGCTGAACAGACAAATAAAAAAAATAAAATGGGCCTTTTACAGCTGATGCTTTTTCATATTGTCAATCCCCAAAGTGACCTTTGCGGACTGGTAGATGCGCCAGCTATCAAATTAAGAAAATTAAATGGCACACGCTCAAATCTATTACAGACTGATATCTGCTTGGATCATCCCACTTGTCCTAGACATTCCTCAAATTGATAGAAGCCATCCATTTGAAACAACCGCTTGAAATACCTGTAAGCACCTTAACTCAGCTATTTTCTTCTCCATGAAAATTCTTGATACAATCCAGTCTAAAATGTTTCAATTTAGATCTGAAGTAATACATGAAATGCTTCTTAGTCATAAACAGCTGCTACACTGAACCCATGCATTATTTATCATCAATGCATACTTTTATGATCAACCTTGGAACTTATGAGAATGCATAGGATTAAAATGTAATAGCATCCAAATGTACTCCTTAGTACACAGAAAATGAAGGATCTCTCTCAAATCATTAATTCAATCGAGGGCTTCTGTTACCATTTGGGTGTATATACAGGGAAAACATCAATACCTATCAGTCAGACCATGTTTTGTGAACATAATCAACGTTTTCACATACTGCACACAGAGTACACATACACATGTACAAAATATATATAGGTCAAGTGATACATGGCCCTTGCTAACTTGCTTGTCATAAGCCATCTATCCTCTTGAATTCATTGACAAGATAATTACATACTGAGTTGACTTTACTTATAATCTGAGTCATTTCTCCCCCCATTTTCAGTGGCAATGAGATTTGTGGGCTATAAAGAGAAACGTATACCTGCACAACCTAAGGCTGAATCCTCCTGTTTTTATCAGAATTAAAGTTAGAATTAAATAAAAAGTTGCAATGGCACAGCAGCTATTCTAGTTTGATTGAGCACAGGGAACGTAAAGTTCTCTGATAATTTATCTATGAATAAGATGTAGATGCTTTCCATGGTAAAATTCAAATACATTTTTTTTTAAATTTAGTTATAATTATT
Source organism: Synaphobranchus kaupii (assembly GCA_029718625.1). Taxonomy (NCBI): domain Eukaryota; kingdom Metazoa; phylum Chordata; class Actinopteri; order Anguilliformes; family Synaphobranchidae; genus Synaphobranchus; species Synaphobranchus kaupii. The sequence goes on from CM056390.1 coordinate 18,373,854, forward strand.
GATCTTTCACTTATTTGAGTTTCGAATTTAAAAAGATATGACAGAGGAAATGAAGAAATGTACATGGGCTACCAACCCTTTTCCGATATCAGCCGTTTATTTTATGAATGTATTTGACTGATGCGAGGCAGCTTTGGGTCTGGCACCAACATGTAATTGGAACATTGATTCTGTGTCCTTCAGGACACTCGAACAATACCTGTGAGTATGATTAGAAAGCGCTGTCCTGTCACAGTTGACTTCTTTCCGAGACTGATGCCTTGGGCCCTTGTGTGTCGCCAATTTTATCTGACAAGCAATATTCCGGACAATTTTAATACATAGCAAATGGGGGGCATTTACAGTCTTGTAAAATAAATAGAACAATAAACTCTCCAAATGCGCAGATTATTTCGCTGATATCAACTATCAGCCCACAGCAGGATAGCTGAGTCCGCCACTTCTTTTAAGCAGAAAACACTATTATTAAACTAGTCCAATCAAGTGTGCGACAGGCCACAGATATTGATCCTGTAAGGTGGGTAATGCAGATACTTCCAAAGTACCTCATTATGCTACATTGGCGTCCATTTCAAAATTAATTCTCATAAATGTCTTGCTGCCATTTCCGTGGCCCTGCAGTGGGGGCCCTGATTTATGTCGGTGTCGGTGACACTGTAGACCAGTAATGGCTGACATACTTCATTTCTCTACGAGACTTGGAGGCAGTGAGGGGAGCCAGTGATGCAGTGAATATTTGCTTGACAGAGTTTCCCTGCCCGCACACTTTACGCGACAAGTTCATTTGTGGAGACGAGGAGATCTGCTTCGCTCAGGGAATCATAGGGATAAAGTGCCACTCCTGTAAACTGCAGCCTTAATGCTTGCCTCAGCACAAACTGTTCCTGCGGCACCCAATCCACACTCACAGAACGGGTCTCCTGCATCCTGTTCACATTTTGCTTAGTGACCGCACACATTGCGGTGCACCAGAGCGCTCCTCAAGAGGTAAGGGTCCCGGCTCCAAGTGATCCCATAGGTTCATCACTCACTTCAGACAGATTTCAGACTGTCATGTTCAGTGTGAAAGCATTATTCTGTGATTGCTTTCCCTGCCCACTAATGTGCTATCATTACAGAATAGGCAGCAACATGAGAGTAATATTTAATCATGTCCCTGCAATATGGGAAGCAATGACGATATTTTATGCAAATGACAGATATAAAAACTCGTGGCCACCTTTCTATTGCTATATTTCATGTATTATGAGGTTGCCATGGTAAGGGTACTCATCCTGCTAAAACATTGGGTCAGGGTAGTTATGAGCCCCAATCTTTGATATCGAATCCTGACAATGGCAATACGCCCGCAAGCCCTACAGCCCTGTAGAGTGGTACAGACAGAAATATTGTTGCCTATTGAAGGAGGGTTTAATTCTGCAGAATTGTATTTGTCTCATAATGCAAGAGCAGCTCCTCCTGTTCAGACACCTGCAGTCTGCTCGCGCCAACTATGCATGCGTAATATTTAAACAATCCTAATGGAAGGTATATGTTGTATAAAACACACAGAGCTGTGCTGGTGGATGCTGAGTGAATGAAAGCAAGCTATGGCGAGCACACACACACACACACACACACACACACATGCACATAATATACATATACTCAGCATCCACTTTATTAGGTACTCCTCCCTAGTATCGGGTAGGACCCCCTTTTGCCTCCAGGACAGCCTGAATTATTTGCGGCATGGATTCGAAACGGTGCTGGAAGCATTCCTTTGGGATTTGGATCCATGCTGACTCAATAGCATCACACAGTTTTTGTAGATGTTCTGACCACACACTCATGCAGCGACCCTCCCGTTCGGCCTCATCCCAAAGATGCTCTATTGGATTAAGATCTGGGGACTGTGCAGGCCATTGGAGAAACCTGAAGCCACTGTCATGTTTGTGGAACCAGCTTGAGGTGATGAGTGCTTTGTGACTTGGTGCATTATCCTGCTGGAAGTAACCATTTGAAAAAGGGTAGACTGTGGCTATAAAGGGAAACATATGGTCAGCAACAATGCTGATGTACGCTGCAGCATTCAAATAATAATAAAGCTCTCAATTGGTATTAAGGGGCCTAATGTGTGCCAAGCAAACATTCCCCACACCATTACACCACCAACAGCAGCCTGCGCCATTGACACAAGGCAGGATGGGTCCACGGATACATGCAGTTTACACCAAAGTCTGATCCTACCATCTGCATGTTTCAGCAGAAACAAAGATTTGTCAGACCACACAACGTTTTTCCAATCTTCAGTCATCCAGTTTTGGTGTTCACATGTGCACTGTAGCCTCAGCTTCCTGTTCTTTGCTGAGAGGAGTGGAACCCAGAGTGATCTTCTGTTTCTGTAGCTCATCCACGTCAAGCTTCGAGCATTTTTGACCTTTCTGTTAGCTTGAATGAGTCTGCCCTTTCTCCTCTGACCTCTATCATTAATAAGGTGCTTGTACCACAGAACTGCTGCACACTGGATGTTTTTTGCTTACTGCACCATTCTCTGTAAACTCTAGAGACTGTAGTGTGTGAAAATCCCAGGAGGGCAGCTGTTTCGGAGATGCTGGGACCACACCGTTTGGCAGCAACAATCATACCACGGTCAAAGTCACTTAGATCACACTTAGATCATCCATTCTAATGTTGGTTGAACAAAAACAAAACCTCTTCACCATGTTTGCATGCTTTATATATTGAATTGCAGCAATGCGATTTTTGGAGGAGCCTGTTGCTGTTGCATCTCCACATGAGGACCAAACAAGTGTGAATGCCAGAAATGCAAGCCATCATGAGCTGAAAAATCTGAATAAATCAAGACATAGCCAAAACATTGGGCATGTCAAAATCAACTGTTTGATACATTGTTAGGAAGCAAGAGCACACTGGTGAGCTCAGTAATTGCAAACAACCTGGTAGACCACGGAAGACCACTGTAGTGGACGACAGAATAATTATTTCAGTTGTGAAGAAAAACCCCTTTTCAACTGTCGAACAGATCAAGAACACTCTCCAGGATGGAGGCTTAGATGTGTCAAAGACTACCATGAAGAAAAGACTACACCAGCATAACTTCAGTGGGTTCACTGCAAGATGCAAATCACTGGTAAGCATCAGGAAGAGAATGGCCAGGTTAGAGTCTGCTAAAAAGTGCATTCAAAAAATTGCAGAGTTCTGGAACAAAGTTATGGATAGATGAGATGAATACTAACTTGCTCCAAAGTGATAGAAAGAAGAAGGTATGGAGCAAGAAAGGAACTGCTCATGATCCAAAGCATCCCTCTCATCCATGAAACATGGTGTAGGTAGTGCTATGGCCACTGCCACTGGAACTGGCTCACTTGTCTGTTGTCTTCATTGATGATGTGACTGCTGCAGGGAGCGGCAGGATGAATTCTGAAGTGTACAGAAATATCTTATCTGACGTCTTATCAGATCCAACCAAACACTTCAAAACTCATTTGAAGCAGCAGGACCGTCACCTTGCAGCAGGACCCTCACCCAAACGTACTGTTAAAGCAACCAAGGAGTTTTTCAGTCCCAAAAAGTGGAATTTTTGTGACTGGCCAAAACAATAGCCTGCCCAGAATCCAACTGAGCATGAATTTCACTCGCTAAAGACAAGACAGAAGGCAAAATGCCCCAGCAACAAACAAGAACTGAGGATGGCTGCAGTACAGGCCTGGCAGAGCATCACCAGGGAAGATAGTCAGCGTCTGGTGATGTCTATGATGGGTCTTGACTTCAGGCAGTCATGGAATGCAAAGGATTTGCAACCATGTACTAAATATGCAAACTTTATTTCAGATTATGCCAATTTGTCACGTTACTTCTGCTCCCCTAAAATGGGGAGACTACGTATAAAAAGGGCTGTAATTATTTATACTGTGTATATATATATAAAATGTCTTTCATTTTGTAAATGTATGTTATAAATATGCAAGACACAAACTAAAACGGAGGAAGAAACTGTGAAACGGACAATCTGTTCTGTACTTCCCTCACACAGGGAAGTCAATACAAAGATAAGAAGCTGATTATGGATTTAATGTCGATGATGTCTAAAAAAAAAGAAGCATTACCCGGATAAGAAATATTTTCACCAGCAGGCCCTGTTTGACCCCAACCACCTCCCATCAGTTTTCCGGCTCTTCTCTATGTCTCGGGGGTGGAAAACGTTAGCCACAAATGGCATCTTCAAAAGACGCGACAGCTGGAACACGAAGCAGAGGTGACCCAAGCGGTACATCAACTATTTAACCAATAAATGCCCTCTATGCAAAGCTTACTTTTCATTACGTTTATTTTAATATTACAGTAAAAAAAAAATGAAAGCTGATTTTTGCTGATCGTTTCCTGACTACATCAGATCTCATTAATGTGGAAGCTAAGTAGAAAAGCGCGTCTCCTACTAAATGGTCTATTGGCTGGCTGTCTGGCAGAATTTCATCCAGCTGCAAGCTCTCTGATTTTTATGAGCTTGGCCCAGCAGTTCCTTACCTATTGGAAGGGTTTTATGATCTCCTTGTAATCAGTAGTAAATGCTGCCTCCATCTGTCCTTTGTTAGTCAATTAGCTGACCTAAGAGGTTTCTTGATAAACACAGAACTGGCCGTTAACCTTGTTGACCAAGTTCATAACACCATCTCTATAACTCGGACTGGGAGTACTTGTCACTGAGTACTGTGCCTCTGGGGCATAGGGATATCAGATATTCTTGATTTCTTATACCACCAGCATTGGTAGCTTTATGGTACAGATTATGCTGTGCTGTCACGGGTCTTGGGCAGCCTATTCAGACCCAATCTTTTCCCTCAGTCTCCAATGCCCCAAACACCTTTGTTCTTGTCAAATACAAGACCATGATCCTGAGTACTTATATTGACTGATCAGAACAACTATTATACTGCCCTAAATAAGTGGCAGTGGCAATAAGTAGTATAATGGTTAAGGAACTGGCCTTGTAACCGAAAGGTTGCAGGTTCTATTCCCAGGTAGGACACTGCCATTGTACCCTTGAGCAAGTTACTTAACCTGAATTGCTTCAGTATATATCCAGCTGTATAAATGGATAATATGTAAAAAATGCTAAAAAGTTGTGTAAGTCGCTCTGGATAAGAGTGACTGCTAAATGCCTGTAATATAATGTATAATATAAGTGGATTCAATACTTATGTGTAATATAAGTGGATTCAATACAGATTCACACACAGGTGTGAGAATACTTCCTTATTCATCCTAAAATATCACAAGGTTTGAAATAAGCATTCAAGAGAACAGTAATAGTAAGAATTGCTGGGAGTTATTTTTACCAATATAATTTAATCCATGGGCTTAGAAAAATGGTCAATTGTTTATGATTACTTTACCTATATGTTCATTATTTCTATTGTAGACAAAGCATAATTTTCTAGTCTGTATTCTTCTCTGCTCTGCAGTCTGGTTTACATCTTTCCTTCAACTCCAGCGCCCCCTTGTGCCCAGTTAATGCCATCAACTTCCAACTGTATAGGACCCATTTTCATTACAGCAGAAAATAATATCTGGGTCCTTCATCTCATCTTTCTCACATTAAGAAATACATATTCATAACCAACAGCATTCTTAGAACAATTCTACAGCTTCAAACTAGTGCTCCAATTAGCTCTGAGCCAAATGTCCCAAAATGTCAACGTTTAACCACTGTAATATCTTCAATAATAGCAATATGTGAAAAAGAGAAGAAAATTCATGCCAATCTATGTCAATGTGACAGCGTAGGGTGAACACATTGTTCTGTATTCCAGGGTAGAAAATGATCAAAGGAGGATCTTATATGTCACATCGAACAGTGTGTTTGCAGAGTTTCTCTCTTGAAATGCTGTCAGTGCTTTGATGTGTACAAGTCAGGCTATTTGTACAGACCTTTACGAGTAGAACATCATACAATGCTGAAAAGACGATCTGAGATAATTCAAAAATTTATTCAGTTTAACCTTGAACTTCACTGAATTAGCCAACATATATGAAAGGTCTGAGAACTACAAGCCAGTTAGTTTAATATGTATCTTTCAAAAAATGTATGGGGGTTACAATGGGTGCTGTCGAGCCCTGCTACACGCCTTTCTCCAAAGAACAATGGCTGTTTGAAAATATTTGTTTGAATGCATTTGATGCAGGTCTTTTCTTTGTTTGGGATGCAGTAAACCCGCCCGAAGCATGTTTATCTGTACTTAGTGTGCAGTTATTGTAGCAGTATTGGGAACTAATTGGGTAATGCTGTGAAATGCGGCAGGCTGCCATTTACCGCCCAGTGTGGAATTAATCAGCCTCACGCAATTACATAATGCACTTCCGAGAGCCTTTCTGACTGCTGGGTGATTGTGGCTGCAATTAACCCAGTCCTTTTCTATACACTCCCTCTCCCCAATCCTGCCTCTTGTCTTTTTTTCCCCCTAGCAAGCTCAGTGTCCGGCCCCTTGTGAATATTTGGCTCTGGACAGCGGACTTACAGAGCTAAAGGTGCCCCTTTGCTTAGACAGCTTGAGTGTCTCATCGTGGACGCACGTTTATAACAGGCTCTGTCCAGGCTCTGTGCCCTGTGTGCCCTTCAGGTCAATTTTTAGTCCTTTTGTCAAGGGGTAAACAAGGTTATGAGCATGACAGGAAATCTGTCAAACCTTACGCTCCGTTAGCAACACAGCCAACAGTAGCTGTGAGACAAATGCACATCACTTTGTAAAACGAAGGTGGCAATTAAGAGCAACCATGATGCAGAAGTTAATGGCCCTAGTTTAGCATGGCCAAATAAGAGTTTTTTTTGGTGGTTTGTGCTTATTGGATGAAGGGTGTGTGTGTGTGTGTGGGGGGGGGGGGGGGGGGGGGCAAACAGAACCTGATGGAGAAGCCTTGTCCATGCTAATGCACTTGCAGGTGTCAGACAGGCAGGCGATCAGAGCGAGAACATTGTGACTGACGCCTCCCAGCGCCGTCTTCCTGTTAATTGCTTTGCCACTCTTTAGCGCGGCCCAGATCTCCCAGTGTTCGTGTCCGCGGTGCAGAATGGGTCGCTGAGCGGCCCTTTTGTTGCCGAGCGAGCGAGCAGCCCGCTTCTAACAGAGGACTGACAGTCACAGACCCGCCCCGGGGGGACGTGCCAGCCTCGCCTACCTTTGCCACCGTAGGATGGGAATTAACAAGGCGCACCTGCAGTCTGCTGGACGTCTTCATTACTGACCACCCCCCCCCCACCTTGTGCCGTCCTCCTGCGTCACTGGGACTGTTTCTTCATTAGCCGCACTGACTGGAAAAATAATCACGGCTCTATTGTGGCTGGGCCTGTAATGTGAGATAAAGAGGGCCAGAGAGGGGAGCTGACTCCGCCTGCTATTAGCTGAGATGAAACAGGTTGCTGAGGAGCGGGTTCAGATGACAGCATACAGGGCCTCACAGGTGACCCTGCCCTTGTGTCCCTGGGAACTTGGGCTTGTTTGGGGCTCGAGGCCTTGTGAACATTTCAGTACGTGTGCCCAAGCTCAAGATCAAAATGAGTCACATTAACAGAACTGCACTAAAAACACACACTAAAAACACATATAATCAGGGTGGCAGAGTGGCACAATGTTAGAGCTGCCTGTGTGGAATTTGCATGTCCCTTTAATATCCATGACAGATTTATTGGGGTGTTCCTGTTTCCTAAAATTGTCCAAATAGCTTTTTTCTGGGTAAATTTGTCCCCTGGATTGCACCTGATGTGTGTGTTTGTGCATGTACAGATGTGTACAGTATACAAACGTACAGTTGAAATCGGAAGTTTACATACACTTAGGTTGAAGTCATTAAAACTCATTTGTAACCACTCCACAGATTTCATGCTAGCAAACTAACTTGGCAAGTCAGTTTGGACATCTACTTTGTGCATGACACAAGTAATTTTTCCAACAATTGTTTACAGACAGATTATTTCACTTTTAATTCATTATATCACAAATCCAGTGGGTCAGAAGTTTACATACACTAAGTTGACTGTGTCTTTAAATTTTTAATATTTGGTCGCATATCCTTGGCATGCAACCCTTAAAGTGATCCATCCATATCTACTGCATATCTGGCAGCAGAGTGATGGTTTGAGGCTCGTTTGATACCTCAGACCCTTGATGACCCATTTTTACAAATCATGTATTCCATACTGTTCCAGCATAATTTACAGCTAAATCTAGTCCCACCCCCCCAATTCCCATAGAGATCCATTCAAATGCAGAGACGTTATAGTATGGCTTGTAAGAGTACCAGAAAATAAGATATCAAGAGCCTTTCGATGTTGTTGGGTCACAGACATCAGGAAGTCATGGCATGCAACGGATATGCGACCAAATATTAAAAATTTAAAGGCACAGTCAACTTAGTGTATGTAAACTTCTGACCCACTGGAATTGTGATATAGTGAATTAAAAGTGAAATAATCTGTCTGTAAACAATTGTTGGAAAAATTACTTGTGTCATGCACAAAGTAGATGTCCTAACTGACTTGCCAACACTATAGTTTGCTAACATGAAATCTGTGGAGTGGTTAAAAATTAGTTTGAATGACTTCAACCTGAGTGTATGTAAACTTCCGACTTCAACTGTATACCGTACACATAAAAGTGCACAGAAGGGCAAGCAAAGCTACTTACATTACAATTGCTTCATTTTTATATCCTTACCCTCTTGACCATTTTTCTTCAGTCATCCAAGGCTGGTTCTTGATTCTTAAAAATCGTTTCTTCCTGTATTGAATGTTTAATTGACAGTATCATTCCAATGCATTTTAAAAATTTTCAATCACTTGTTTTGGTACTGCTATACTTGCTATTCAAAATCTGCATACATTACCTCTGTTGCAATATTGCTGTCTCCCAGTCATGCAATGGGTACCTTGCTCAACAATAGGATGTTTGAATTATTACTAATTTTTACTTTAAATTTTAATTATTTGTTGGATGGTGTTTTACCAGTTTTTTTAGTGTTGTACATGACAAAAAATATGTGAGCATGGTTTGGCAATTTCTCTCCACATTTCTAGAAACTTTATAGATTTATTATTATATTTTTGTGCTTGTTTATTTGTGATTGTGTGTTTGTTATCTTGTGTATTTGTGGTTGTGTATTTGTCTTAGGAAGGGGCTGCTCTGCATTGGAGTATGTGTGAAGTGTAGTGGCACTCAGGTGAAGTATGAGGTGTGAGACAGAAGGTCCCTCATACTGATCCTGAATAAAAACAGATATCTGACTCCGAAAACCGGACGTTTATTTCCCTCAACAGATCATTTCAAACTCAATTTCTCTCATATCGCCTGCACTTGATTTGCTCAATCTGTTCCGGGGGAAATCATGAAAATTATGATGTGTATTATCTAAGGAATCCACCGGTGTACCTTTTTTGTGCATTTCTGAGGATTTCGATTGCAAAGGGAATTAAACCACACAGCAATCAGATTCCAATAAATTGTGCCATTGCCTGGGAATTCCCGAAGCTCCCGGCCAAAGATGTGCTAATTCAGGCCATCTTTAATCACACAGATATCCAATGAATAGCTTGCATGGAAAACCGTGTGTGGAAAACTGTGAAACAACAAGTGCTGTTCATTTTCCCCCAGAAATGTTTAATCCATTCAATGTTGCACACACTCAACCTGGGAATGATTTAGTTGCATTGAAGGTAATTTATGAAATTTGCTTTATTTCATGAATAAGTAGTTTATTGTCTGTAATCAGTACCTTCTGGACTAAACCAAGCTTTGACCTAAAATATACTGTATAAAAACATTCTGGAACATGAAACAGGGATTATTTGTGTCACCATGATTGCCAATTTGCCAAAATGTCTTCTTCTTCGTCTTATTCTTCTTCACCATCCTATCAGTCGGGCTTCAGTTACTCTTTTAGGTTATACTGGGCCTTCTCTTTTAATGCAAACAGTCTTCCCTGCTGGGCAGCGATGATGATCAGACAGTGTAATCAGCCCCTGAAGCTAACCAAGCACCGTTAGAATTAAACAGACTTAAAACAACCTGTTGTCTTATTTTCTGTGACGTCCTTTACTGGAACAATAACACTGCCTGTATAGTCTCGACATTTTCCCCAGAATGCAAGGTCTAGTGTGTGAGAATGTGTTTTAAAAATGTAAAAACAGTGAACGCCATGGCTTGTGAACAGGTCGCCGCTGAAATTAATAGCCAGAGAAGGGCCATTAAGTTGCCATCATTAACACTGCGGAATGCAAAACTCGAGCAATAAGTGACTGTTACAGTACTATGCTGTTATGCCAAGACAAACTCTCTCTTGTCACTTTTGATTAACTTTGGATGTGAGTTATATGCATGTCATATAATCTGCGAGACAGGGAATGATTCAGCTGCTTCTAACGAGGAGCCCTCCGCTCTCTGAAAAAAAAGAAGAAAAATCATCCGCCATGATGAATGGGAGAGGGCCAGAGGAGCTGTGCGAGCAATAAGAACCGCCTCTGCCCTCCTCCTCCTCCTCCTCCTCCTCCTCCAGCCCCGGTATCAGGTGCACTACGTCTCCCCGACAGCCAATCACAATCCGACATCCTAGTCCAATTTGTGCACTTCTCTGGCCAGGAAGCACAATAAAACATGTCATTAAGTGCTGCAGCGGCGCTGTTTTGAGAGGTATTTATCATGCAGGGACAGAGCCAGCGATCACCCCACAGATTACAGCGTTTAGAATACAGGCAAACAAAGCGGGAGAATGACAGCCGGGGAAATATGGGCCGCGCTGTTATCACTGCTGACAGTAACAAAATTACTTTTTGATTAATACATTGCATTAGAGCAAATTAAATTCCTTCAATGGCAGGGCGACTGGATGTGACACGTGTTCTGATGCAAACTTCCTTCGCAGTAGACAGAAACGCAGCCTGTGAAATAACACACAAAACACACAGGGCCTGATTTACTAAGACCTTTAGCGTGAGCAAAGCCATTTAGCACACGCAAAACTAATATCACAACCAGTGATTGGTCATGACATTGGTTTTGCATGTGCTAAAAGGTTTTGCACACAGTAAAGGTCAGAGTAAATCAGGACCATAGTATACAGTATACATACGTATAATGTATATTAGGCTACAGGCACAGCATACAGATTACAGACACAGATTGCACATGCAACAAGCATACAGGCACACAATATAGAAACACACTGCCTACAGTAGCTTGCCAGCCGGCATACAGTGCATATGGGCTAACAGCCCTCAGACACTTTCAACCACTGGCAAACAAATGAGTCCTACAGTCTTTGTTGTCAGGTACATGCGAGTACTATAGTTCAGTGGCATAAAGACCTTTGGTATGTACTATATACTGTGTACTAAGATTCCTGCTGGTGCCAAGAAGTGACTTTCTCTAACGCAGGGAGATTTCTCCTCTGCAATAAAATATAAAGTTCCATTAGAGTGGTCGCTCTATCTGGAAAAAGTGTGTGGAACGCAGACTCCCAGTCATAGTTTTGCAGACCCCCGCGGTCATAGCTTCGCAGCTTATTTTGATGCAGCGTAAAACAGGCAGGATGGGAGCGGCGAGAGATCTGCCAGCGGGACTTGGAAACCACTGGTTCTGCTACAGTCTTGTCAGCGTGCGCTTCCTCTGCCTCTGAGTTCCAGCCTTTTCATTCGACGGGCAAAAATCCGACATGATGAAAGAGAGGCAGAAATCAAGCGACAGCCGAGAAAAAATTCCAATAAAGAAAAAAAAAAAAAACGCCGCGCTTCAGATCCGTAAAAGCAAGGAGTGGATGGTAAACGGCCTGTGATGCATGCAATTAAGATCGGCGCCCGGCAACTCAATCAAGCGCTGATGGAGCTTCGATGAATACATGAGGCACGCTTCAAAGAGCTCCACAGAAAGCAGATGAATAAATTCACGTGGCGCGCTTTACGAAAGCGCGGCACGCAGAGGACTGCGGTAGGGGGGTCGCGGGGCGGGCGTTAAGCCTGCTACATCATCGCAGCACTGTAAATATTTATGTTTTCTCATCCTCCGTCCACGCTGTGCTCTTCCCGTGTAACATTTCTTTCTGTCGGCCATCATTTTTATCTTCCTCCTCAATACGGGGATGAAGGGCTGTAAAATTTTATCAGGCAGAAAATTTAGTCTGTTTTAGAAATGGAGCTACTTAACTGTCCTGAAAAGTTCCCATTTTACATGTGAGTAGTTTGCCCTGCCTCGGACTGGCCTGCTGCTCAATAGAATAGCAGCCTTTCTGCTGACTAGACCCCCTTTGGTACCACTGCAAATAATATCTTTATCGATCCTGTTTATTTGGTGGCTGTAATTTTTCTTTGTTACATTGCATTTTTACGGCCATTGGGTACAGGGTCAGGGCCCGGTAGATCAGTACTTTACCGGAGGTTTATAGATCTTCTTCTTAGAGGGTCGAGTGCCTTTGTGGTTTAAAGCAGTCTCAGCAATGGTGGAATACCAACAGTATCTGTCCAACTCTAGGACAATATTTCCAAAGCCAAGCCAGCAATGGCTTTTACAGTCCATCTGTTTCTACATTTTTGAAAGGATTTTTATCATTAAACACCTAAAGGCAACAACAAAAGAGCTGGAAATAGAAAATGGCCTTGAAATATATATCATTTATGAAACTACAGAACCTAAACTAAATGTCAAACATTGGGATCTAATTGTTATTGGATTGGATGTATTATTATAAAGTAATAATAATAATTTTAGTCATTGCGGATATTTAATGATTCAGCTGAACTATCGGTTCTCTTTAATTTCATTATTTTTTCTAATTCAATCTGCTGCCTCTGGTGCTATTCCACAGCATTTTCAACCTCTAATGTAGATCCTCTGAAAACAGATAGGCACAATACCACACACACACACACACACACACACACACACGCACACGCACATATACACACACACGCACACGCACACACACACACACACACACACACACACACACACACACACACACACACACACACACACACACACACACACACACACACACACACACACAGTGCATATATCAACAACCCAAACACTGATTGCAGGGCTTCTCTGCAGTAATTTCCTGATGATTACTTTACGAATCCCAACCAGTGACTCAGCAGGTGGCCAGGCTGTTCCAGACACAATCTCGCTCGGAAGAATGTGGCTCCAGGAGAGTGATCTCATGCGCCCTGACGTCATGTGCACCTGCGGCCGGCCGCCTCGGTCCCCCTCCCGCAGAGCCAGCACACTCTCAGCCATTTCCGGCCTCCTCTCGGGCTTCCAACACGCGGCTCCATCTTATGCGAGCAGCTTCTCAAATCTAATTTCAGAGCGCATCCGCTCTAACAAGCGTTCAATAATAACAGCGATCTGGTTTACTTAATCAAGTTCCAGAAAAGAGTCAGAGAATCCATCTGCGTTGTAGAAGGCTTCCAGTAATGGGTGAAATCATCTCATTTTGCACACAGGCTCGGATAAAAACTGACTCTCCTCTCTGCCTCATTTCTACAGACAAGGACAGTTATGCTTCAGTTTGATCTTATAGTATTTTATATTTATATTGCAATGGGGGAAATGTGATGCATATCAGTCACCAGCTGGAATTCTGGGCACGTGAAGAAATTAACTGCCAGAGTTCACATTTACATTTTTGAGCACAAGTTACAATTATCAAAAAAGTATTGCGTCTTTGAACACACAGGAGTCAAATCCGAAGGCCACCACTGACTGAAAACAGTTCTATTTCCAACAAGAAAAAGATCTTGAGTTCATAAAGGCAAAATCTACAAAAAAAAAAATCTTATGCAATTAATATTCAGTTCAGATGCCAAGCTTCCCAGTGTCTTTTCACTGTCCAGCTTTGATCTCAAGCATATTAAGCATACTAACATAATTTGAGAGCAAAACAACGATCACACCCATTTATGTGATGGGTGACCTCATCTCCAGCAGCACCAGGACAAAAATAACCCAAAGAAAAAGTCTGTTATTATCATCCCTTCAGTTCAGTTCCAAACCATCTGAAGACTTTTATTGGATTTCACAAAATAATAATTAAGACCTGCAAAAATATCCAAGTAAAACACATTAACAACTTCTCTTCCTGTATCTAACCAAATTAATCTGCTCTGGAACTACCCAGCAGCTGCCGCCATAGCTCCACTCATTAATGGCAAATTAATGCAAATGGGTCATGTTTAAGTCCACTTATTGTATGTGATCGGATTAAAGCATCCTGGGGTAAGGGGCCCTTTATGACCAATGAGATACTCAGCCAATGAGACATCTCTTCCCTAGCAGTCAGGAAAAGGTCACTGCTGCATTTGAGTATGTGGTAAGCAGGGATCCTTTCACACCAACACCAGAACACCTACCAGCGGAAGATGAAGCAAAAGTTCAAACTCATATATTTTCTTCCCTCCATTAATGAGACTATTGTTCTGCATATCAAAGCTTATGAGCTGTATCTCAGACTATGAGCTGGTGCATCTCGGAAACTATGAGATTCTGCATGTCAAAGCTTACGAGCTGTGTTGCTGTGTTTCAGACAATGAGCTTGTGTATCTCAGAGACTACTAGATTCTACATCTCAAAGCTTATGAGCTGTATTTCAGACAATGAGCTTGTGTATCTCAGAGACTACTAGATTCTACATCTCAAAGTTTATGAGCTGTGTTTCAGACAATGAGCTTGTGTATCTCAGAGACTACTAGATTCTGCATCTCGAAGCTTACGAGCTGTGTTTCAGACTATGAGCTTGTGTATCTCAGAGACTATGAGATTCTGCATCTCAAAGCTTACGAGCTGTGTTTCAGACAATGAGCTTGTGTATCTCAGAGACTACTAGATTCTGCATCTCAAAGCTTATGAGCTGTGTTTCAGACAATGAGCTTGTGTATCTCAGAGACTACTAGATTCTGCATCTCAAAGCTTATGAGCTGTGTTTCAGACAATGAGCTTGTGTATCTCAGAGACTACTAGATTCTGCATCTCAAAGCTTATGAGCTGTGTTTCAGACAATGAGCTTGTGTATCTCAGAGACTACTAGATTCTGCATCTCAAAGCTTATGAGCTGTGTTTCAGACAATGAGCTTGTGTATCTCAGAGACTACTAGATTCTGCGTCTCAAAGCTTATGAGCTGTGTTTCAGACAATGAGCTTGTGTATCTCAGAGACTACTAGATTCTGCATCTCAAAGCTTATGAGCTGTGTTTCAGACAATGAGCTTGTGTATCTCAGAGACTACTAGATTCTGCATCTCAAAGCTTATGAGCTGTGTTTCAGACTATGAGCTTGTGTATCTCAGAGACTATGAGATTCTGCATCTCAAAGCTCATGAGCTGTATCACTGAAGACAAGATGTTCTCTGCTTGAGGATTCATTAAGGTGGAGACTGACTGAACTCTCATGAAAAGCATGAATAGAAAACACCCCATCATTGCAGAAGTTGACTCCATTATTTGATGGCCAGACAAATAGCTTTATTTGTATATAGTATTACCAAACAACACATCATGAAATATGGCTTTTAACAGTTTAAATTGAACTGCCTTGAAAGTGTTACAATTACCCCCTCCCACAGAACTGAACTCTTATGTATTCACCCCTCTCATTGTGGTATTACCCAGATTTCGGAAGAGGTTACCAAAGACATGAAACAGAAACATGCCATTCTATGTTCAGCCAAAACCTCTGGAAAATCTTATCTGCCACATTAAATATACTGTGCCATTTCTTCACATGGCTTATTTGTTACATTACAAAGAGTAGACAATGCATGTGTACTGGCTTCATTCTATCAGCGATATTCATTATTATTTTGTTCATACAGTAATACTAACCATGCAGTAATTAATTAATGCGAGAGTATAAAGTAAAAATGACTTCTAAATCTACTTTGGCTTAATTTCCAATAAGCAGGTGTCCAAGGATAAAATCAAGGTGTGCTACATTAGTGCACTTAATGTGCCCTTACAGAGAAAGGTTGGGAAACACTAACACTGTGACACTAACACTAACACTCTGATGTCTAAGGATAAGGACCATCAACATGGTGTAACTTATTTCTGATTGTAGTCTGGTTTGAAGTGATATGGTCTTTCTTGGCCATTGGAGGGTTGGTATAGTCCCTAGTTTGTATAAAAATGATATGGTCTTTCACAGCCACTGGAGGGCTTATATTTCTAGTTTGTATTAGTATGATATAGTCTTTCTCAGAAACTGGAGGGTTTGCAGTCCCTGGTTTGTATTGAAATGATATGGTCTCTTCCAGCCATTGAAGGTTTTGCGGTCTCTGGTTTGTATTGAAAATATATGTTCTTTCACAGCCATTGGAAGGTTTGTAATCTCTGGTGTGTATTGAAAGCGGATAGAAATTTTGTAGCTTTTCATAATCACTGGAGTGTCTGAAGCCCCTGGTTTGTATTTAAATGATATGGTCTTCCTCAGCCACTGGAGGATTTGAAACCGCTGGTTTGTATTGAAATCATATGGTTTCTATAGCCATTGAGAGGGTGATCCACGGGCCACAGTGGTGTGGCTGGGTTATTTACGATGACGTCAAACAACGGACACTCTCATTATGGAGTGTAAATAACCAGGGTCACGTCCTTGAGGGGTGAAATACGCTGGATCTGTCAGTGTGCCTCACTGACAGTAAACCAGTCCAGCAGGGAGAAATAAGGATTACGTTTCAAATGAAATTCTTCTCTGGGTGTTCCAAAACTGGTGGCCATTTTTGTTCTGTAGAAGGACAGAAACATTTTTTGTGAATTCTACTAAATATATTTTATCCGTATAGCTGCAGAAAATTTATTTTGTGTTAACATATTGATGATAATGTGCTCTAATTTATTGGTATGACTTGGATTGTAGCCACTGAGGCCTCAGTAGCAAACTGAGATGGACCGACATGAAATAGAAGGCCCATTGAACCTCGTGGCCTTTTGAGATAAATTGGCTTGCAAAGAGCTGATTCAAGTCAGACTGGTTTACATTACATGAGGGACTCACAGGCTTCCAACAAAATGTCAGCACAGTGCACAAAGTCAAACTGTATATCGCAGCCAATAAAAGCAGCTTGCACGTTCCAATGAGTGCATCCATTCAGTATTAATTTAATGCATATGGTGAAGGCAGATGATGATTAAATTAGTTCATATGGCCATTGTTTTCCTAGCGGCATGCATCCAGCATTAGATCACTTTCATATAGCCGATGTCTTCGGAAAATGAATATTAACCTGCCAAATCAAATTTGCACAGATGATTCACGATCAATTATCAATATGTTCCCCTCAAAAAATAATGAGTGCATCTCCCCGAAGCTAAGGCATACCAGCTGAAACACTGTGCCAGAAGAGCCAGACGTTTCCCTTGGAACCCTCCTCGGGCTGAAGGATAAGGCCTTTGACGGCAGAGGAAGTAGACGGATTAGAATAAAATTTGGGTGTAATGGTTCGACTCGGAGATGAATCAAGGCGGGTTATTCAGCGGCGTGGCGGCGGTGATCGGCAGGGTGATTTATGGGAGTTCCCCCGTTCCACGGCGCTAACAAGTTGGCTATGTTTGAGCGTCACCCCCTTTTTAAAAAAATTGTATGTTAACTGTTTTCATCCGGCCCCAGTGGCCGTAAAGCACCGGCCGTTCGGAGTGACGGCGCCGGCCGGGAGCCCCCCGGCAGCCCCCCTGGGAAATCTAACAGTTTGTTTGGTGTAAAATGGAGCCGTAAACAAATGGGACACAAGCTGGATTTACAGCTCCTGCATCCATACATCTCCAGTCCTGGGCTTTGGTTCATCGTGTCAGGGATGCTCTGTGAGTATCAGAGAGAGGGACAGGTACCCCGACTCTGTCTCTTCACTGGCATACTGAAGAATGGGGAAGATCAGTGGTGCTAAGCTCTGGTCCCGGAGAGTGGCAGGGTCTGCTGGTTTTTGCTTTTTTACCTTGAAATCAGCAACCAATTCATACTTAGGAAACCAATGAGGCGAGTTAACTGTGTAATCAATTGCTATAATTGATCACTTAAGTGCTGAGCAGCAACAGGGTGGAGGACCACTGGGTTGGACTACCTGGAAGGCAACAGCATTATCTGACTATGAAATGCTTAATTAAGGATTTTAAATAGAATTGGAATGCACAATGACAGCTCTTTAGAGGTACACATACAATATCTAAGGAATTCAGTAACAACATAGAGGAAACGATCCACACTCATTCTTTATTGTTAAGATGAGGCTAAAAGATTCAAAAGCTTCGGCATGTTGCCATCATCAGGGATGTTATGCTGTATGCTGATGGCAGTCTCATATACCTAACTCTAACTGCCACAAGTTACCTACTTGTTAATAGCCTACCTGAAAATAGAGGCCTGATTGGTAGTTCTCGAATTGAGAGATGAGGCTAGTTAGGTATAAAAGATGATATAATTAATGTGCTTAATCACTTAATTTCCACATTTATCTCTCTTTCTTTCCTATGTGTAATTCAGGCTGGGTTTGAAATGGTTCTAAAAGAGTTTCCCTCATGTGACGTCACTGGCCCCAGGACTCTGATAGCCTGTGGGGCCTTCGCACGCATGCTGTCTCTCTTCCTCCCTTGCTGTTGCGTGACTCTGACAGGGACACCGGAGTCCTACCCCGGTCCCCAGGGACGGAGGACGGCGGAGGCAGACTAGATTGGAGATGCCGGTGATTATGGGCAAGGGTGTGATAACAGTTTCCGAGACTGTCAGCTCACCCTGGCTGCTCATAATTCAGATGGCCTATGAAGCCAGACACATTACCGACCAAATCAAGGGGACTGGAGCCGGAGGCGAGAACTCATCTCTCAAGCGACTCCAAAGACAACACTTTGCATATTTCTGACGGACGGCACCTAAATGAAGGAATGTATCCATTAAAACAAGGGCTGTGCTTTGAGCCTATGCATTCGCGCATGGCACCAAGCACATTATCCGTTGATCAGAACTAAGTGCCATTCACGACATGTGTCACCTTTAAAGGATTTTGACCTGACACACAGCACTAAGTTGTGCTATGTCATTTTAAGGTATTCCTCTCTGAAGAAGTCCGTCAGTGCACTGTGGTTCTCATGCCCCTAGGCTGGTTCCCTGTCCCATTCTGTGTTCGCTCCATAGTTACTTAACAGTCACCACAGGGATTGTATTTGCATGTACACTTCCTTTCTTCTCTTAATGGAAGAATGAACATGTGTATAATCTGGACCAGGTTCATTAGTTGTGGGAGTGTTTAATTAGAGCCTGTCCTACCTCTCTTGGTCCACACGTTCCTCCAAGACTACCGCCACTCTTCTTCCATGCCGATAAAAAAAAAGCTAGAATCATCGATCTGTTTTTTTATCCTGCCTCCATCTCCCATCTGGAAGGGGCCGTCGCGCGGAGTGTCACGTCACAATCTGGGATTTACTTCGCCTCGGGCCAGGCCCGCACTTTCCCAGCGTAGTCCAGAATCAATAAGAACAACCTCCCAGCAAGTCCCTTCCATCGCCCGCAGTAAACCCGCAAGGCCGTTAACCTGGAGGGAATCGAGATGCATTGATTTATCACAACTACTTGTAAATATTCGACCCTTTAAGCAAAGGCCCAGCAGATAATGAATAATCATGCAGCTCACATTTAAACAGGTCTGGCTGTTTCCCGGGGATGGGCAGCTAACCATTATAGCTATGAGATGCCTGGAATTCAGTAGTTAATTTGCTTAATTTTGACGATTAAGTCTGAGTTTATAACATTTTCCAAATATACTTTATTAGTGTGAAAGAATGTGATAAAACAACAAGCCTGTTTACATGTTTCATTGACGTACTATACCATATGCTATTTTATTTATTTTATAAAATTTCAGTTGTACACAGTTTTATGCATAACACCAAGGCATAGAACCACAAACAGCCAAGACTAATGCAACACATATATTGGATTCCTTGTAAATATGGTACTGAATTTGAGTGTACGGCAGTCCTACTTCTTAAATAATGAAACCCCACTATGCCTCTCTGCATATGATTAGTGTGATTAGAAGACAATTTACAAAATGAAATACTGAAATAATAAGTGCAGATGAATTGCTATACTTACGAAGTGTCAATCACTTCAGACAAACTTAATTCCAAGAATTCAGACTGTAATCAAGAAAAGTGCAAAAATGGAAATAGTGTAAAAAAAGAAAGAAAAAAGTTCTACTGTGAGACACATAGACCTTTAATAGGGACTAAAAAGATTCCCTATTCCCCATATCACAGCTACATCTGTACAAGCAAGGACAGTATTTAACAATGCATTTACGCCTAAATACTGTGCATTAAACAAAACACAATTCAAATAGAGAGGTTTGCAACCATTATTAATGGGGTTTGACTTACTAAGCAGTCTGTGTTGAAATTGATTTGTTACCATATGTCAGAGCAGGTATGCTGAAAATATATAAATAAATCCATAAATCCAATCTTCTTGTGAGCCAAGCATCTGCTGTAGTCATTTGTAATCGAAACACATTGTAAGCAAAGGGAAATGAATGCATTTATGGAATTTGTTCACGACATGCTGGTCCTTTTCGTTTTTGTTCTAGGGAACAAAGACGTGATGAATTTCAAGCTTCGCAGACTTTTAAGCGTACAGTAATTTGAGATGGCGGCTAGGTCACCTTTCAACTGTAATAATAAAATATTGAAACCTATATTTGAATTCTGTCATTTAGGCTATTCATTGTTTCGGTGAAAAACCAAAGGCCAACACACACAGGAATGTCGAAGCCATGTTAGATCGGCGAGAGTAAAGAGCTGAATTTAAACTGATGCAGTTAACAAAGAAGCAAAGTAGGAAATAGACAAAAAAACAAGAGCAGAGCTTTAAAAGCACAGTTTCCGTAACTCGCCCTCTGCCACCATTTCTCAGAAGCAGGTCTTCATTTTTCACATTTATTTCAACACTCCTACAGGCTACCAGTCAAGCATTAATTTTTATATTGTCAATTCCTTTTGACTATAAAGCAGGGCTATTGTTTTAATTCCATGCTATTCCAAGTCTATTTTATTGCATGATAATAAAATGTAAAAAATTATCAGGCTGATATCTTCCCTTCAGGAAAAATGTGCTCAGTATTCTGTAAAATTCCTGAAAAAATTGCCAAGAATATTAGTTTTATCAATGGTGGGTGGTCCTCTACACATACGGTTTTGTAGGAGGAGAGTCAATGTGGAATGCAGGAAAAGATTGACATTTTGAAAAGACCTGAGTACTGGGATTTGTCATGCGCATCAAAGGACCAGGCGGTCTTGGAATAACATTTGGCGACCAGGATGTCCTTTGGATGGATGGGCCATTTGCTCACAGGAATGTCCCCATCTGGGGAAAAGACTGATAAGGAACTGTGTTGTGAGTGAATATGTGTGTTTTGGGGGCATTTAGGGCAGAAGGGGTCATTAGCCCCTGGCCAAACTATGGTAAAGGAAAATAGGAAATGGCCGACCCGGCCATCTGTTGACCTCTCCCGTAACCTCATACCTAGGTCAATCCTAAGGGAAAAACTCCAGACAGTACCACAGTGCCCCCATGGTGGCACATCTGTCATTACACATTTTACTTCTCTTCTGGAGTAAGACTCAAAACTTCAGTTGAGATGGCCAACAAACTCCGTATAACTTTGTACATGTGATCCTTAGATTGTTACATTACGTCTTATGTAATAAGAATAGGAATTACATGTAAAATGATTCATCAGGAGGGAATTTTCATGACAACTGCAACATAAAACTATTAATCTGTGAATAATTATCATAATGGTAATCTGTTTGGTATGGATGTAATCCGGTAAAATCAAGGAATCCAATGAGATACATTTCATACCAAATGGAGTTTAGTAAAATATAGTTTCTATAACTCAGGGAAAAACTGTAACATTGGAATGTCCTTCTCTGGTAATCATCTCCTTTTCCCCTCTCCCTAGACAGGAGATTAGCTAAATTCCTTTTTGACCACCCTTCCAAGTTAATTTATGACTACTGTCTGGTTCAAACGTATGATTTGGCATAAAAGAAGGGGAGACAAACCCATCTGGGAATATCGCAATTCGATTTCCCACACCTGTGCAGATTTCTGTGTGTGTGTGTAGCTGAAGCAGGCCGGTAAGATATTTACTCTGTGTTTCTTTTCTTAATTTCTATGTTTTGTAATTGACCTAAATTTAAGATAATGACCTACCTGCCTGTGAATAAATTCTTATTATTTTAACTTGCGTGGTCTCCATAACTCTAATCCATTTTTTACCCTTTCAGCCTAAATTACGACTGAATACTCGGGGAAAATTCTGACCAATGACCAACTGATCAGTGGCGGGGTACAGAAAGTGGAGATTCTAAGTTGGTAGGCGGCTAAGGTCGGTCATTAACGGGTTTAGTGAATGTACGGCTCTGGGAATTTGACGTGGTGAGCCCATGGACGTTTTTACGTCGGTTCTTGTCAAACTCGCCTTAAGGAGCCCATTTAGTGCGCGCTAACCTGGGCCCGCAACTATCGATGTAAAATATAATACATGTATTGTGTTAGCCAGACCCCAACCTCTGAGTTTCTCCACCGAACCGAGATTCGGCAATAGTGTTAATCCCGGGAGCATATATTGAGTAATGGTGGCATACATGGATGAGTCGAGTGTAACCACTCTGAGCTTCACGCATGATTAAAGTAAATTCTAAATTCTATTTTAATAATTACGAGTAAACCAATTGTAACTGTTACGCTTACGATTTGTGGTCATAGATCTATTCGATGTGTTGTTCAGCTCCTGTGTGAGTGTTCTAAGGCTCCCATTAGAATATTGGCATTTGGACGATAAGTTGGATATATCCGTGATGACACCATGGCCCCGTTTACGAACGGAGATTATAAGAATCGTACTGATCCGTTTCAGGCCTGTTTTAAGCGGGATATGGAGCAGCGCATTCATATCTGACCCATGGCGACGGACTCAGTATCTTCTTAAATATACTTATAATATATTCATGACCGGAGGATAAATCACTAAACTCTTTTATTTACATCACAACAGCAGAGGACAAACATATTTACTCCTTCCCCTCCAGCTATTCCCTCATTGGTCTAGCTGTGCAGGGTTCTACAATTGGTGACCTCGACGTGATTCCTGTTGTTGTATTTGAAGTTTCAGTGAAAGGTCCGAACGACGTGATTCCAGGAGCAGTTTCAGACGTACCAGAGGAAGGTCCGGTGTCTGGGAGACGTGCCCTCTGGCGTTCTGACGTAATTTTGTTGTGCCCTCCAAGGCCCACACGGTTTGAGTCCGAAATCTACCTACAGCTGCCGTGGTAAGTACAGCGGTGTTTACTACTCTAGTGTTCAGGGAAAGTGAAATATACCCCATATAGACACATTTTTAGAACGGGTCGATATACCCAAGTGTTAGCCCGGAGACCGTATAAATCCGGTGGGGACTGAGATTAGAGGGAAACATGGACAGCGAGGAGCAGCAAAGGGTGGACCAAAAGGTGATGGATTGCTTTGGTGTGTACTATAAAGACTTGTTGGTTCGGGTGCATAATTGTGGTGTAACTTTAGCTTGGAGCAATGAGCAGATTCTTCGTTGGTATGAAACGGAGGGGCGTAAGCTCCAAGTAAAACGTCAATTCCGTAAGTTGCCGGCGGTTATGGTGTACTTGTTGCGTAGGAACGACCAGAGTTTGCTTGCGGGAAATGAGCGAGTTATGGCTAGCACCCGTCAGCTAGAAAAGACACGTTCTGAGGAGTTACGTAGATTGCGGGCCGAGGTGGAGGCATTCGCGTTTGATAAGCAGAACTGGGCAGTTCAGAGTACTGCTATGCAAAGGCGAATTGCTGAGCTTGAACAGGAGCTCGCAAGAAGCCAGGATTATACTGAGGCATTAGAGATCTGTTGTGGCAAAGTTGGATTGCCCGTCTCGGCCATAAGGCAAGCTGGCTCCGCGGTTGCCAGTGGCGACGCGCAGGAGGATAGTGATGAGGAGGAGGTGCTATCCCTATATGGGAAGCCCCGCAGACAAACCGTCTCGTTTGAGGAAGGTCCGGCGACACCAAGGAGGTCGGCCGGACCTACCCCAGGTACTGTTACTCGATCATATTATCGCCCGGAAGAGCCGGGTAAACCCTGGCAACGTAGCCCGGTGAGAACGCGCCGTAGGCCGACAATTACTACTCATAGCCCCGTTAAAGTTGCTGTCTTAAAAACAGTAACCAATGCGGATGATACTATCACTGTCATCAGTCGCCCTCTCACATGCGACGAATGTGCTCGGCATAAGGAGGTTGTAGGTATGATGCCTAGAAGAGGCCCGTTTCAGCCATATTGGGACAATCTCATGCTGCAAGCTTCGGTGTATAATTTAGAGTTGCGGGACGTTTGGCAGATTGTTCTTCTTACAATTCCTGAGGAGCTAAAATCTCAGTTGTCTGAGGAGTTGAGAACAGGGACAATTATGGTGAAGGATGAGGAAGACGAAGACAGTGATGTGTATGATCGGCTTAAGGCAGCGTTATTGCAGCTGCGGGGACCAACACATGCAGCTTGGCATAAGATCCTAGATATTAAGCAAGCACCGAAAGAGGCTTTTGAGGTGTACGCCGAGCGCATGTGGGTGTCATTCAAAGAGCATTCGGGAGTGGAGAATGCTACTCGAAATCAGGAGGTAATATTGCAACTCTTGAAAAATAATGCTGGTAATTATATTCAGCAGGCTTTGGCTAATGGAGCCGATCCACCGGAGAACACTTTCCGGTCACTGGTGGATTGGGCGTCCAAGATAGAAGGTCGATTAGCTAAGCAGGGCAAGCCGCGCGCTATTGCAGCTACACAGTGGGTAGCCGAAGGGAAAGGCGGGGCTAGCCCACAAGAGTCAGGAACTAGCTCACGGCTGGGATGCCCCTTTTGCAACAAACCTAGCCATAGTCTCAACCAGTGTTGGAAGTTACGAGAGGCATTGGGCCTTCCGCGGCAGTCCTCGCAGAGTATACTGCGGGACTTGCAGGCAATAAGGTCTGGAAGCCAGAAGTCCGGTGAGCAAAGCTCAACGGCACAAAAGTCGAAAAACGCAAGTGACGATAACCCCTACAGCGCGCTTCAGGCGGCTTTGGCAGCATTAGCTATCAACCAGCAGGACATGCTATAGGGGTGCGTGGCCTCCCTTGCAGTTGGGAGCATTGTTTCCAGTGGAAATCGGATTAAAATAAGGGCTAATGTTGGAGGCCGATTAGTTAATGTTTTAATCGACACTGGTGCATCTTGTTCCTGTACAGACGTGCCGTTACCGTTAACAGCTAAAACGATACAAATAAAAGGAATAGGAGAAAACCTCATGTTGGCTACTCGCACACAACCCGTTCGACTCGATCTGGGTATTGTGGTGCTAGAGGAGCCTTTATGGTTTTTGCCAAATAATGGAGAGGGTACTGTTTTGGGAATGGACATAATGCAGAAATATGGATTTGTAATTCATTGTTTTGAAAAACAAATTGAGTTAAAAACGGACAGGGTTACGAAACGATGCCCGCCCGGAAACCGCCTTATGTCCATCTCCACAGCAGATCCCCTCCAACATTTCTTTGACAAAAATAAAGACGCGTGGGCTACTCATGATCATGACTGCGGTCTCATTGACTTTGAGGTCGGCATTGAGGGGGACCCACCTCCCCCCCAAAAGCAATACCGCATTAAGCCCGAGGCAGAAGCAGCCGTGCATGAGATAGTCAAACAACTAGAAATAAGGGGTGTTGTACGTCGATGCAGTTCAACCGCTAACTCTCCGTGTCTGCCAGTACCTAAGCCAAATGGCAAGTGGCGTCTTTGTATTGATTATCAGCGCTTGAATCAGGTTTTGCCCAGGGCCATGTCAATTGTAGCAAATCCTTCTACTATTATGACCCAGATACCCACCGATGCATGCTGGTTCACTGTTTTAGACATTAAGAACGGTTTTTGGTCACTTAAAGTCAAACGGAAGGACCAGTGGAAATTGGCATTTACTGTGAATCAAATCCAGTATACCTGGGAGCGGATGCCTCAGGGTTTTCACAATAGTTCAGCCATTTTCCACAGAGCTGTATCTGATGTGTTGGGGCCACTGTGCAAAACAGGTAACGTCACTCATTACGTTGACGATATCCTGGTAGCGACAGGGGGATCACGTGATGATCACCTGCAGTTAGTTGACACAGTGGTACAGACCCTGAGCAAAGCAGGATTTAAATTAAATAAAGAGAAAGCGCAGATAGCTCAAAAAGAAGTCCACTACTTAGGTTATATGCTTACACGGAGTTGCCGCGCATTGACGGAAGATAGGCGGAAATGTATTGCTGAACTTCCCCGACCATATACGTTGAACTCTTTGCAGAAAGTGCTAGGAACAGCAAACTACCTTCGGGAGTTTATTCCCGACTTTGCTGGCACTACTGCTCCCCTGTATGATCTAATGAAAGGCAAATCTAAACCCACTGATGTTCTTGATTGGAAGGAGGAACACGACGCGGCGTTTACGAATTTGAAGTTTTGCTTATGTTCGGCGCCGGCGTTAGGTTTACCCAATTCACAGAAACCGTTTCACATTCAGGTAGACGCGTATGAAAATACGCTCAGTGGTGTATTAGCTCAGGAACATGGGGGAGTATTGCGTCCCATAGCATATTATAGCCGGAAAAAATCCCCGGTTGAACAGGGATTTGACCCATGTACACAGCAAGTTCTTGCGGTGCATTGGATGTTAGCAACAACAGAGCCGCTAGTGGGTTTCCAACCTGTTGTTGTGCACACAATGCATACGCCGGTCAGAATGCTGTTGCAGGGCCAAATCAAAGGAGTATCATCTCATAGGTTAGCACGGTGGCTTACTGACATCCAGGCTCGGGAGATAACAACTGAAAATAACCGAATCCTGCCCCATCTCCTTGGGGATGTAGAAGGCCAGGCGCATATCTGTGAGCCGAGACCCGAAACGCAAAGCCCAGTTAGGGATTGTGAGGTACCAGGCCAGACCCGAGCGTACATTGATGGCTCGAGGTTCTGGAAGGAGGGCAGGTTTTATACAGGATGTGCAGTCTGGGTCCCGGAAGGGGACTCTGAAAATGGCCAGAAGTGGTTGTTTAAACTACCGCCTGGGATGTCAGCACAGGAAGCCGAACTTGTCGCGTTGTTAGAAGCCATTAAGGCTCACCCTGAATCGCTATGTGTATATACTGATAGCCGCTATGCGTTCGGGGTGGTGCATGACTTTATGGTTCAATGGCAATTGCGAAAGTTTCTTACAGCCGCCGGGGCTCCGGTAAAACATTTTAAAACCATCACTGAGATATGGGACGCTATACAGGCTCGCGAAGCCCCCCTTTCTGTGGTAAAAGTACGAGCACATATTACCAAAGACCCAAATGTACATGAACGGCAGAACATCATGGCTGATTACCTAGCCAAGTTAGCTGCTACATGTGGTGAAAACTGGCAGCAGAATACTCCACCGGAACCTGCTGTCTGTGCGTTTCAGGTCACTCCCATCGATCTAAAACAGTATCAAAAAGAACTGTGGGACGAGGGGGGTGAACTGGTACCGCACTTAAAGCAGGACCCGCTGGTTATAATCGCGGAAGGTATAGTGTTGCGAGAAGGCAATTACGTGGTTCCCGATTCATTGCGAAGGCCGATACTAAAATTGTATCACGAATATGCGCATGTGTCAGCTGAAAGAACCTTGCAGCTAATTAAACGCCATTTTTGGTGGCCGCATATGTTAGCTGATGTCGAGCAGTGGTGCAGCTCTTGTCTTGTATGTGCCTCAGTAAACCAGGGCAGACCAGGCCGCACAAACTTGCGTCGGCCTGATCCACCTAGAGGGCCGTGGGAATCCCTTCAGTTAGATTTCATTGGTCCACTCCCCAGTGCGAGAGGGGGGTATCGCTACTGTCTTGTAATCATTGACAAATTTTCTAAATGGGTTGAAGCGATACCCACACGCAATAACACCGCGAATACAGTGGCACGAGTGTTGGCGAACCAAATCATCCCGCTTTGGGGGGCGCCAATGCAAATCGAATCTGATCAAGGGACTCATTTCACCGGCCAGGTAACCCAACAGGTTTGCAAGATGTTACATATCAAGCAGTCATTTCATGTGCCCTATAGGCCTCAGAGTTCAGGGATGGTTGAACGAGTGAATCGCACCATCAAGGAGGGGATTGCCAAACAAATAGCGCAACATCAGAATAAGTGGACCGAGGCGTTGCCCACGGTCCTAACTATTCTACGAGCTACCCCATCCAGAGCTACAGGCCTTAGTCCATATGAATTAATGACAGGGCGGCTCATGAGGCTACCAATAGACCCAGAGGTTCCCTCCTCAGATCTGGGGCCTCTGGTACTAGCGAAGCAACAGGTGGTGTTGGAGCAGCTAAGGGAGCGGCTGAAAATACTTCATGCTCAGGCTGCGCTGAAACAGCAGCAGGCTGACATGCGGAATGATGCGCAATTCAATCCCACCTCCGAGATTAAATTTACAGAAGGTGACATGGTTATGGTGCGTGTCTTTGTGAAACAGGATGCTTTTGCTCCTCGGTGGCACGGGCCCTATGAAGTAAAGGCTGTTTGCCACAGCTGCATAGCCGTAGCCATCCGAGGGAAGCTAAGGTGGTATCACATGAGCCAATGTAAATTGTTCAGGGGGGATGGGGGGAATACCTAACTATATCTCTCTACCTCTGTTTCTTCCTAAGTGTCTGTTGTCTAGTGTGCCTGCTGCAACTACCGGTGAAGGAGCCTGAGGAAAAACAAAATACCTCAGTGGACCATCTTCCTCTCACCATGGACTGGCTGTTGGTAATGGTTTGTTACATGTCCTGTCTGCCCCTCACAAATGGCAGACAGGGAGTTCCACCAGAATCACAAACTCCCACACTTCACCCAACAATACTGCAACCTCCACAATTTGATTCTAGGGCTAATGTATTCCAAACCATGTTTGATTACACCCGATCCTTATTATTCCCCAATCAAAGTGTTTGTGTACCACATTCAGTGAGCGTAGGTACTGGTATTCCCTGGGTGGCACACCCAGTTTCACAATGTGATACATGTGCTCTTTTGAAACTTAATTCTAAGAGCTCTGTAGACATATCCACCTGTCATAATTTCACCACTTTTCCCCTTACTCAATGCTGTGTACCAGGTTTAACTTGTAATCAATTTCATTTACCCTCTTTTAATCTGTCTGATGTCATTGTCCCAACCAGATTTGCATGGTGCTTAGAACAAAATGGAGCTTCCTCACTAATGGGAGCAATACCACAAATAAATTGCAATAATATTTACACAATAGACAATTACAACATTTACCATAGCGTTGGGCCCCATCGCCATCTGATGACCCGACAATATTCTACACCCCTTTTATCTCATGACTCCCCTGACGACTGTGTCAATGAAGAAAATGGTTGGGTACTATTACTCAAATTGAATAAACTTTGTCGTATTCCAGCTCCACCAGGAACACACTGGTTATGTGGAACAACAGTGTGGCCTGAGTTACCAGCTCAGTTCACGGGAACTTGTTCCCTAGTATATATATATCCCGCCATGCGTCCAACATATATGCCTAGTCAATCTCCTATCACACTCCTTTCCACAGGGGATGAAGATGACCATTCTGGTTGTCTTAAGGATTTTACATGTGCACAAACATTTTGGTCACGAGCCCTAGGAGCTCTTATACCAAATTATGGAGTAATACAAGCTTTAGACCAAATACGGATGTTATCCCATTATGTTGAAAAATTAGCAAATGACACGGCTATGGCACTGGGAAATATTTCTTTGGCATTGTCGTCGCATAGGCTAATGATTCTTCAAAATCGGGTAGCTTTAGATTATATCCTTGCCTCACAAGGAGGCACCTGTACTATTATAGGTCCTGAATGTTGTTCTGACGTGGTAGATCCAAAAGACAATTTAAAACAACTAATTGAAGATATGGATCACTTACGTCAACAAGTGTCAGGACTGAATAAAGATAACACCTCATGGTTGGGGGGATTTATGGGTCCCTTCTGGAAAAACATTTTTGAAATATGTGAAATTGTCTTACTATTAGTATTATTTCTGTTAATATTAATGGCAAGTGTCACATTAATTGTAAAATGTATATGTCACCGACTACAGGATGTTACAAGCTCCGAGTCTTACCTATCTTATATGTAATGACCTATGTCTAAAGTGTTTTACTTTTATACTGTAATTTTTGATAATCACTTTTCTGCATAACTTTTATAATGACCCATATACGGGTAAACATTTCAAACACTGATCAGCATATGTAATGTAGTGGAGGAAAATTCATAAAATCCCTGTAAGGCTACAGTCACAACTCGATGATTTCATTTCTGATTCAAAATAGGTAACAAATCAGGGGCCCACTGATTTCTACCACCTCACTAATAATACTGTAAACATTATGAAGGAAATTTGGTCGGAAACGCAGGCGTTTCTCCCCATCAAATATTCATTAATCCATCAGACCCGTACCATCGAGTGTGGTTTAGCCTGCAGAACATATGCTCCAAAATTATGTACTAATGCCAAATAAAAAATAAATAAATAAATTATAATAATTATAATAATTATAATACTTTAACGATCTGCTGCACAAAATGAATTAGGGTTTGTCTCCATTTCTTTAATATACCCAAATCAAGTTGATCTAAAATCCTAATATATATTACCATGAGAGGTACAAAAACCAGATTTCAAACATAACCCAGTTGTTATGAAACTCCCAACTACATCAGTTAGATATCTTACAATCTTTTTCCCCACCATCACATCAAGCTTGTTAAGTTTTAGCCTCTGCACAGCTCCGCGGATGGGAGAAGGAAGAACGCGAGCTCTGACTGAGCTAATGGACTTGGTGTAACAAGTGGTCTGTGGCATGAAGTCCTCCTCTTCACACCACCCAACGTCTGATCCGTCCCCTACAACACACGCTGCAACCCACACAACACTTGGTCTCAGCCTCTCCAGTTCTCCCCACCGGCAACCCTATGACTCTGGGGATCCGAAGGAAACCAGGTGGGAAATTGTCCATGACCCCTCGTGAGGACATTTTGAAGTGTCCCCCAATGGGCCAGAGGGGGGAGCTGTAGGAGGAGAGTCAATGTGGAATGCAGGAAAAGATTGACATTTTGAAAAGACCTGAGTACTGGGATTTGTCATGCGCATCAAAGGACCAGGCGGTCTTGGAATAACATTTGGCGACCAGGATGTCCTTTGGATGGATGGGCCATTTGCTCACAGGAATGTCCCCATCTGGGGAAAAGACTGATAAGGAACTGTGTTGTGAGTGAATATGTGTGTTTTGGGGGCATTTAGGGCAGAAGGGGTCATTAGCCCCTGGCCAAACTATGGTAAAGGAAAATAGGAAATGGCCGACCCGGCCATCTGTTGACCTCTCCCGTAACCTCATACCTAGGTCAATCCTAAGGGAAAAACTCCAGACAGTACCACAGTGCCCCCATGGTGGCACATCTGTCATTACACATTTTACTTCTCTTCTGGAGTAAGACTCAAAACTTCAGTTGAGATGGCCAACAAACTCCGTATAACTTTGTACATGTGATCCTTAGATTGTTACATTACGTCTTATGTAATAAGAATAGGAATTACATGTAAAATGATTCATCAGGAGGGAATTTTCATGACAACTGCAACATAAAACTATTAATCTGTGAATAATTATCATAATGGTAATCTGTTTGGTATGGATGTAATCCGGTAAAATCAAGGAATCCAATGAGATACATTTCATACCAAATGGAGTTTAGTAAAATATAGTTTCTATAACTCAGGGAAAAACTGTAACATTGGAATGTCCTTCTCTGGTAATCATCTCCTTTTCCCCTCTCCCTAGACAGGAGATTAGCTAAATTCCTTTTTGACCACCCTTCCAAGTTAATTTATGACTACTGTCTGGTTCAAACGTATGATTTGGCATAAAAGAAGGGGAGACAAACCCATCTGGGAATATCGCAATTCGATTTCCCACACCTGTGCAGATTTCTGTGTGTGTGTGTAGCTGAAGCAGGCCGGTAAGATATTTACTCTGTGTTTCTTTTCTTAATTTCTATGTTTTGTAATTGACCTAAATTTAAGATAATGACCTACCTGCCTGTGAATAAATTCTTATTATTTTAACTTGCGTGGTCTCCATAACTCTAATCCATTTTTTACCCTTTCAGCCTAAATTACGACTGAATACTCGGGGAAAATTCTGACCAATGACCAACTGATCAGTGGCGGGGTACAGAAAGTGGAGATTCTAAGTTGGTAGGCGGCTAAGGTCGGTCATTAACGGGTTTAGTGAATGTACGGCTCTGGGAATTTGACGTGGTGAGCCCATGGACGTTTTTACGTCGGTTCTTGTCAAACTCGCCTTAAGGAGCCCATTTAGTGCGCGCTAACCTGGGCCCGCAACTATCGATGTAAAATATAATACATGTATTGTGTTAGCCAGACCCCAACCTCTGAGTTTCTCCACCGAACCGAGATTCGGCAATAGTGTTAATCCCGGGAGCATATATTGAGTAATGGTGGCATACATGGATGAGTCGAGTGTAACCACTCTGAGCTTCACGCATGATTAAAGTAAATTCTAAATTCTATTTTAATAATTACGAGTAAACCAATTGTAACTGTTACGCTTACGATTTGTGGTCATAGATCTATTCGATGTGTTGTTCAGCTCCTGTGTGAGTGTTCTAAGGCTCCCATTAGAATATTGGCATTTGGACGATAAGTTGGATATATCCGTGATGACACCATGGCCCCGTTTACGAACGGAGATTATAAGAATCGTACTGATCCGTTTCAGGCCTGTTTTAAGCGGGATATGGAGCAGCGCATTCATATCTGACCCATGGCGACGGACTCAGTATCTTCTTAAATATACTTATAATATATTCATGACCGGAGGATAAATCACTAAACTCTTTTATTTACATCACAACAGCAGAGGACAAACATATTTACTCCTTCCCCTCCAGCTATTCCCTCATTGGTCTAGCTGTGCAGGGTTCTACAGTTTCTTCAACTAATTTTACTGCTCCATTTCCCTAAGGTTTACGGGAAATGAGACTGTGAAAAAGAATAAATTGTAATAAAAACCAAATAAAAGATCTGTAGTTTCATGTAATATTAACCTGTTGTCAATTTACGATATAAACACACACGAATGAGCTCCATCGCGGCGAAGTGGCTCGCTAGCAGCGAAATGGATCTGGCTTCTCCCAAACAAAATCGATTCTGCACAATTTCCCTCCTCATCAAAGACCACCCTTTGCTTGACAGCACTTCATTCAGCACCCACAGTGTCCAGTTAATGCTTCTGGGGAGGTGGTGCCATGGCGCTGAATTGGATGGGTTTTGCACGTAGATCTTCCAGGGATTTACACACGCAACAGCCTTCCAGTTGACTCGGTCAATAGATTTCAATATGAACTAGACTAAACCCCAGAATTCATCTCGCAAGACACGAGCGACTCGCTGTTCCATTCAGTGGGCTGGAAGAAACAGACGGGGAGAATCTGGCTTGATTCATTCTTTGTTAAGAGAGACTGGGATGAGCCCTGGGAGAGGCCTTATCGACACCAAGTGAAATAAGAGAGCAGTTCTGTGACCTCCAGACCACGTCTGCTGGACTCGTTACTGTGGGAAGAACTACGAAGCCGTTACTCATTTGACAGACCCTGTCACTCGGACAAGTTGTATCTGTAATCTTCTGTAATGTTGGGCCTGTGCCACATTTTAAAAGGCAATATGCTCCCTCTTCCTTGTCGGCCCACCTCACCGCTACCAGATTTCGAAAATCTAATTCACCCTGAGGGGGGCAGGCACTCTCAGCCATTTGTGTCTGGTTCAGTGGCATCAGGGCTTGGTTGGAGCTGGTTGCCCAAGGGGGTGTTTCCTGATTTTGGTTTGATAGATGTGTTAGTGTTGCTCTGCGATTGGACGGCTCTCCGACCCCTTTTACACATTGATGAGGTATGATGTCACCCTGTGTTAATGTAATGCAGCGGGGGGTGGGCGGCGAGGGTACGGGGCAGCACACAGTAGTTATGGCAGGCTGGAAGTGCATGCACACTGAAACATTAGGCTTTTTTTAATCCCATTCATTGAATATGATCACATGAAGCCGCTCACTCTTGGGTTAAATGTACATTACAGTGAAACAGCAGAAACCATAATGCACCTAATATGATAGACGGAATATGATTCCTTGTAGTAATATCAGTGTAATATATCTTTGTGCAATATGGCAAATGGATTATCAGACAAAACAAAATCCTCGTTGTCTTCAGTCCCAAATCACTTACATTAATTAGCATTTAAGATTTCCCGGAAATAAAAAAAAACTGAAAAGATTGATATGTGACAGAAACTGTCAAGATAAAACACATAGGTCTATGAACCTAATCCAGAATGACCCATTTGTAAAATAGCCACAGTGCTCAAGATTAGGCAATGACATAACCGTCACATGAGATTAATTGGTTCAATTGACTTGTTTGACTAAGATCATGGAGGATGTAATAGCCTGTCAGACATTTGGCGGTTGATGGTGAACTGGTAAGCAGCGCATCTTGTACACATTATTTTATGGCTAAAATAACGACAACAGAAAAGTACAAAGATCATAGAAATATGTATAATACATAGACAAACACAAATGCTTGCAGACACACAGGCACAAATGCATTTACATATTTATATGCATAATAAAATATACAGCACACAAAAGGCTTCAAATATAGATTACCTGGATACTACGATGTTGTGAACCTTGTGCTTGGTAGCAAATACAAATGCATACCAATGAATCTATAATATTACCCTGCGTCAAGGGATACTTGTAACATGTATCCTTTTCATACTGACAGGCTTCCAAAAGTCGCTGAGATAGAAAATGTGTCTCGTGCAGCTTGACTTTTACCACAGGCATACCTGCCGTCCATGTTCCACACACTACAAAGCAGTGAGTGTGGCAAAAAACGAATAACAGTTGGCACTTGTATCTAAGTGACTAATGCGTCTACCAAAGACTTATCCAATTTCAAGATAAGTGTCCCATATGCACAACGACAGAGCAGGCAAGCTCAAATACTTTCAGCTTTCACTCACAGTGACTATGTCAGGAGTACTTGTTCTGTACATAAATAAAAAAATGTATCAGCTTTGTTATGATCACAAATTAACTAGCCTTACCTGATATGAACATGCTTATAAATTGTGATCCAAGGCACAACAATGTGAATGATATTGTACAGACTTATCTGCGATACAATCATGCCTAGCAGGATACAGACCTTATACTTGTATGAGTGACAGCCCTTGGCTATACATACAACTGATTCAATTGTTACTCAGGTGGGAAACATTAAGCAGTACACACACACACACACTCACATGCACACACAGACACACACAGACACAGACACAGACACAGACACAGACACAGACACACACACACACACACACACACACACACACACACACACACACACACACACACACACACACACACACACACACACACACACACACACACACACACACACACACACACACACACACACACACACACACACAAACACAAACACACACAGTGAATGGAGTAGCTTTTACCCCACAGTTGGGATTCATAAGTAAAGGAAACATTCATTGGCTGTGAGGTCCCAGTGAGGCTTCTGTGAAAATTGCCTCTACACCTCCATTTCCTTGCTGAATAGATAGGTACAGGAACAAAAAAAAAACTCCAGTAGCTTATTGACTCTGTATTTCTATTGGCAGAATAATTGCCTTTTGCCAGAGCAGATGTGATTCCACTGGGGAGAAACGTGGCAAAGAACACAGTCTAATTGCACATACATTACCAGGCATAGGTACCCTGTTCCAGGTCCGGCCTGTGATTGCCTCTTCTTGAACAGACTATTTCTACCACTATTACCACTAATGACACTCCTGCTCCCATAGGTTCTAGAGTCATTCTCATAAAAGGCCTAGGCACTATAGAGAGGAAAGAAATAGGGGAAATGGAATCAAGGAGACACTCCAGCAGGAGATCAATTGGGCGGCGTATTCAGGGGTTTAGGTAGTGTGTTAAAGCTAAGCTGGCCTCTGCCACATTGTTGACTAACGAGAGTTGCAGGAAAAGCCTGCCTAGGCCTGAAATATGACCATAGAGAGCTAACAGGGGTGGTGGAGGGGGAGCGGTGCATCTCCGGGGAAATCCACAAACAGATGCTTGTGGAGCCTCTCTGTGCGAGAGAGTTTGGGCAGAATAAAAAAAAAAATCATTAAATCCAGGAGATTTTCTGCTATACCTTTTGAAGGTATATAGTTGGTGTTTCACCCTGACTGGGAACTGCGTGTGTTTGTGTGTTGTTTGTGTGTGTGTGTGTGTGTGTGTGTGTGTGTGTGTGTGTGTGTGTGTGTGTTTCTCCATACCAATTTCTTGGCAGAAGGAACATTGGTGGTGTTACTAATGGTCTACTATGTTGACCACCACAGTGAGTGTATGTTGCATGCATGTTGGCTTTTTTATAGTTGCAACTGATTTTGTTGATATATATATATATATATATATATATATATATATACATTTTGTGAGAAGTACAGTATATGTGTCAAGTTGACCGCATTAATCTAAAGGGACTGTTTAGTGTCATACAATGGCGATACTGCACTGTGAATACAGTGGAGAGATGGGGAGGTAAATTCAACATAAAACAGGAGCCTGTGTCCTGCTGAGCCTTTCTGTTCAAAGCAACCCCGCCCAGCCCTGTTTATGACCACTCTGCACAGCTCTGCAGAAATGGCGCCAGCTTCACCTACACACTGTTGCCAGGCTACACTGCTGTGGCGCACTGCTTGTATTTTGCCTCTGCCTAATGATTTCCATCTGCTGAGTCATCAGAGAGATAAAACGCAGAAATACAAGTATCCAGTTTACTATTTTTTTTATAAGGGTAATTACTCCTCCACGCTACGCTGGCCATTTAATTTCCCCTTTATCTCACATCCCTATTTCTTTTTGTCATAGCTGATAAAATCACTGAAAGGAGGGGGTCTTATCATGGATGAATAATCAAGGAATGATCAAGCAGGCTCTCCTGGAATAAAGCTTTTTTTTAATTTTTTTTAAGAGTTAATTCTACAGGATCTAGGAGGCAAATACAATTTCAGTACATTTATAGCGCAAAGAATATGGCGCGATCTCATTTTACCATCTCGACGGGGTGTGATTTCATCTCTTACTCTGCGATGCAGACCCTGGGTCCGGCTGCAGGGAGCATTGTCCGTCTCACCAGGGGGTGGCCTGTCTGTCATGTGACTTGAGAAGGGTATAAGGAGGTGAATGAAATCATTTTAATATCGTCAGGGATTAAAGAACTTTGCATAGAGGGACGCTTTGAGGGTGTATCCCCTATTTTGGCAGTTATCCGAACACAAGTTTACTGCTTTGTGCTGCTCACAGTTATGAAAGAGATGTCTTTACCTAAACATACAGTAAGCAAATAGCGCCGACTCGAAGTCAAGAGGAATACGCTCTGCTTTGATTTCCATCAGGAGACATATTTTGAAATGCACGTGCGCCGTCGATATCATTCTTTCATCGCCCCGTTCATTCCGCCGAGGCCTTTCAGCTAAAGAACAAAGCGTATAATTCTGACTGCTACACGCGAAACATTCACATGTATGAATGTGCATCCAGCAGAGGATGTCTGCTATTAATTACGTCTGTAGCCAATCTCTCATCTCCATGTTCAAAACGTTTCAGACATGATGCATGTGTGAGCTTATTCCATGTAGCAGCTCGGAAAACCTCTCATGATACGCTGTAGGGTCATGCTTTCAATAGAAATGCACACTGTTTATGCAACGTGCCAAAGATGGAAAAACACAAATTGCCCTCGCTAACAGAGAGCTCTGAATTGATTGGGGGAGAAAGAGCACTTAATCTACAAAAACAAGAAATTGAGCCATTAAAGAAGAAACTCTTGTGCGATACGCCATTGTAATTCACAGAAATGTACAACCTTTCTGTTTTTGAACACATTTATGTTAATATTAAGGATAGATAACACAGAAGGGGGATTGATGTAAGAATGGTATCATTTGGAAACCGGGTCGAGAAGAAGGTCCACCAGACACTGATGGCCATGCCTCGCTGGGCAAAACCCATAAAACTCCAAACCTTAATGCAATCACCACTTTCGATACTCTAACAGCCCCATGTTTTTGATGAAGTACGTGATTTAAGTGCATTCCTCGTGGGTGAGATAATGGCTTTCGTGTAATGAAATGTCTGTGTTTTTTTTTCTTTTCCCGCTTTCTTCTGAAAGGACATGTGGCCGCTCCCGCCACCCTGAGACAGACTAAACGCTCGGGCACCCCCTGTTACCATATATCCTCATCCCTTCCTCTTTCAGCCAGGTACTAAAACAAAACAAAACAGACAATGCGACAATCCCACGCAACTTGAGCAGCCATTACACCCCTCAGTTTAACAGCTGGCAAATTTCACCATTGAACGACCCAAGGGGTGGAGAAGGATGAGTGCGAGGAGAGTGCAATTATTTAAGGGACTGCTTTCCTCCGTGTGAGGAACCAGCTCAGGGGCGGCGGCCGCGTCGCCGTTATGCCTCCTGCCTCCCTGTTATGCTGAGAGGGCCGTTCTGTTGCCGCTGTAATAAAAGCTGATTGTGAGGGAGTCTCAAAGCCGGGCCTCTTACTGGGATGTTTTCCTCATTGCGAACATTGTTGCGTCCAGTGCGGCAGTCAGACCAGCAATGACCTTGTATCTACGGTAACGCTGCAACACAGTATGACTCTCTGGACCATGGTAAAGCCTAGATTACCCACGGATTTCATGTTAAGAACAAATTGTGTAAAAACGCTACCATGCTGCATATGCGAAATGACAAATACACTTGGACAAGGACTGACATCATGTGAAAGCAATAATCCCCTATTTATTTTTGTGACTACTATGACTGTGCTCCAAGCAAAGTAAATACTATGTAAACTCTGAAGCGAAAATGTATTTACTGTGCCTCTGAAACACGTCAGTGGCAATATAATTTTATTTGTTCAGCAAAACTCCTGCAAAATAAAAAAAGAAAGAGAAATTGAGCAAATAACTGTAGGGTTTGACCCGGCACAAGCCTGCCAAGGAAAGCAGTCTGGGGAGATGGCTGACTGTTCTGAATGTGACAAAGAAACTGGCATTCTGTGGGACCTTGAGATTTTCGCACACACGAGGGAAAGAAAAGAGAGAGAGAGAAAGAGAGAGAGAGAGAGATGGAGAAGTGAGACACTCCATCACACCGCTCTGCATCTCCATGTGCTTCGCACATCCCCTCCTCTTCCTCAGCTCTTCGGAGTTGATCACATCAATAGAAATCTCATTCAGAATGTAATACAAAAAGCAGAAAATCAATGGCTTGCATATCACCTGATTAAATCTATCTTTCAAGGCCATTGTGTGCGGTTACAGAGGCATCAGGCAGAACAACAGCGCTTGATCGGTAGACTGTAATGGGATTATCGCGGGCTTCTGGGCCACAAACAAGAGATGGGATGATCAGATTAGGAAAAGACATTGTAACTTTAAAAGCAATGACTTCATTTCTTTCTGAAGAAAGTAATTCTCCTTCGGGCCGGCAGCGCTCTGCGGTAACGCTGCATAATTAACCCCTCGCTGCCCCCTTTCCTCCTCCGCCTCTAATTTCCACCCAGGTTTTTCCACACGTGTCGCATTTTTCTCCACGCCCGCCGAACGAGTGTAATTGCATTCGGAAATGCGGCGGGCTGCTGTTGGGTTTGTTTGAAAACGCGCACTAAACGTGGTCGCCGGGCGCAAGGGATTGATTGTGTCATTTTGATGGATTAGCGTTCTCATTGCTACCTCCAGCGATTAGGTCACCGGCCCAGGAGACGGGCCCTGCCTGCTGTGAAATGCTGATGCTAGACTTACTTACCGATTATAAGTCACTGCATCACTGCCAACGGAGCTGCGGACAGTTGGAGTTGCACAGTGAATAATGGGCAGGTGTCCCCTCGGAGAAAAGGGAAGCAGATTTCACAGATTTGGCTCGGAGTTCATTTAGCGAAACATCCTCTCTCTCTCTCTCTCTCTCTCTCTCTCTCTCTCTCTCTCTCTCTCTCTCTCGCTCTTCCCTCTGAGGATATTGCTTCGCGGCGCGTTCCTGGGCACAAGTTTCAATTTGCAACGGACAAATGATATCAATATTTATTAAGCTTAAGAAACCCTGTGGAGGAAATTGCTTTCTGTTGCTTCTTCCGAGAACCGAACATATTGTAAATTTGTATTAATCCCTGCAGTTGCCCCACGCTAATCTAGGTGCAAATTAAGATGCACACGCAGTGCCTTCCATATGGCAGGCTTGCAAGTGCTCGGCTGTCTAAGGAGAGAATCGGGATTTCATGGTCGCTCTGGTTTACCCTCCAGTTCCTCGCCATATATTGTACTTTCAGGGAACACTGTTCTTGGTAAGGAAGGGGACGTGATCCAATTGAGTCGTGCTCTGCTGCTCAGTCGGCAAATAAAGTTTAATGTAGACAAGCTGTACAGGGCAAAGGGCGCTTCTATTGAATATCACTCTTCTTGAACGTACACACATGAATAGATCATTTTCAAGTCAGTGATGGATCTCATTGATTTGCATTGACCCTGTTTTATAGAATATTGGTCTTCTATCCCGTCTTGTCCTACTCTCCAGTATTTTTTTATTTGTTTTCCTGTCAATAAAGCCGACCAGCCCCTGTTGGCACTTTGGGGTCCAGTGAATAAGGGACGTGAGGGACTAGCAGTCTGAATACTTTGAGCGCTCACGTCTGACTGAGGAGAAAGAACCGAAATGAAACATCCCTATTTATTCAGCTCTGTGTTTTTGCCAACTGGCCGGCGCCTGTACGGCCACCAGAAGCATTTAAGATAAGACCAAGATGAAAACAGAAGGAGGCCAAAGGCATCGAGTCCAACCAATGACACTGGATCTGTGTTATCACTTCAGTAAATCATCAATGAGAACGACTGCTCCAGTCAACTGGCGCGGAAGTCTCCCATTAGAGTTTCATTAAAGTGTTTACGGGAGACACAGTTGTAATTACAGTACATCCGCTCTGATGGCACACGCCACCGCCCCGCCGCGCTCTTGCTCTTCAGCGCTATTCCTGGCTCTGTGCTGGGCACGAAGTTCCGTCTGAAACAGGTGGTTGTACCGTGGCCAAGCTGATGGGTTTCACCCTGCTTAAGAGAGGGGCGCAAATCGCCCTTTTAAATGGGAGGCTGCGCAGGATGGAAAGAGATGTTGCGGCTCCGAGGCGCTGGAGGGATGATAACCATAAGGAGGGGCGATGATACGGCTGGCTAAGTACCCAGCCAACAGGGCTCAGTTTGAGGCCAGACAGCGCAATATGGTTTGGCCTATAATGCGTTCTAATGCAGGCTCATTTGCCGCACGTTGGCTATCAATTGAATGAGAAACAGGGAAGGTATTGGGCATAGATTCAGTGAAAGGGGTGCACACTGACATAGGCTACTGTGGACTAGAAACATGGGTGGTTGTCTAGTAATGCCTAGTAACACCGGACAACAAGTGATATAATACCACAAATAGGCCTGTCTTTTTTCAAAGCCCCGACCTACTTCAGTTTTTGTAACTTTCATTGTGACATTCCCCTCTATTAATGCACATGTACAGTATATACTGTATTTTACAGAAATGGTATGTGTATAAGGCAGTTAAGTAAAAAAATTGGAAAGACAGGCTCTATAATCCAGTGAAGACAGGCTGTGCATTCTCAACAGTGCGTCCATAGTTCCACATTAATGCCTGGTCACCATTTCCCTAATCCGGGGAAGAAATGGCAAGCAGATGAAACAGATTAGGGAGCAGAGGAAGGTTAATTGAAAGGCAGCGTCATAATGATATCATGTCCAAACAGACAAGAGTGCTTAAACACTCCCCCAGGGAAGCCCTAACGAGTGACATTAAAAATAATTAGGAAAGGCAAAAACAGTCTTCCGCTAAATTACACCCCCCTGGGTCCGGAAAGTCTTCATTTATAACAATAATAGGTACAATACTTCCAACACTAATAGAAGTCATAATCATAATAAGCGCGTCTTATGAGCTGGAGTGGGAATGTGTTTGTGGCCTGCAGCATGGATTAAGAGGGAATGAAGGCTCCAAGCCTTGCCTTTTAAACCCCTCTAAGCAAGACCATTGGTAATGGCCCATTACCCTCTCATCAAGACCTGGGCAAGAGAGAGGTAGAGGACATCCACTACGACAGGAGCCCATGCCAGCTGACCACTGGGCACTGGCTCTGCAGGCCAGCAAGACTGCAGCAAATCCAGGAGCCATTCCAATATAGGAATAACTTCACTGATGATAATAAGGCCATGTCCTGGGACCAGTTGTAGTTATTTTTTAAAATATTCAGCACAGTAACAAAAAAGAAAAGGTTTTTATGATAATAACAAGTGATCTTGTGACTCTCCGCAACAAATGCATGATTTAGGGAACCCATGTAATTTTAGAAAAAATATTAATAATTAAGATACTTCATATATCTGCATCACATTTTGCCTGTGTTGTTATTTACTAAGACCTGGCTTCTTTTAGGATTTCAAAGAAATGTTCTGAAGGAAAATAATACAAATGAACTTGCTAAAAATGCGGGTG
This sequence comes from Synaphobranchus kaupii, assembly GCA_029718625.1. Taxonomy (NCBI): domain Eukaryota; kingdom Metazoa; phylum Chordata; class Actinopteri; order Anguilliformes; family Synaphobranchidae; genus Synaphobranchus; species Synaphobranchus kaupii. The sequence continues at coordinate 18,416,675 of CM056390.1, forward strand.
CCACTGGATGAATTATCTCAACAGAAATCTGATATCCTGTGTCAATGTATTATAGTTAAAACAGTGATATTTACTATGGTGAGGCTAAGCCTCCTCAATCCTCAACACAATTTGTAATTACTGAATATCTAAAATATGTCAAATACATAAATAATTTAACAGAATATTGCTCAACAAATCCTATGCATAATAACTTGTTTTCCTCACTATGACAAGCTGGAATAAGCACTCCCACTATGGACCAGACTGTTGAAACCGAGTACATGCTCTGCAGAATTTTAATGTATTTATTTATGTATTTATTTATTTACATGGTTACTTATTTACTTACAGTATGCACCCAAGAGAGGCACAGTTAGGCAGCCATTGAAACGTATTACCTTTGAAAACTATTGCCATACGCCTTAATCCTCAGCCCTTTCTAACCCCATCTCCCTTCCCCACAAATCTCAGCCTCCCCACTCAAGTCAGGATTCACTTCTTTAATTACTTAAATGTCTACTCATTTTAATGCCACTTACTTTTTCCCTTACTGGTGTCATGCTTTTCGATGTGCTATCATACCTGCTAGAGCTGCACATGATATGAAAATGAACAGAAAGAAAGCTTAAAAAAAATGTATAACAAATAAGCCTTTATCTTCACAAGCCCAGACAGGATGGTATTAAAAGCAACGCAAAGTCCACGAGCACTGTCCTTAAAGGCGAGCTCCTGCCTGATTTCATGCTGTTTTTAACTCATTCAATGCCAGAGTGTTCCTTGCAGTGCCCAGCCAATATGGCTGCCGACATTATCATTTTTATAAATCATGTCAATGTTTAAATCTCTAATAAAACACATTATTTTACCTATTGAACAAAATTACTTGTCAGTCCTTGGTGATGTGAGCTCGGTCCACTCATACAGATAACGTTTGGACATCATGTCATTATTTATAACAGCATTTTGATTGGATTTTTAAAGGTTTTCACTGTTTACACGTTTTGGTTGACATAAGTCACCCTTGGCACTTTAGAACGTTAGTATTTTTGTCGGAATATGTCACCCGCGGCACTGAATGGGTTAATGCATTTATTCTGTACATTTATTCTTTGGTTAGCGACAATTTCTAGAACTACCCTAACTTTCACAATATTGGCTTATATGAAAGACACTTACAGAATAAATTATGTACAGCAAAGTATATCTAATCCCTTTTGCTTATAATATATTCAAAATATTACCTTATTATTGTGGAATTATGTACGACTATTTGAAGCATGCTATGCATCTACAAATCAGACACAAACGTTCTCCAGGCCGATTAGAGTTCACGGTTAACTCTCACTCTGAACATTGTTCAATTCAAAATCCAATTATCCCTGGTATAATTGGTGTGTACTCCAACAAAATATGACAGCGCAGCACTGTTATTTATGTGATGCTTGTTGATTAGAACACTCTCAATTGTTTTAAAGAAACAATAATCGAGATAATAACAACAGATAATACAGCCAGCTGTATTCCCCACTAGTTAATTTACTCATAAGCGAGTCAACTAACTGCACCCCACAACCGTAATGAGATTAGGTGGAGTGACCTTTGGCATTTCCCCATGAGACCCTGTTTATTGAGATTGAAATGGATTTTCTTCACTAAACATCGAACATCCATTGAGTAGCATCCAATCTGTCATCTCTAGATTTAATGAGCTGGTGGGAGGATTAAAAAACATTTGTAATATATTATCTTTATCCATTTACCTGCTACTAAGACCCACCGATATCTGTCAAAGAGGGATTAAAATTAAAATGAGATTAAAAGCCTTGGAGGAGTGCATCTGCAGACATTGCGATATACCGGACGGACCGAAATCAAACACAGCGCGTGGGCTTCTGTACGTGATGTGGGTGTACAGTGGGTTCTTCTCACTCATGTCTCAGCTTCGACCACTGTTAATAACCTCCGCTGACCTGCCGCGACAGAATCCCTCTTCCACCCCAGCGCCTCCATCCATTCAGATGCTTGCTAGGTCGACGGAGCATCTATTGCATCCATAAAGTACTGAGTCAAGCACTGAAGACAATATTCCAAGTAGCCTACTCATTAGACTCCCTTCCTCTCCCTCAAATACAGTCTTGAGCGCTCTGGAGATGCTTTGCAGTGCCATACAGGTGGGACAAACCTGTGACAGGAAATGAAGATTCCCTGGAACGCCCAACGAAGTTCTCACCACCCTCACCTTCCCGATCTTAACTGAATCCCATCCAAATTGATTGCGGCTGCGATCGCTTCATTCCCGCCTTAATCAGGCAGTTCAGACAAAGGCCGGCGTGTTCGCATTTCATCATACGGAGAGAGGAATGAACTTAATAACACGGAATAATTCATTTCTCAAAATTATTGACATTATTCATCAGCCCTGTCATTTGCATCCCAGTCCCGGCTATCGGCTCCACCATACCCTATCACGGGTGAAAAAAGAGAATTTACAAGGAATTACAGCTTAGTATTGATTTAGAGAGCAGAGCTAACATGAAAAATAACCCTCCTGGGCAGACGTTGGTTATGGGAACCCTAATAGCATTCATTAGTGAAATTACTAGGATGAGCTACTGATTGCTTGGGCAACAAATTAAAATGACAGGGGGTAAACTTCACGCTACCCATACCTGTCAGCTTTATTTTGGATTAATCCCCCCTTCCTCCCTCCTATTTTTATGGGTGGATTTAATTTAGGATGACATCATCAGATGAGGGAACATGATGACCAACTCATGTCTTCACTAGGCTGGACCACTGAGCACAATCTGTGTCACCACGTTGTCTAATTGCACCAAAACCTCAGCACCAATGTGGTGGCATACGGGGAGGATGACACTGCATATTTCAAAATAATCCTTGACGTTTTTACAGGCCATTCGTATGAAGGTTCAAACTGAACTTTCTGTTTGTTTAACATAATTTTTCTAGTTTTTTCCTTTTTCAATCATTGGGGATATGATCCCACTACTGTCAAGTCACCGGCAGGAACGATTCACATGCTTCAGCTGAAATTCAATGGTTGGAACTTGCACGTTAAATTTATATTGTTCGCTTGAGCAAGGTACATAACCTGGATCATATTGTGGAAAATGTGGAAGCAACCAACCCTATTGATAAACCAATAAAACCAACCCTTGTAAGTTACTAAGCAAACAAATTATACAATTAAAGTAACCATTAATTAGAAGGAAAATGCAGTGTGCACTGACAAATCATGCTGGGTTAAATTGGCAAATAAGAGGAACTGCAACCTTAAATGACCCAAAGTAAGCAGCTTGCATTGCCATTTGTGCTGGGCACATATCAATACTGTAACCTTGATCTGCACGGCAGTCAACTGTAACAAAACCAGAAATTTCAAAAGGTTACTTAGTACTAAAGCCTTTGCAGTGGGTGTATTGTGTATACAAACAGAAAAACTAAAGGGGGGGGCTGTACCCAGAGAGCCACTCCTCAGCTGCACTGGCTCTGATAGGCTGGGAGAAGGACTCTCCA
>CM056390.1:18420693-18444491 GCA_029718625.1 Synaphobranchus kaupii
TAAACATTAGCAGACAAAGATGGATCTGCAGAGCTTCCCGGTACATACCCAGTCTTCTGCCCTCCATGCCTGGTGCATATCGTTCTCAATCCCCTATGGCCACGATCCCGCAGCACAGCGGAGATTACCCCACAGCTTAATTCTGTGGCTCAGGCTTTGCGTTGTTCAACCTAATGGCCCTATCAAAGGGGCTGCATTTTACAGATATATTTTCCCCCTTTTTTCCAACTAAAACTAAAAAAACATCTGGTTCAATGTATTATTTAAGCCTGTACTTAGGCAATGGTATGTTAATAACACTGAAGCCAAGTCTCAGCTCACCCCAATCAGACTGAGTTTAAATAAGTTAATATTTAAGAACAATAATGACATTTACAGTAATATAAATTCTAAAAACATTATGGTGATTCGCCCTAGTGCAAAAACTACACTACATATGATCCCTCAATTACTAGAAAATTGTAGCTGGTGGGGTGGGGTCTGAAAAACAGTCACGTTTTAATGAAATCACATTTAGAGATTTAATAACCTTGATAGTTCTCAGTGGCTATAGAGCACAATTTAATGTAAATTCCACGATGATGGTCAACATTACAAATCCTGGGTGTGGCGTAAAGTTGGTGTAAACTTCACATCACATTTATATCATCATGCAGTCTTGATGCCAAAGTAATGACCAAATAAAACAAAAATCTCAACATAATAAATATTTCATATATAATGGCAAAAGATCCAATGTTCCCTACGCCATGCGTGAAAGTGGAGTGAGGTCTCTTCAACAGTGTCATTTACGTCCCCCGAGAAAGCTCTTTGTGCTACACGATGCTACCAATGTCACAATCAGATCTCATTTCAGGGATGGGTTTCACTGGGATCTGCTAGGTCTGCTTCTACGAGGAGTTCAGGTGAAATGTTTGGAGGATCAACAAGTTTCTCCGGGACAGCAGAGAAAGGACAACCAAAGAACTCTCCCCCTCCACACCTGCCCCCCCCCCCCCCCCGCCTACTCAGCCCTGAAGCGGCTGGAACAGGACGACAGCTCGCATAATTAAAACTAAGTTATAAATCAGCAGGTAACCAGTAATCACACGGGCCTGCTTCGTCTATCCTCCCTGTGTCGTAAATCAACAGAGAAACAAAGCGCCACCAGAACAAAGGCTCGGCAATCTGGTCTCAGCCTCAGATGGCAACCCAATCCGTGTAAAACCTCGCCATATCTCGAGACGCCTTGCTGCTCTCATGTTATGGTGATACGGTCCTAAGATCACATAATTTCGAGTAATTACCAGGAGAATAAGCGATGATTCAACTACAGTGTTGTCAGCTGCAGTACAAGACCAACATGGGAATCGCACTAAATAAATTGTAGTATGTTCCACTTTGTGTTGCAATGACATACAGTATGACTATCCAAGCTGGACCAGGGAAAATGACTAACATAAGCTTTTGAAAGTGGCAGAAAAGAAATAGAATGAGATCAATAGAACATAAAGGGTCAACCTACTAAGTCCTGCCAGAAGCCGGTGGTGATATGGGGGGTTGGGGGTGCGTGAGGGACAATGGGGGGTTTACGATACAACACATCAGGGACCATATTGATCGGCAAAGAACATTCCCAATTAATGAGAAATATGAGACATTCAAATACATTATTGATAGGCTATGAGAATAGATTTATAAAAAAGGAAGGAGACGGGATTGAGGGCGTGACAGACCGCTGCCACACGTGGATATAGATGCGTAATGAAATCCGCTTTCATCAGAGCAAACGCACGCGTGCCCATGCGGGGCGGCCCACTCTGAGGCATGCGGACGCATGCGACTCCCAGGGTTCAGTGCGACTTCTTCCTTATGCTTGGACACCTTTCGCAGTTCATCATCTTTGTGATTTCTGCCAGGGCACACTCCCGGCTCACGCTCATTGTCTGGGTCTTAATCCTCCTCTAAGGGAGGCCAACATGTAATTTAGCCCATATGTCAGAGGCACAGAAACAGTAGTAAATCACCTTTTATTCACTCTTAAACCTCTTTGTCCTCTGAACCCTGGAAGCTCAGGAGTGTCAAGGACAAATGACGCCCGGGGGTCGTGATCCACGGTCGCCTGGAGCCCAGGGGTTTAGATATAAAACACAATGGCTCAGGGCTTCATCCTGGCTTATCTGTGGCAGCACTGGTCTACTGGCCCCTCTCTGCCAATACAAAGCATACAGAGGTAGCTACGAAAGCAGTGAAACTGTCTGTGGATATTCCGCATGTATCTAAAACAGTACACGAAGAGTCTAATGGATCCTGGGTTAATGGAAAGTATGTGGAAACGTCCAATTATGGAGGGGGCCTCAATGCAATTAAATAATGGGCTTTAAAACATAAATCTACAGGATATTTTGAAATGTAAAACATACATTACGCAAAGAAGCCCGTGGCTAAATGATAGAGGAGGAAAAAGTAGCGGTGACTGGGTCAGAAAAACTCATCAAAGGCTAAAACTGCTGCTGAGTGAGATAACCTTTCCAAGTGAAAAGCCACTGAGGCCAGATTACAGTCTGCTTAATGTGTTAAATCTCACACTGGTGTATTTATTTGCTTAGATCAGGGTTCATTATTGCAATTACTTGCTAATCACGCAATGGCTGGGGTAAGAATAAGAGAGAAATCTCTGCAGGAATCAATAAAGCTGTAAGTTGCTAGCTTAAATCACCCCGCCCTGTGTTCTTGGGTAAACCTATGAGTAAAATACAAAGGCTGCAGAATTTTTATAGTAAGTGTTTTTCTGGCTCTGCTCGATTCTAAACAATAATGACTTTTAATGTGGACCTGTGATTACATTGTCACGGTGAAATACGAGGCTCTTTGACTGCTTTGGAAATGAGGACCAACGTGAATTACTACAACGGCATAGATTACGACACAGGCCCAGGTGAAGCAATCTTCATAAATTCAAATCTAATCTTAAGAGACCTGGCAGACTAGACCTGTTGCAGGGGGGGGGACACCGGTATGGTGGGAAAAGGGGGTTTTGTTTGTCTTTGGCGAACAGCGGACGATCTGGGCGATGGACGACTGATTTCCGCTTTGTAAACGTGGGGTTGCATGCATAGTCACAGAAGGACATCTTTTCAGTCAACATAGGTGTGTTTAAGGGTCCTCACTAGTGTACAGTGATTGTATGGTACAGTGACTGGATGGTCCACCACAGCTGCGGTGGGCAATGTCTTTACATTGAATCTCCCAGTTCCCATACGAGACATCTTCCAATGACAGAGCAATGGCCATTTATTCTCCATGCTAAGCAACCGTTTTATCCCAAATTAGGAGCACTGTCGTGAAAAGAGGAACAATTCAGTTATGCCGGGCGAATCGTGCCACCTGCGATGACATCTTATATAGAATCAATAGGTGTGCCCTGTATACAACCCAGATTAATCTGCAGAGAAACAATGACACTCTAAAGGACCATTCTCCAGGTCTGGCATTTGTGCATGTTCTCAACCCTATTGTACAGTCATCTAATTAAGATAACACAGCGCTGTCTTTGCCAGGATGTTGTTTTCAGACCCGGATCCTGATCCTTGTGCCGTCTAATGAAATCGATGCCTCTGAAGGTCATAAATCACGGGAATGACCCAGAGTGACATGCAGGCCCGTGTCACAGGACTGTCAACCGTCCCGCTGCCTCAGTTTATTCACTGTCTGGGGTCAGAAGTGACTGCAGTTGATGCTCAAACTGTGATCCACACAGGACATTCTTATTCATGTCACAAAGCTGTTTTTCTTTCACAATTTAATGCCTTTCAAGACGCTGCTCATTCTATTAGCAAGACATATGAGTTACTGTTTGGATATCAGTGTTGGTTTAATTGTATTTATCCCTTACAATGTTTTTTTCTTATTTAATCTATAACATATTCAGTATATTGCATGATTAACATAAAGCAAACACAAGTTTAATCAAATAAACACACATAAAAAGGCTATTACACACATTCAGAACTGAAAGCGTTTACGTTTTTAGTAATACATCTGTGTCTTCTTTTGGAAAACCTAAAACCCATTTAAAATATATGGTAGAGTACATATGACATCACCTGAGTTTTTCCAAAACTCACTAAGTCCAGTTTTGATAAACCATATTTTTTAAGGAGGGTAGCCTACTATGTTCTTAAAAATGGTTAGATATTTGCAGTTTTAACTTTACACTATTATCCTTTGGGATTTAAGTATTAATTTCAAATAAACAGAAATGTTGATTTCACAAAATTGTGGACTGACTGAGTTTTGGAAAAACACTCTGCTATTGCTGTATTATTTGTTGATATAACTCTCCTGGCTTGACTACAGATCGTTATTAAGATGAATGGGAAATCAGATTTTCTTAAAGAGGAATTCCATCCTTGTGGAATCTACTGGAAAAAGGCTATTCCTTTCCACACACACATGCACCACACAAAAAACATGATAGAATAGCATGGACCTAATGATATGGTGCTAAAGGATTCTAATTTAGGTGTGACTGATTGATACAAAGCACTGATTTTCTTTCAGCAGAAACCAATATCATAACCCAGCCTTCCCATTAAAAAATATAATGTTTTTGCAAGAGGACTGATGTTCTGAGCAATTACTCTGACAGAACATCCGAGATCATCACAATGGAATAGAGAAGCTCTATGATGTATCGCCAACAGAAAGGATTCATTGCACAGCTGAACCATTACAGATGGAGAACAAAGACGACTCGATTGTGACTCACTTTGTCCACAAAGCAACTGTTCCTCATTCCACAGATTGTGCCTTTGTTGAGATTAAAATTCTAAGCATCAGTTACAGAAATGAAAGATCGCAACCTCTCAAGCATTCTGTTGTACACTAACGATTAAAACATTTTTTATAAGACCGTGAATGTGTTCCTTAAATGTTATTTACATTTTTAACATCATCGCAGTAATTACGACTTCTGAAACGTCTGTAAAAAAGGCTATGGTTTGTAAAATGACAGATATGGCACAGTTCTGCAGCCAGAGTAATGACACCTGAATGCTGAATTAACAAGGCCACTTTCCTCAGAAATTGATATTATGCAAATAAAGAAATCCACCGATTATTTTCACCAGCACACCATATTTAAATGACCTGTATGTGCATTAGTGTCTCAGGCAATGTAATTATTACATTTGTACAAATCATTTGAAATATGCACAGGCAATTGTGCACCATTTTGGTGTTTAACCCCCGTAGCATATATGCAATTTGTACCATTGGCTTCTGATTTTTTTATTCATCTTTAGGCCTAATCGAAGCTATGTTATGGTCTACTGCAGTAACTAACTAATCTGATACGTAATCAAAATAGTGCCTCTTTTCCCCAAGATGGTATATACATCACACATTGACCTTTACACAGCAGCTAGAGATTAAGTATGCTTATTAAGTGAAACACATCATTGATGCGCAGACTTCGCATGCACCCAAGGATAGATATTTATTTAGTTCTGTATGGTTCACATACAGCAAGCGTAATTGGACATTTGTTTCTTGGCCATCTGTGTGTCTGCATCATTATTTCATACACAGGAATGTGAACAAAAGATCTAGGGTTCATTCTTGGTGTTGAATTTGCATTTGGTGTCCATTGCTGTATCTCTGAACATGAGGACCAAATAATTGTCTATGCCAGTAAAGCAGGCAATCGTTAGCTTAAAAATCTGAATAAATAAATCAGAAACATAGCCAAAACATGGAGTGGAGCACCATAATTAATTTGACAGTGACACATTTTTTGTTATTTTGGTTCTGTACTCTAGCACTTTGAGTTTGAAAAGATACAATGACAATGAGGTTCAAGTGCAGACTATCAGCTTTAATTTGAGGGTTTTGTCATCCATATGAACCATTTAGAACCTTTTGAACATCGTCCCCCCCCATTTCCGGGCATAAAAAAATATAGGACAGTTTAACATAATGTAGAATAAAGTAATCATTTTTAATATTTGGTCGCATATCCTTTGCATGCCATGACTTCCTGATGTCTGTGACCCAACAATATCAAAAGACTCTTTTGATATCTTATTTTCTGGTACTCCTATAAGTGATACTATAACGTCTCTGCATTTGAATGGATCTAGATTTAGCTGGATAGCTGTAAATTATGCTGGTATGGCAAAATGGCTGTAAGTCATCAAGGGTCTGAGCTTCAAACCATCACTCTGTTGCCAGATATACAGTAGATATGGATGGATCACTTTAAGGGTAGTTTCTCCTGACAAATTTTCCTATTGAACCTATTGATGGTTTAAGGTTTGTTTGATACGTCAGACCCTTGATGACTTAGAGCCATTAGCCAACCATGGGTTCCATACTGTTCCAGTGTAATTTACAGCTACATCTAGTCCCACTCCCCAATTCCCACAGAGAGCCATTCAAATGCAGGTTATAGTATCACTTGTAGGAGTACCAGAAAATAAGACATCAAGAGTCTTTTGATATTGTTGGGTCACAGACATCAAGAAGTCATGGCATGCAAAGGATATGCGACCAAGATTACTTTATTCTACATTATGTTAAAAATATTTTTTGATGCCCGAAAATGGGGGGGACTATGTACAAAAGGTTCTATAATTTCTAAACGGTTCATCTGATATGGATGATACCCTCAAATTAAAACTGACAGTCTGCACTTCAACCTCATTGTCATTCTCTCCTTTCAAACTCAACGTGCTAGAGTACAGAACCAAAATAACAAAATGTGTCTCTGTCCAATGAATTATGGTGCTCAGTGTATATCATGTTACCCCTTGCATCAGTGTACTCTATACAGGCTAATGCTGCCCTTGGGGCAGGAATGGTGTACTGTAGGTAGATCATGTTACCCTAGTATCAGTGTACTGCTTCTTTAAGGTTTGTATAATTCTGCAGGCTAATGCTTCTCTGAGGGCAGAGAAGTGCCCTGAATGCTGCCCGAATATTTTTTCAAAGATTTGGATTGAAGGGATCAAGAGAAACCTGAAGAAGGTTAAGAATCTTGAGATCATCCAAGAAGTTGCTGTTGTTCCTGTAGAGGAGAAGGAGTTCATGCATAGGCGCCCAGGGACCTAGGCACCCACAAGCAAATTGTCTTGCAGGGTGAATCGTATTGCACAGTGAAGTTATAGTTTGATGTGGGTCACGGTTGGTTTAATCTGGTTTGATGTACACATGAAGCACGTGACATAAATGCGAACATGTTTCGTGGTCTCCCTCAGCGAGGAGGGAATGTGTGTGGTAAGGTTCCTGCAGTAGTAGATGGGATAGTTGCGGAACAGGATTGAATGAGTGGGTAATTGATTGATTGAATGAGTGGACGGTACTCATGGGGTAATTGTGTGATTGCAAAGGGAACGCAAGGGGCTGGGTTCCCTGATGGAATATAATGAGCGCACCTGGGTTGACGGAAGGCGAGTGAGAGAGGGTGGTTTGTCTCTGAGCTCCTGAGTGTGTGGTGGTGTTTTTTTTTTTGTTTTTGTTTGGTTAGCTTTACTTTTTGTGCGACTGTGAATGTGTTTGTGTTGTGTGTATGGTGAAAAACTTACCTGAGTGCGGCAAGCAGCTGGGAGTGAGCTGGAGCGGCCAGGAACTGCGGAAACAAGAACAAAGCGACGGCATTATACATAGCATCGGTGGCGGACTGCAGAGCTGATGGAGCCAGTGGAACCGAGGGATACTGTGATGAGCTATTGCTGGGGGGACTGACTTCCCCCAGACTGTAAGGAATGTGTTTGCGCCATACTTGAGCACAGTGTATGTGAGTTTCAGACCGGTGTGAGTGGGTAACTGAGCGGCAGCGGGTGTGTCTTTCTCTCCCCTGTCTAAAGTCGGTGTCCCACAGCCAGACCAGCGAGTGTGACGAGGGCGACGACTCGCAGTAGAAGGCCTGTGTCCCGAGGCTCGCCCGAGTAGTGGGCAGGCCGATTCCTCGTTGGAGACCACCAAGGGGCGGTGAAGCTGTGTGTTGTGTGTGCGTGTTTAGTTTGGCCGGACGGCTTGTGTTTTTTTTGGTTTTTATTTTTTATTTGTGGTAGACCTCCCAGTGTTGTGGTGCGGGTAGGACTCCACAACTTGCTTTTTTTGTGTTTAATGTTGTTTGTCTGTGGCGTGGAATGCTAGTGAGTTTGGTTATTGTGTGTGTGTGAATGCCGTGTCAGTTTGTGTGTGGGCTTTTCCCTCGTGAGTATTGCGGGGCCGGGCGGGGTGGCTGCTCCCGAGGTGGGCTATTGAGGGTGTTATCTCGAGTGTGTGTGTGTGCCCATTTGCCAGTAGCCTAAAACTTCAGCACAGTGTGTCTACGAGTGCCGTGAGTGACAGTGTGTACTGTGTGGTGTGTGGGGGGTAGGCACGCTTACCTGCGGGAGGGGTCGGGCTTTGTCCGGCAGGCTTGAGAGAGAGGTGGGAGGGGAAAGGAACCCACAGACGGGCATAGCCTGTCAGTCTTCATTGTATGTGACAAATTGTTTTTATGAATTTTTGGAATCAATAAAAATCATTTTACCTTTTACTTCTGTCTGGTGTACTGGGAGTGGTGGATCTTGCAAAACCTGGTCAGGATTCGGGCATGGGATTTGCCCGTTTTAAACCGTGACACACGCAACCAATAAAGTGCTATTTTTTGAGGTATCCTACATAGACTATCCTCATAGACTGCCTCTCTAGAGATGGAGAAGTTTGTAATATAAAAAAAAAAAGTTATTTAACCGGCTAGAATGTAGCCAGGCTATATCTATGTAAAACCTTAGCTAAATTGACACATTTAGGCTACGTCGAAAACGTGTCAAAAATCTAATATTCTAGATTTTCACCCCTCTAGACATGTCGGGTTCATTCCAATCACTTAGGCTACTTTCACTCCTTGCATCCTTTCCTCTCTCTTTCGCTCAATCCAACGGAGGATGCGAGGAAGAGATGGGGGATAAGATACGAGAACAGCTGTATCACCTGTTTGCTTCTAACGGATTGTTCTGTAGGCCTACTGAAGGCTATTGTTGTCTCTGAGCTTGGTTTTGCACAGAAAATGGGATGTCTACTGTTTTCTTGGATGCTTTGTCTCAGACATGAAATACGTAGGCTACGGTAAATGATGCAAAATATAATAGCCTAAATTGCTTTGTTAAAAGACAGCAAATGCCTAAATAGATTGAAATTACTTTATTATTTCTCAGTCACAGTTTACGAGAATGAGGGGAAAAAAAGCTTTTGAATGCAAGGCAGCTTGAGTGTTAAGGTTTGAACTGTTGCAATTGATGTGCCACGATTGTAGTCAACTATTTTTTAGTTAGGCTATTTACCGGAGGCATTCAACTGTATTAACGTAGGATAAAACGGGACGTATTGCATAGGCTACATACGGCAAAATTAAATATTGTTTTGAAAAGACCGGGGTTAACATTAAGCATTTAAGGTTGTGTTTCCTATGCAATAACAAACTGAATGATATGGGAAACAAAAACGTCAGAAATAGGCTATTATACTGACGCACTTAACTATAAGGTTTTTTTCAATTTTTTTTGCCTGTGGCAGATAAATTAACCCGGCGCCTATGAGTTAATGGAAATATACATTACAAAATTGCAAGAGGAAACTAATACCTTCTTTACATCTTCTATGTGTACTCACAAGGATTACTACCACTATACATGTGTGAAAGATATAATAAACCAACCGGAAGAAATAATGGAAAGCCAATAACCAGTCCCCTTACTTATTTTTTTGATAAAATTAAATGGCCCTTTCCTCGCTTTTTCGTATTTAATTTGGAACGTAGATCCGCTGGGTATGTTCTTGCGCCAGAAACCACTCATTGGTCCAAATTTCCGCAGAAGCAAACGTTCCTGGTAGTAAACAAACTGACCTGCCAACATTTTGGTAGTTTCTAACAACATAGAAAATAGTACTTTTAGAAATAATTTCACAAAAAAAAACGTAAGACTGAGGACTGGTTATTGTTTGTATTGACAGAATCCACTTCTTTCGCGTTCATATACATGCTAGAAGTGTCATTTTGAGACCGCTTTAGCTGCACTATAGAAGTGAATGAGTGACAAATACCCTATTTTGGATTAACACCACATTCACTGTGACAATACAACACTGTGTACCATTTTCTGTGTCTGTATTTCTGGTGGTTACTATCATTGAATAAAATAAAACATTAAAATATTTAAGAATACCAGCATTCTCCAGAATAATGCATGAGGGCTATCCTAAAAAACAAGTTTAACACTTGAGGATGTATACAATGTACAGTTTGCCTGTACGCTATAACTGTGCTGCAAACAAAATACTGGAATACACAAATGAATGTATAAAACAGAACAAGACTATTACCAAGTTCTGTAATAGTATTTATCGGTTCTATCTTCTCCATCAAACCACTGAACCCAAAGCCAGTCTGTTTTAGTGAAAATAAACTGGTTTCATTCGAATAAGAGCCATTAAGAACGAACTGTTTCTGTACAATCTAACAGTGACCTGTAGTCTCAGTGGTCTGTTTCCGTACCCCAGCTCACACCAGGACTGTCACACAACTAAAGGTCACAGCCCTCAGAGTGTCTGGCCATGTAGTCTGTGGAATTAGGCTGGATCAGCCAACCAGCCCCCGGCTTTCAAGATTCACAGCTTCCACACAAACAAATGCCATTTGAAATTAACATTTTGGTTTACACCCTGCAGAGGAGTAGGAGTGTGTTTTCGCAGAGCCAAAGGGGATTAGAAACGGGTGGAATAACGAAGAGTGGACAGTTCAGAATACATTAATAAAATTTGTATCTTTTAGTGGGGGAGAGAAAATGTGTACGCAATATTTTTTTCTGAGATATCGGTTCATACAAGTGCTTTGATGCCACTATAAAAACAAATGAACCAAACTGAAGTCAGTGTTTTCTCAAAGAGGTTCATAGATCTTGCTGATACAGTGCCTGTTAGAAAAGTATCACTTATCAATTCTACATTAAAGGACTTAACACTTCCATTTTGTTTCACTGTCAAGTGAGTAAGAGATTAAAAAACCGACAATTAAATAGTTCTATATATATAAATAATATTAAAGATGTTTGTCTATTAGCCAGATAGACAGGCATCACATCTCTTTTCCCAGTGTAAGACCTACACATGCAGAAAGCTGCACATTTCCATCACCAATTCTTGGCTCACAGATGCCGGTTTTATTAAACATCAACGGTCTTCTCATTACCGATCATGTAAGACATCCAGCTTGTAATTAAATACCAAATTATCACAAAGACCGGCTTAAGATAATGCAATCTCCAACAGGTTATGAAAAGGCGTTTATCAACGGCGGATTCGTGGCTCTCGATGAGATAGTGTTACGGTGACCTCACTTGTGTTCACACATCTAGCTGATAATGGAGGATGCAGCATGTATATTAAAGCTGTAATGTATCCTGTTTGGAGGCTGTGGGATGTTTAGCACCGAAATGTGTGAAAGATATTAGCAATTCGAAGCGCATTATTTGATTAGAGGAAACACAAGATCGGCGACGACTAGCTTGATGGAAAAGCAATTGAATACAAAATTAATGCTAAGCCCTTGCTCTAACTGTAGCATAATGAGAGCTGGCCTATTATTGCCAATGTACATAACTGATACAAGTTACACATACACATTACCAACCACATGAGGTCAGATGGCAAGGATCCATAAGTCACATTCAAGAGAAGTGGGCATTAAATAATTTTATCCCTTTGCATGGGGATTTTTATAAGGCATAAACTACAAGATGGGCAGAAATTGCCAGCACTATTCTGGACTGAGCTGGATATTTCCTCGTCCAATTGTCAAGTTCAAATGGAAAAAATAACCACCTGTCAATACTAGTAACGTAAGGGAGAAGTACACAATTCCTGTTAAGGGAAGGGGAAACTGCCAGCCATTATCAGTCTGAAAATAGTGTGGCAAAGCACTGTTCACAAAAGCCACAAAGGGAAAGAATCAGTGACCCTCACGCTCCTTACTGAAATAACTGAGGAATCCATTACTGTCAGCTGCCAGAAAGCCTCCCATTGTCCCTCTGTAAGTCTCTCCATCACCTGGAGCAGTTCCCTCATCCATGAGATCTCGGAATCTTAATCTCTCTCCCAATAATCTGAGCACAAGTGAACTGAGATGATGGTCTGAATACGGACCACTGAGAGGCAAGCGCTTGCTTTTACAATCCGCCAATGACGCCGTCTGTTTTTCCTCTTTCGCGTTTACAAGAAACTGGATGATGTCATCTCTCATAGCCCCACTCACGGCACACCTGTCCGCATTTTGGTCTCGCTTTTTTTTTTTTTTTGCTTGTTTTTCCAGAATAGTGGCCTAATACGGGGTTTAAGAGCCGCATTATTGTCACTTGGCATAGCCTCGCTGACAAGGCAGTGACGCACTGGCCTGAATATTCCAGCCTAAGTGTTCCTCTGTCAGATCGCATTGTGTGCGACGGGTGTGATGAGCGCTCACTGTCTGCTGCTCCGTGCCGCTCCGCGCGGCGTTAGAGGAGCGGCGCTTCATTTCCTGCCACAGCGGGGCCCACTGGAGGCCCCGTTGAGAGCTTTGTGTGAGAACGAGGCAAAGCCAGACACACTCTGCTTGGGAAGGGACCATTAAGAGTGACCATGGGGTGTGGCTGTAACATCCTCTGGGTGATGACAAATAATTCAGAAATAAATGTATATAAATTAATAAATCCCTAAATGCATGCATGCCTGCATAAATAAATAAATAAATACTTAAATTAATGAATAAATTAATAAATCATAATAATTTGCTTTCATTGTGGGTCTCTAAATGACATACAGTATATACATAATTCCAGTGATAGTGAAATAGTAGACTATACACCATAAACAATTTATTTAAATGTCTTTATTTCTGTATCTGTATATCATACCAATAGAACCCTTACACAGTGACAGTACCCTTGTGCAAGGCTATACATGATGCATAGATATTTTAAATGCGACAAACATTGTTTATGCAGTCATTTTTAAATTGTTTTTTTTTTTTTACTGTTTAAATCCTGGTTTCAGATTTTAAATATTTAATACTGGTCATCTTTAGCATCACATTCTGAGGTAAAGCATGAACTCATCACATAATATAGTTTGTGTTCTCTTAATAGCAGACAGGGGGCAGTGTAAAACAATACACTGCTTACAGAACACACAAACACACCTCACCCAGTGACAGAGTAGTCCAACAGATGAGCTCACAGAACTTTCACAAGATAACTAATATTTCATGAGGATAGTTTTTTTTTTTCATATGCTTTTGATAGTGCTGATTATGTATAATGCCTTTTTCATTGTCTGATTAAAACTCAGGCCATTAGATGTATCAAGATGCATTGCTCGAGTTGAATTTTTCATTTACAGAATGCATTTAATTAGTACTACATTAAAAGCTCACCAGTGCTCTGAGTAATCACAGGAAAGGAAAACCGCATCTTTAAGGCTATGTGGCGGGGCGGCAGTGTAGTATAATGGTTAAGGAACTGGCCTTGTAACTGAAAGGTTGTAGGTTCGATTCCCAGGTAGGACACTGCCATTGTACCCTTGAGCAAGGCACTTAACCTGAATCACTTCAGTATATATCCAGCTGTATATATGGATAATATATGGAAAAGAAATGCTAAAAAAAGTTGTGTAAGTCGCTCTGGATAAGAGCGTCTGCTAAATGCCTGTAATGTAATGTAATGGATGCAGGGGAGCCCAGCTACAAAGATTTATTTTGTATGTGAAATTAATCGCACGGTCTGAAGGAGAGGAGAAGAGCCGTTTGAATTTGTCGTTACTTAGTGAATAAATTATTGCATGGGTCCTGCTACCACATAGCGAGCTGAAACTAATCTGCCCACCCGTTTCTTTGTGATAGTCCGCCTTTGCTTTAAGAAACTAACATGACATTTGAGGATGACTTTGGATATGGAGGAGTTAAGCTCTGTCACTGGGAGTCCTGCAGTCACAGATGGATCATCCTACGTGACATACAGTATATCACTAATTTAACAGTCCACAGCACCGCGTTAGGGGAGACTAATTAGAACTAATACGGAGGCTTGGGTGTCACGTTAGTTTTAGTCTGTTCCTGGTTTTCCGTTTCTATGTCTTTTCAATATGTGTAGTCCTCATGTCGTTTCGTCTCACCTGTTCCTCCTTGTCTCTTCGTTAATCTGGTTTATAGTCTGCCCTGTTTCTTTGTTCTGTGCCAGATCGTCTTGTGTCCTGCCTTCATGCTTGTGTTCATTACTTTCCAGCGTTTTCTCCTGCCTGCTCCCTGCCTGTTCCGGGTTCTTGTTTCCAGTCCTGCGTCGTCCCGTCTTGCTCCTGTTCCCCTGCCTTGCCTGTCCTCGTCCAGTCCTGCCCCGGTCCTCCTGTCCGTCTCCATCCCACGTCCCAGTCCCGCTCCAGCCCTGCTCCTGTTCTCCTGCCTGCCTTGCCTGTTCCTTAAAAATAGGTTGTTTTTCACAGTTTTAGTTTCTCAATTCACAGTTAAAACCTAATTTATAAATGATTTGGAAGACAGACTTGAAAGTGGTTTTGAAACATGCTTCTGTCTATCAAAAACTCAATAATGTTTTGAAATGCCAATTAAATATTTACCTGTCACAAGACTACAGTGTACATGGTAAAATGATCACCACACTCATGATTGATGAATATTAATTGAAGTGCTTGGAAACTAGCATATTTGCCAGCAGTTTTATCAAGGTTCAACACTGATGAGGTTGTAACTGTACATTCAGAAGAGTAGCCCAAATTACTGTGAGATGTGTCAATGATGGCCAATGATGCCTTTCCTACATAAAATACAGGCTTTTAGGGATCGTAAAGCAAATATTTTATTTATCTGACACAAGGAAAAGGTTTGATTTAGTACTCAGATGCTAAGACAACTTGAGGAGTGTCATTCATTTTAAGTGTGGATTGTTATGACATATCAATTCATAAATTTATTATAGCAGCTATGTCACTATTAACAATAATGGAAAAATAAAACATAACCATCCAAAACTGTGGCATCTGCAAAAGAAGTTTAAATGATTTTTATTTTACACTAATAATTAAACTATTCTTTTCTCAGATGTATTAATTAATTTTACCCTGGTAATATGTGACACTGTACATTATGATTATGGTGATTATGAAAAAGATTACCATCACTCAGTTTAAGAAAAAATATGCTTGTCACAAAAAAAAAAAAAATTACCAAATAGAGAATTTATTAATACATTCTGGGTCAGGTGGATAGTTTAGATTTGTGCTTTACTGGCAGCAAAAACTTGAACTGCCATTTCATTCGCTTACACCTTACACCTCTCGTCTGGGATTTAGGAGTACCAAAAGGTAAGTAAAAAATGTTAATTTTAGAGTGTAATCTGAAATATAATTAATCAAGCCATAATAGTAGCTATAAACCATTCAATTAGTTATAGCGTATTATTAGCCTCCAGTGTTAATTGCAAGATGTATAACTCATCTGCCAGAGGCCACCATTTCAGTTTTGTGTCTGCCCATGTGTTGCTGGGGTAACATAACCTCTTGTGTGGCGACAGTATTACTGCAGGTACTTTGTTTAATGTGGGCACCTTGCTCATTGAAAGGCACCTTCCCTGCCCCTCTGCCATTCGGCCTCAGTGGCATGGAACGTATCTGCTGCGCCATTCATAAGAAATGACAAGGACAGAGCGGTATCTCGCCGTGCCCGGCTGCCTCTCGCTGATAAAGAGGAATAATTATACACTAGCGATTTATCTTGGTGACAAACCCGATCCTCACCTGTGTCCTGTGTTACTCTCTTTTAGACAAACTTGCCGGTCCTCTCATATTCACCTTTCAATTTCAGTTGACGTTTTCTCCAGGCTACTGCCTGATGCAAACCTGGTGGAAGGACAAATTTGGTAGTTTTAGCAACATGTTTTTGTTACTGTGAAGGATTTAACCGCGATTGGTTAAAACTAGTGAGGACTGTAGAATCCCAGGAAGAGGAAACGGTTGTATGAGATACTATATTATTGCAATGCAACAAAAACAGGCTCGGATGAAAGAATTTTGCAGTGTCCAGCGAGGTTGACATCTACCCCTCCTCCAAGCCCTCTGCCCCTTTGTGCAAGGAAACACGTCTTTGAATTATTCAAGACCGCTGCTGTACACTGCATGTTTTTCAATGAGGGTTTGGGTTAATGCTCAGGGAAAAAAGATTAGTCACATAGTAACACTGTAGAGAGTCGCAGAGCACATTACCCAAGCCCAACATCAAGTGTGGCAGAACTCAGAATTTATCAAATCCTTTTAAAAACTATTATTCATGGTGGATTTTCTATGTGTGGTTATCCAAGTCTGAAATGTTCTTTTATTAAGCCATTGGCAGTGGTCACTTGCATGTGTGCTGTTATGTGGAAATAACCATCCTAAGACCCCATTTTGAATGCTGTGAAGGGAGATTAGGGGAAATAGTACAGGTTCTCAGGCATGTGGCCTAAGACCCACGATTGAGACTAGTAACAGTAATAATGTTTGTCAGTCTTTTTCAAAGGAGGATGACAATGAAAACAATCCCTTTGAATGTGATAGGTCTTATGACTTATGGGATTGATGGAATAACCATTATTAGTTAGCATTCAGACTAATGAAGGTAATTTGTGAACATTGTGTGAATTTAACTTAAGAGATTTTTCTTTTGCTCTGCTTGCAATCAAAACTATTTGCTGGCTACAAAGGCAAAGCATCACTTAACAGTCCAAACCACAGGTCATAAGGAATCTCTATAGTATTTTCAGCACCAGATACACTAAATATACATGACTTTGGATTGCCAAAAATATTATAAAAAGGGTCGGCATTCATTTACCATGATAAGTGTCTCAAGGTTATTTCATGCTGACACCAACTGAGCTGTAGTCCAATAACTGTCTTCTCTGTTCCCAGGCTGCTTTGCTATCAGTGAATTCACACTTTTTTTTTCTTGTGCAGACACTACGTCATGTCTGAGTGCTCGTGCATAATTTTAACAGAACTTTCTCATTAAGCAAATATTCCCACGGTCCCTTGTTAAGAGAAATTAGCCACCTCCTGCCAAAGTGGGAGAGGTTATGCCATTTTACATGAGGAGAAGACACACTACTGACTGACACCGCATCATAAGTCAAGGCTGAATACTTGATAGGGTGGTAATTAAAGGCTAATTTGGTATTGATTGTTTCCTGGAGGTGCAGAAATAAGACATTACGGTCTTTACACACCACTCTGTAGTGGAAAAATCTGATTGCTGGGCCACAATTATACACTACTGCCTACAGCTATGGGGCACAGGTAATCAAATCCCCCACAATTCCCCTCATGTCCACTGGCATTTCACTCACGCTCCCACAACTGGCAGTCTTTACGAGGTTCCTCAGGGAAGCTGTCCACAGGAGCCTGGGTTATTTCTCCTGCGCACGGCAGGCCTCTGTTGCTCTCTAAATGTCATTGAAACAGATTGGCATGTTGAGAATACATTTCAGCCACGGAGCCGTAGCCGTTTGCCCCGTCTCCAGACTCAAGAGGAGGCGGAGCTGCACTTAATGTTATTGCTATCTAAGGTTACCGCTTTCTGGGGGGGACTTGCATGGATCAGTGGAAACCTTACTGCGGCTCCCATTTATGCCACATGGATAGCTCCCCGGGCAGTGTTGTGCTGAAAAAAGAAAGGAAGAAAGAGAGAAAGAAAGGGAAAAAAAAACATTTCACACTGAACTAGTCAGGTATTTGTGTCACAGATTTATCTCTGCATTTCATGGCTAAGCCTGCATCGAATAACCTCAGGATTCCAGAGTACTGGAAAACTTGCCAATGTAGGGAGACGAAACTAGACGACAACCAAAACCAGGGGACAGACACTGCTGCCCAGACTATATTAGGATAGAATAAAGTACCTTGCCATCTTGCAAAAGTAGGGGATGTCTTTACCGATGGTCTAATGAGGGCTATGAATGCTACCCGCAAAGACACTACAAACGTGGGCCGGGGAGTCAAGGACAGCACGTCGCTTCTCAGCGACTGTGGCCAAGTTCTTATGTTGCTCTTATGTTACGCCTCCTCTGTGGTGCAGTCACACGTGTACAAACACATCACCTTGCCTGCTGTAGTGGCATCAGTGCAGGAATGTGGCCTGGTTGAAAATAAACAGTGCGTTTCTGGGTATTTATAGAGAGGAGTGGGTGGGAACACCACATACCATGGCACATTCTCTTGGGCTATCCATATAGCCACTGACAGCTTGACTGGCACCTCCCTATTGATGGAACCCTTTTCCTGACCCTGCTCACTTTTGACGCACGCCAGATACCCGGAGACATGCCTGGGAAATGCTGAGGCCACCTGTTGTGGCTGTTGCATGGACTTAAGAGCTGCTGCAATGACCAAATAGGAGCATGTACATTGGGAGACAGCGGTCATATACTACGCTGTGACTTTTTTTAATGCTTATTGCTGAAATAAGAAAGGGTACATGGGAACGCTGGAGGGAATACCAAAGTTCCTGAGCGAGGCATCTCTACTTCGTGATTAGAGCTGCGTCTGATATTCTAATGAGACATTCCAAAGCATGAGGAAAATGTAACTCAAGAGAACTCCACCTTTTTATAAAACAGAATATGACATCACGTCTCATAGCTATTTGCAATGCATGCCATCTTCAATAGGTATTTGCCAAGTCCTTTTCTGACATGTTCCGCGTACAGCACATGTAATGGATATCCTTATTAGTCTGTTCCTCTCACTAATCAGTAACATGGTGGCATTTCTTAATTAGTACTAATAATTCAAACGTCACACTTACAGAGATATCCGACCTAATATCAATTAATTTCATTAAAAACTCCAGAACCAAATTTTACAAACAGGCCCTTGCTCTTTTCCGCCGAAATGAAGGACGGTTATTTGGGTGATTGTGTGCATGTGAGCAAGCATATGGCGTGGTACAAATGCAGCACTTTATATTTCATACCTTTTTTAAGAAGCTCCAACCCTATTATTTTCCATCTTGCTCGCTTATTAGAGTTAGTAAGTCTATGTCTACAACATTAATTTGCCTATGGCATTGTGTTTTGTGAAAAGCATTGCCTTTGTGCAATGGTCTTAATGAGCTTCCGTAAGACATATCTTTCAGTATTAAATAATTATGTTATGCATAAAGGGACATTATTTAAATGTCCATCGATTTACAAATAAAATATGGCTAAAATGTGATTTTGCTTATTTGATGAACTTTTGCAGATACATTTCTCATTCTCGTGACCTGGTGACAGCTGAGTCACCTCAGAGACTGCCTAGTGCCTAGCAGGTGAGGACCGTTTGCTAGAAAATCAACATGCTCGTGATTCATTTTGCAACCCATCATTCCAAATGTCAGTTGCTCTGACTTTGATAGATTCCACCGCAGAGAAAGGCAACATTTCATTTGAATATACAGTACTTGAGCAAGAAAAACTGAGAAAAGGAGAGTAAATAAAAGAGAATAAATAAATACAATCAAAAAGATGATAATTCATTTGAAAGACTTGTGAAAAACTGTGCCTGAAAAGCAAGCTGAAACTAGCATGTTTTGTATTTTCACCTTGATTCCCGGAATTAAGTGTTTAGCATTTCATCAAAGGGCTGAGAAATTGTCCAGGCAACTTGCAAAGACGACCAAATAGAACATCATTTCCACTCGCAAATAGCTGCTACCTTGTACTGTGTCGACTGTAGCTTTGTACAAGACAGCGCTTGCAATATTTTTAAAATAAATGTTACTTTGTCATGTATTTATTCATGACAATGTTATTTTGTGACTTTGAATATTATGTTTATTTGATCAAATGTGCAGCAAAACACACAGAGCAATTGGTAGCGGTCTACTCAGCAGTCTGCTCTGAGTGAGTGAAAAGCTTACTTTCCAAGCTTTTGAAGTTTTTTAACCTTAATGAGGTGAACCAGCAGGCAGGATCTACTGAGAGAGGAAGAGGAAAGATGACCCTCTTCCTGCCACCATGAATTATGCAACAAAGATGCCTTCATGTTCTCACTTCCAACACTGCAATTTGTTCTACCCTTTCACTTTGGGGCTGCCTATCGTCAAATGTGTTTGGAGACAGTGCCGCTCTCTTGTTCACGCCGACTTCTTCTCTGCTTTCAGCATTTGAAACTTTACCTGAGCTGGGTGTGCTCCAGATGTGCTGCATCTCTTCAATAATATATTACTTGGCTCTCCCCCTCAGGTTAGTAAGTCTGAGGCAAGTATGGCGAGTAACTTTGTTAAAAATGGCCTATGGTTATTTTTTAACAGTGACAATTCCAGTCAATGAATCGTACCATTGTTTCATTTTATCAAAGGAGTGAATTAAATGTTCATTATCTCACAAGTTGTTGAACTGCATTGGAAAGGCAGCGTCAAATGATATTCGCAGTGAACATTTATATCGTTATAAGCAGCACATTTATTTACATTTCCATACTAAGCCAGAGGCAAATAAGTATGATGGCATTATGAAACAGTTAGAAATTATTTATGGCTTATAATAAATCATTTGTCACTTGTGATATTTTACCCTTTCTTTTTACATTGCTAATATAGTAAAAGCAAAGCTGTTACAGTCACTATGATTCTGTAAGACACTCATCTGAGGTACAAAAACTATGAATGCACAAGCTGTAAAAGCGATCTTAATTTTGACCGACTGCCTCCCTGGGCTGTTTTGAACTCTGATAGTACATCACTGCAAGTGGTCCCTATTGTTGATGGGAGGCTTTCTCCCAGACACACAGCCGGTTAAATCAGGTCCTTGATCACTGTTAAATACAGGCCAGATTGTGGCCTTTGGACAGTTATTCGCTTCACTGACACACTTTTCCATAGCTGCTGAGTTTTCATGGCTCTGGGCAGAGATGGTCCTTAAACTAAGAGACATGTGGAAGTTCTGACACTGCTCCCCAGGGGTCTAATCTAAGATCAGCGTAGCCACAGGACCGGAGAGTAATGGCCACTGCTTGTGCTCTACACCCTGCTATTGCAATCCAATTGTGTTTTATCGTGTTGCCGTCTACTAAAAGTAACACAAAAATACAGGATCGCAGAATGTCTATGGTCACCCAACCAGCCATTCAATGGCAGTCATCAATGGTTGACTGGCACTCCATTCTGTGCTAGGCAGAAATATCTCCAAAAAATGTAAAAAGATAAAAATGTATCTGTGGACAAGGTGTTATAATGTGGAAGATCAAACACTAACTGTAGATAAGTCATAAAAATCATAAAAGAGGACGCGACAGAGAATTGTAGAATGCCCCTTTCTCTACACTGTATCAAATCAAATGATCAATTCTGTCTTTTCATAAAAGGGACTTACATATGAAACCACAGCCAATTAAGGGAAGTCATAAATGACTAATGTTTTTCCCTTGAAATACAACACCTCAAAAGAACTGAGGGGGTGAAATTTGATACAGATGGTTGCATGTACAAACAGAAAAAATCTCATAATATCACAAGAAGTTTATAAAAAAAAAAAGTAAAGTTAAATTAAATCCCAAAAAGAAAGGAGTGACCTTTGAACTGAAGCAAACAAATATGTAACGCTTTTACACTGAGAGACATATAACACTGCGCACTCCATATTCTGTCCACATCTTTCCAGCAGCAAGAACACATACCGGTACTGTAAATCACCCGCAGACCGCTCACTATGGAGGTGGTCATCTGTTTATAACGCCTCATCGCTTTATCATAAACCCCTGCCCGGTTACACTATGTAAAACACTGTTTGAAATTAAAACGCTCATCAAAGCTTTAGCAAGCAGGCAGTAAAAAGAGCCGGTGAGTGATTGTGGGCTCTAATCCCAGTTAATTCCTCAGATTAAAGGGAGGAAGGATAGCCCCAGCAATGCAGGCCCAGCCCAGTCAGGTGTGAAATTGAGAGTGAGACAGGCAGCCACGTCCATACAAGATGTGACATTTCAGATAGGCCATTCTGCATGTATAATGTATGAATAAATACGAACATTACACTTTTATAATTCACAGCTCGGTGGCACGTTTTATGGCTACATTGATTATGTGGGGGGAAAACAAAGAGACAGAGAACAATCGCATGGGGCTATCAGATACACATCAGTCATGCTATTTTGGTGCTGCAAATTTCCATGAATCCAAGTTGCAGGTCTTTATATGCAGATTCAGGATATTTTTTTTAAATTATTTATTTTTCCACTTGTATTCATGTTTGATGTGCTGAAAAACGCTGCAGATTTCAACCAGTATGTAGGCCCATAGAACTGTGCAACAGACATTTTGTTCGACTTCTAGAATTCTTGTAATGCCTTAGTTTCACACGGTTACACACAGACTTACACACAGAGTTCCGGCGACATTTCTCCTGCAAGCACAATTAATCAAGGACACGTCAGGAGGGCCCAACCCAAACTGGTGGTGGAGAGTCACCAAGGCGAAGGCTAAATCAGTTCTACCCACCTGCATGCCATTATAATCAATACCTTAGAGAGCTCTGTCTAGTGCAGCTTCAGAAGGATCAGGGTAAGGAGCTGGTTTCTTAATGACCCCAAGAAAGCGCTCGGTTTGTGTCTCTGCCTCGTTAACTCGAGAGTTAGCCACTTGTCCTGATTGGTGGCACGTTGCACCCCCCCCCGTGAGGTTCCTCTCCCTCCACTCCCTAATCGGGGACGTCCCTCACTCTCCAATGAACCTGACCCACTCTCTTTCGTGAGGCAGATCGCCGTGGAGATCTGCATGCACCCTAGCAATAATTTACCTGTCGAGTCGCACGCAACCGAAGATTCCCTTCCGCGGTAATTATGTGACACTGCGGCATTGCGACTCAACCCCATCAGAACGAATGGGAGCCGGGCTGCCTCTGACCTCCAGCGCGTACGAGGCTAATGATGTGCATCGCTGGCTCGCTCCCGCTGGAAAGCCGGCCAGGATTGAGGTTTGAGTAACAGGGAGATAATGTGGAATCGCCGTGACAGTCAAGCACATCGCGGACGGAATATGTAAGCCTTCTCTGTCAGTGTGGATAGAGGGAGAGGGAAAAGAACACCTACATCACGCACGCACATCACATCTAATTACCACAACTTCCCATACATGGCCATTTTTGTCCACTGACAAAATCCATTTGGCAATTATGATGGATTCGTGCTTGTGTTTTATAAATTCAGCCACGATATAAACCTTCAGTTCAAATGACAATATAAGTCTCCTTGTTATTAGAAAATCACCAGAGAGAAATGCTTCAATTATCCAGATATAAAAAAAGTGACATGGTCGCTTATGTGCCGTCTCTGAATGCCAACGATGAAAGGTATGTTTAGTATAAAAACAAATGCAGTCCTGGAGGCACTGACCATCATTTCTCAGCTTCAGGAACCAATGCAGAGGAGCACTCTTCAAACAGAAGGGATGGAGCAAAAACAAAAACCAGATCCCACATCCCTATGCCTCTCACAGAGAGTACCCTTCCCCCACTGTTACAGGGCTGTTTGTTTATATCCTATAGGGGCCCTGCTGAAAATAATGAATTATTGAGTAGACTTTTCACGGGCTGGAGGTCAAGAACAAAAAGAGAAATTCATGATTAAAAATGTATGTTTCATGAATTCTCTGGCGTTTCACTGTGAATGCTGGGATAGACGATGGGACAGATCGGCCCGCTCGTTTCCCAGCTTGGCAAAAACCAACAAGAAAAAGTAAACTGAATTAAACCCATGCAGCTATTCTGACTCGCGTATGAGCAAAC
>CM056390.1:18444991-18682491 GCA_029718625.1 Synaphobranchus kaupii
GGGAACCAGCTAGCATTCGCACTATTGGGTATGTAATTGTGGAGGATAATGGTAAACTCAGAGCAATGACATGAACCATTGAGCACCGCATAGGCGCATCTACCACCTAGCTAGCTAGCTATAGCATTTTATGGAAGAAAACAAGTGACTCATTGTGACAACAACATTTATAATGTGGTTTCTACCATTATTCTAAAATAATAAATAAAGCAGTCAATATTTTTATAGTAGTATTTGGCCACACTTGACTGATATTACGCTAGCTATGTGTGGAAAAGCTATCTAATCTAGCTAGCAATTTACTTTGAATTACAGTCAGAAGTTGTGGTTAGCTAGCTAACTAAATAACCATTATGTTCAGCAAGCTAGTTAGCTATTAAGCTGTCTACATAACTGGCTAGCTACAACTAGCGAGCTAGCTAGACAGTGGAACGGCGCTAGCAACTATTTGTAACTAACTAGCTAGCTGAACAATACAAATATTTGGTGGCACTCGAATGTAACATGATAATTAATTACTTAGCTGGCTAGCCACAACTTCTGATTGATTGAAATTCAAAGTGTTGCTAGCATGCTTACCAGCTAACTTGCCATACGTCACTGGCTAATGTTATAGTCAAGAAGTGTCATGCACTTCTGTGTTATCATAGCTAATTTTATTTAAGCAACATATGCCATCTTTAATAGTTATTTATTGTTACTATTCATTTGCTCGTCACAATCACCATCATGAACAATGCACACATCAAGAAAATTATGTTATTACAGTGGTTCTGTGTGTTTATATAGATATAATATGTGTATGTGTATGTATGTCTTAAATCCATATAGAAGCTCAATTGTTCCCCTTACAAATGTTTTAGGGCTAAAATTGACATTTTTCAAACTTCAAAATTCTCCAAGACTATCATACAGTTGGAAAGTGGTTGCTTCAAATATGTTGATTGCGTAATGAAAGACAGTGACTGAACATGAAAATGATTTATGGCAGGTTGGTAGAGTGTGTCTAAATTATCCATGGTAATGAAGTATCTGTTACAGTAGGTGCTTCCCTTTCCACAGACATGCTGCGGTTTTGGGAGATATTTAATGAACAGGAGGGGATCTAATGCTTGCCAAGGAAAAATAGACTTGGAGCATTACTTCTCATAGTGCCTCAAGTGATCTAAAAATATGGCTCACACAGTCACACAGTGGTTTACTGTTACTTCCTCCATTCTAATAGAAATAGTAACAAGTCAATCAGAAATAAAGAAGGATATTTCCTTTTTTAGGGCCATAAAGCAAACACAGCGTTGTGTGAAGGAGACTGCAGAGACCAAGCAGACAGTTACTGACGACAGACGGGGCCTGAGGTTCCACACTGAATAATGGCATCACATGCAAATAGAACAGCGTGAATTATCGTCTATCAGTGCAGGCAAATCTAAGGTGATAAAGTTCAGGCTTACCAGAGACATAGAGCTTTTCTGGCCTTGTGGCTGCAGCTCAGAGAACAGGCGCCGTGTGCAAAATATGATCACATTTCACACTTAAGTGAAACTGAACCTTACTATAGAATCACCCCTTGCCTATCCCCCCAAGCTCTCCTCTGCTAAGCGGGCTGCTAAATTGTCATAATAGAGGAAATCATAACAGCGCTCTGAGGGTGAGCTGTCATTGAAATGCACATCAGTCTTGAGTAAGTGATCACCTCTCTCAGTGGAAACACTAATCACACAGCTGAAGCTCCCAGTAGACATGACAGAATGGAGATGATACAATCGGCCCTGCGTCAAAACAGTGTCCCACTGTTAATGTGGACAGTTATCGCAGAAATTGACACAGTCTGCAGGCCGGGACTCTTTTTCAATTGATAGTGTTTCAAATACATCACTCAAAATGTTCTCTACCAGGGGATGCAAAATCATCCTGGGCAAATGCGCTGACACAAGTAGATATGGATTCATTTTAAATGCAGGTTTTATAATATGCATGTGGCTTAAAGGCTTACCGACAATGACAATGGCTAAACATCAAGCTGGATAAAAGGTCTCCAGTATCACTCAGGGTTATCTGCTTCTGGTAGATGTGGGGATCATTTCTGCAAAATTGCACTAGGGGGAGACAACCTTCTTACTTGCAGAGTCGGGAGAGAGATCTGTTCTAGACAGGGAGTCGACTTAGGTAAAATAAAAGGCAAATGTCCCTGTTCTCACTATGACCTATAACATTTTAATGTTAATCTTAAAGGAATGGTAGTTTGTCAATGCACAAACCATAGCCTGCTAATCTATAGAATTAATCATTTGTGGCAATTAAATACAAACATACCGTGAAGTGAATACAGATTTTTGTATAAGCAGGCAAGGTGAATGATTATAGTGTGGATGGATACTGACAGACACAGGGTCCAAAATGACAGCTGAAGTTATCTTTTGATAATTAATTTCAGGGCCAGGATTATAACAGTAAACTAAAATGATTTCCCCCTGTGTGCTTGTCTATGTCTGTGAATTTTGCCCTCAGGATCTAATATTCAGTATATACACACCTCACTGTGGCATGGGAAAACTGTACAGCTTTATTACTTTTGGCTTAACGAGGCCCAAAAGCAGACCCCAGCGACTCCAAAGGAAAGCCAAACAACACTATGGCTCCTGTATACAGGAGTATAACTGGGTAAATTGATTTGGCATGCTGGACGCCTACGCTTCTGGTGAAAAATAATGTATATGGAAAAAGTAGCAGATGTCACAGGCAGGTTTTTTGGAATATCTGAGATTCAATTTCAGAGATATGAAAACAATTTCAGGGGAACAGGCCCAGGATATACAGAACAGAGATTACAGTTTCTGCAAACCGATGGCGGCGAGGTGAACGCATTGTGAGTATTTTTACTGTCCGCATTCATATAGTTATTTGACAAGAAGGGAATTTCACTTCCATGGTATTGTCACTTTTGGTCAGGAGCATACAGTGATAATAACTTTGATTAAAAGGGTAGAGCGGAACTCTGGTCGACGTTCTTTGCCCGGTAGGGTCTCTGATTTTAACAGGACTGGAATGAATACGAAAATAAGATTCTCATGCTTAACAAAAGCCGTATTCACAGTCAAATCAGCGTATCACGGGATTTTCCTTCACAATCAAGGGCAATCACCGTTGTTCCCCCACACGTTGTTTCCTATATTTCAAAAATATTTTTTAAATTAAATGGCTACCACATTGAATGGTATTTATGAGCCACAGTGGTCTTAATATTCTACTGATTAGAGATGTTTTTTGTATTGGTTATTAGTCAGAGGGGGGGGAAAGTAAAAACTCCAGTTGGATATTAAATGTAAATTTTGACCTTTTCAGTACAAGCATTCCAGAACTAAATGACATTGATCCCATGTTCTCTAATAAGATAATTTTTTATATTTATATTTTTAATTTTACTCACTTGTACGATTCTCCCATTGGTTTATTTAACTGACAGCATCGCTCCCAGTTGGCTTTTTGCTCCCTAATCCTTTGCATTGACGGGGCCTTTTGGTTAATTGACAATATCTTCCCATTAGCTAAATACATTACCAGGTCCTAGCCTCTATGTTGCTCTGAGCAGTATGAATGCAGTTGCCCCTGACATTCTTAATATTCTTTTCCACTTGGTGTTATTCCATTTGGAATTGTGGGTAGCACCATGAAGTTGCATCGCTCCTATGCTTCTTCCATCGATGGACAGAACGCTGCAGCTGAAGCTTACTCAATACACTCATTCACCACCCGTCAACGAATTTACACGCCACAAGCCACACTGCGTACTACGGACTAGCTATCACTGATCTCTAATTTATGACCACAGGTTATATGTAGGCACCAGGGGATGCTCATGCAACGGTAACCCAAGGAACTCTGCCATCACCATCTGGAAAGGGGTGAAGCCAACTGTGTTCCATTGCTCCTGGTCATGGTCTAGGCAGTAGGGCTCATATTAATAATAGCCTGCTGTTGTGGCAAGTGGCTTTAACAACTGGGCCACTTAGGAACCCCTGACATTTTAAACCAAGGGAGCACAAAAAGGGCCGATCTGTTTCAGGATTTCATGCCAGCTTTTGCTTTTAATCAGCTAATTAGCCCAGAATAGTTGGTTGGAACAAAAAGCAGCATACACCGGATGTGGTTTTGCACTCCTGTTTTAAATTAATACATCAAAGTCACAAATACATTCTTCGTGGTGAAACTACGAATGTATGTTTTCCAAAATAATCAACATTCATTATCAGGGAATTAGGCAGAGAGGTTCAAAGAACACATTTTAGAAAAACCAGACACAACAACACACTTCAAAAGTAACTCTGTTTGATAGTATAAAATAGTCGTAGACCAGATCTAACAAATATATCAAATAATATTTCCTTCACAAATAGTTTTTGAACCCAACTATTTTTTATTTTTACGTGCTTTGAAATGACACCAACTGTGAAAATGCTAGTAAGAATTAATAAAAATAATTGCATGTTTTTTTTGCAACATCAAACATGGATTTAAGCATTAACATTATACTTTCCTAAGCCTCTGATTTTTTATTTTTTTTAAACATCAGTAGAGGAGATGAAAGCACCGTAACATGTAGGTTCACCAAGACTGCACATAAATTATTTAACAATTAGGTGATAATGACTAATTAGTAAGATTCTGATATGCGGCAAGCGCCGAATATATTATTGACACACAGTGAATGTTGCAGGCAGGGCTACGAGACATTTAGACAAGTTAAATTTACAGGAGGGATTTGAGTGCAAGGCAACAAAACCGGCTGTTATGGATGACGAGTAACCAATTAACAGTCGGTTTTACACTCTGTTCTCAATGCATTGATTTCTGTCTTTTCACAGAGAAGTCTAGCACAGTGTATAAGCGAACAGGTCTTTAGACCTGCTCCATTCTAAACTCATCTCTGATTTCCTTCCTTGAACACCCTTATACAATGACACATAATTGCCTGCTGTGTCTGCTGCCCGGCCATTTTTCTCTTGGATTTGGAGACATGTGACAAGTATAATTACGGCATGACGGTATAACACTGTCTCTTGTCACAGACGGCAGGAGTAAAAACAATTTCTTGTTACAGGACTATGTGCTATGCATTTAAAATGCCCTCTTATTGCCCAACCACCGGCTATAACCATTGAGTTCCGCGAAAGTCTGTGTGGCTTCTCCACTATCATTAACATTGTGTTGAAGCCAAAAAGCACATAATCTACTCGTGGTTATTCTAAGGTGAAAAGCCAAAGTCACACTCAAGATGATAACAATATACAAAGATAAGAAAAATAATTGCTCAAACTTAAATACGGAAACTGGAATGGAAATGGAAATATAATCATGATAACTATAAAAAATGACCTTGCACAATAACAAGAGCTCTCATCTGAATCATTTTTAGCATGATTGTCCACACATCATCACAATGATGAAAAAAAGACAGACCAATTGGTGCTATTTAAAACAAAAATTATGCTGAATGACTGATAGACAGATGAGTTGAAGAAAGCAATGTTGTTTGACGTGCTTGTGAGCTAATGATAGATGGTCACCGTTATAGCTAGAGTGACTGCATCTTCAGGGCAAAACGGCGAATGCATTACTTTACCAGAGGGAATGCTTTAATCACACATTTACTCCTGTTGCAAAGTATGACCCCGTAAGTGTTCCTTTTGTTATAGTTCAGCGTGCACATAGAAAAAATATACACTATCATTTATTTGATCAGTTATGATTGTTATTTTAAAAGTGAACAAATTCAGTAGTCTTAAATATTTATATTTGTCACAGTTGTGTGCTGTGAGTCCTACCCAGCAAGTAGGCACCTATCAACTGTCACTCTGGCAGTATTTTGCAAATCAGAACTGCAGCAGTCCACTGGTGTATTCTCCAAATATTTAGCCTTCGCTCAACAACCAATGCTCACCTTGACTCAATGCCTCACCTTGAGTGGACCACTGTTGTGCTGATTTGATAAATGCTGCCAGGATGACAGCTGTATCAAAGACAGGCCTTGCTAACTGGATAACATTTGGAGGACCCAGCCTGCTCAAAGTTTGTTGTGCTGGAGTATCCACCTAATATATGTAATTCACAGGCATTCATGAATCACATGATTTAACCCTAGCTCCTCAGAAAGGGCGAGTATGTTTTTGGAACAGATAGGCAAAATTAATATATGCGAGCACAGAATTTCAGAGAGCACAGAAGGGTTAATCTTACTTTCATTTGTATAACTATTTACCAGAGGTGATGAAATACTGACTCTCAACATGCTGAAGAGATTTCCGAATTGAATTTCTATTTTTCTCTCATTTTTGCAGGAGAATTTGTCTTTTTTCTTTGCCATTCTGTGTTTTTCACTTTAAGGTTTAAACCTAATCTTAGAGCTCTTACGTAAAAAGAGAAAAGGGCAACACAAATCATGTACGCTCTTTAAAACTATTTTGAACGGCCTTGCTCTGAGGGGTGGACACAGACATTTGCAAGGATAACTAATGTTACTCATTAACTTTCTGGCTACTTCAGGAACAAAAAGGGGGGGGGGGGGGATGTAGTGCTTAAACTTCAATAGAAGACACAACTCCTCAAAGAGAAGAGTAAGGGAGTTAAAGCAGTGACCTGAGAGACGGATAGCACTCGGCTGCACTTTCCCAATCCAATCTTAAAGGTGATGCAATTTTCACAATAACAACCTTTGTGTTGCCTTTAATGAGAGGAGCCTTTTATGATAAAAGAAGAAGAGTAAGAATCTCCCTCCTTTCTTATCTTGAATTAATGGAGGTGTCTTCTTTTTTTAATGGCATCTCCTGAGCGATAAGCTCTATATTCGGACAGCTTTTAAACTTACTGTTGATGTACTGGAAGGGGGTGTGGTCACCGCTAAATTGGATTAATTAGATGACTGAGGGGTAACAAAGCATTCTGAGCTCATTCATTCAGTGGCTGTGAGAGAGAAGAAAAAGGAGGGAAAGGCGTATTTTCATATCTTCATACACGCCAGACCCACTCCCGAGTCTGATAAACACACGTGAACGGTGTGGGCAAATACCAGACAGCGAAGCTAGAATACTGTGACAAAATGTCGTGAAATTGCGACAGAACCTCCTTTCAACTCGCTGTAGCCATCTTGCAGTTTTGAAACCCACTGTGAAGATGATGAGTTCAAGCCAATAGAAGTTCTATGAATACAAATATAATTTACATTTCACGCATGGGCTTTTCAGAATTGGGAGGCACTTTTGTTGTTCTGTTGTTTCATCCTTGAAAGTGGACGTGTAAGTTCATGTTGACAGAATCTACCGGTGTCCTTGGACTATGGGGCAAGAGCAGTCCAACTCAGTGCAGCTCAGCGATGTCACTGTTTTTTTCATAATGCTGAGGAATCCATCACAAATATACAAGACAGGATGCACAAATGACATGCTCTTCTCTATTTTTAGGATACTAAAAAGGTAAGCAAGGAGAGAGCTGACAATTCAGTATTCACATAGACAGCCCAAATCCATCCAAATTCAAGGATGTCCCAACAAACAAATGAGTTTGGCCTCTCACCATATATGAGCTTTACCCAAGCCTTATAACATGACATTAGGACATCACCAGCCCAGCTCTAAATACAGGTAATACTGTCAGGGGGTTAGAATAGGAGTTTGCTGAATAGTCACTTTGACTGCACCAGAGTGTCTCTGTTGTTCAACCAGACTGGACAAATTTTACTATCCAAGTAAAAATCTGAACCAGCATACTGCATAGTTACTTTACATATTTTGTAAAAACAATGCCCATGACCCTTCCCAATATAATTACCAACTGCCCTACTTTCCTGATATATTCTACCCTGTTCTACCTTCAAATATAATATCTACTCTTGCGCCTTTTCGTAAAATAATAATAACCATAATACCCTCCAAAGAAGTCTCTGTTTTGTTAGTGTGCACCTGCGTACAGTGGCCATTGGGCGACCTTGAATGTGCAGAAGTACCACGTAATATCGTCCAAACATACCTTTGCACGGAATACTAAAAAAGCAAAGACATCTTGCACATCTCGTAAAACACGTAAAGGTGGGAACCGCTGGCACCATCTTGCTGTAACTTCCCTCCTTTTTTCACTCTTCTTACAGGAGTCCTCGCTATGACAGATGTAGCAATGACGTGCCAATTTAATTAAGAGAACAATGAGGGCAGAATGGGGTCCTTGCAGGGAGGGGTGCGGCAGTCAGTTTTCCCCAGCCTGCATGCTATTCGGATGAAAGATGCACGCTGTGCTAGGGTCACATTGTGCTGGTGCCCCTCTCCGATATCTCACCCGCAAGGCCGCTATCTGCCCCGCCAAGCCCAATGCTGCATACTGTGCTCCCTGCCTGTCGTTAAAGGACACGGCCCGGATATCACTGCAGGTTTATGTTGGAAGATCCTTTGCTCTCCAGTGAATGTTGGTATAAATGCAGAGTAGTCTAGGGGGTGCCGTTTTCTGACCATGGGATACTGGTGTATTGTTTGCACTGATAGCTACAGCAGTGTATTTTGGGGCAACTTGTGGCTATTCGCTTCAACAAAACCTTTATGACCTATGTGAAAGAGACCACCATATTAGTTCTAAGAAGCAAACTCACAACAAGCTGACCTGAATGCAAGTAGCCATATTCAACTACAGGAGCATAGCCTGTAATGGAAAAACTGGGAAATTATTTCATTCTATATTAGTCTGAACATTTTTCTCGTAGTTAATTTTATGCAAAGCTTGGGTTTTTTTTCCGCTCGACTAAGTGAAAACATTTTCACAGAGGGTGCCCATAAAATAACGTCATATGTTATAAAATAATAACAAAATAAACCAACACAAAGAGAGTTCCCAAGCCAGGTTTACTGTGTCATCTTGCAACATGTCCATTATATGGTTTAATTAAATACCAGCACATGTGCGCTGGTGTTATACAGCCCTACCTCCATAAAATAACAAATGTGATTTCCAGAAATCTGTCAGGCTCCCTGCCAAAGAAAGGGCCTGTTAATGGCCTTATGTGACAAACCACTTCAGAGCATCTCTGATTGATGTGTTTACATCACTTCCCTCAGTGTACAACTGCTAACTTTCATTAACTATGTCAAAAACCATTCCTCATTCGTCTCTCATTTGGTCTCCCTCTGGAGCTCATTTCAGACGTCGTGTAATCTTTGGTCAGGCACATGCCTGTGCACAGCAGAGCCATGGTTATGATTGTTGGCTTTTCACAGGCCTGCAGAGCGAACATACGCAGACCAATGCTGTTTGAGCTATTGCTCACCACAGAAACAAACAGGAAGGCGTGGAGAAAAAGTTAAAAATCTCATAAATCCTCTCTCACTAAATAATTTCCTTTTCCCTCTTCACTTCACACTTCACAATATGCTTGTGAAATATATGATTTACTCCAAGGCAGTGTCAGGACATCAGGCATATTCTCTTTGATTAGCAGAGCACGTTGTGTAGACCACTGTATCCACTACAGTAAAAACAGTAACGGAGACACACTGGAATATCTGTTAACCAAAAGAGACAAAAGACCTGTCGGAACGCCTATAGGATTTTCAGTTCTTATCAGGCAATGAGGGAAAATAAGGTGATATATGTGATATAGATCCAGGACCTATCTGGATTTAAGGAGTATTATGCAGTGTAGATTACACGGAAAAAGAAAAATGGGAACTTTACAGATAAACTTCAAAGCATATTAGCCTTTTTTGTTCTCAGTCACAGTCTAGTCACCTTGCTCCTGCAGCTATTGTGTCCACTGTAATGCCATATTGAACAGTGTGCTACTTAATTTTTCCAGACAAGCTGATCTGAGTCAGCTCAAACCTCTAACCCTCCTTTCTCTTGGCTTCCACGTCTGACTCATACAACAGACCTTTTATACAGTGTTGAACAGGGATGGGATTCCACTTTAACGTTCACATATAAAGCTAAACTGGGTATTACCCAGTGCCGACCCTATATGGGGGCATGGGGGGGAGCTGTTCTTACTACATGTACCACGCTGAGGTATTTCTTTCCATTTTTGTCGATGTGGCAATCCCCCCCCCCCACCCCCCCCGCTTTAATGAGATAGGTGGATGAAAAGTAGTTGCTGGATGGGTCACACGTACAGTTGAATTTTCATCGGTCTAGTAACAAGCTAGATTGATGAGCTAGAATGAAAATAACTAAATACAGACGGTTGGAAGATGTTGAGAGACTGAAATCTACAGTTTTTTAAACTATTTTGTGTGGCCCGTTCTGTGTCATTCTGTAACCGAGCAGGAAATAAATATTTCTGACTGAGAATTTTGTTCATCGGAGTTGTGTTTTAAAAGCTATTGTAGTTGGCCATCATCTCGTTACAGTATTTGTGACCAATTTTAGCCGATTACAAAAGTGGCAGTCCCTTGAACACCTGCTGCGTTTCAAATTCCTGTAGGCGGCGTTCTCGATGTCATACAAGTGAAGAGGATCCTTGCTTTATGAAACGCAGCTAACGTTAATTGAAGCCAAATTTGTGGCCACACAGCAGTTCCTCAGCACATTTGGAGCAGCTGGGATTTAACAAGGATTTTGTGATGAAGGGAAAGACGGTGATGAGAAGAGGGAACGTTGCAGACATGTCACATTCAGCTCTACTGAGCGAGGTGAGCGCCATAAAGCAGCAAATTGTTCGGTGTTCAATCTGAGCCTATAGGACGCAATCCAAGGCAGTACATCTGCTGGCTACATTCTAACTGTGTGCAAACCATGACATTTAGTGTTGTCTAAGACTCCCGGCCAATCGCCGTCTTCTATATGCATCGGTCGGATACTGGAAGTTATGTGGCTACTATTGGTGTGTC
Source organism: Synaphobranchus kaupii (assembly GCA_029718625.1). NCBI lineage: Eukaryota > Metazoa > Chordata > Actinopteri > Anguilliformes > Synaphobranchidae > Synaphobranchus > Synaphobranchus kaupii. Next base: position 18,455,851 of record CM056390.1, read on the forward strand.
TGTTTGCTATGAACTGTATAGTGGAAATTCAGAGCGTTTGCATTTGGAAATTCAGGGAGCACCACACCACTGGGAGTGCTCAGAGTGTGCACTGGACGCTCTGGCTGAAGAATCGTTTATTAGAGCATCTGATCATTGTAATCTAAAAACAATGGCTGAAGAGGTTGCCATAATAGCTGACATTACCTACAGGCACTGCACCTTTTAGCAGATATGATTTGATCAACCCAGACGTGATTACCTGAAAGCCGAAGAAGTAGATGACGTCGAAGGCTTAACGCAGCTTAAACATACCTTCTCTTCTGCAGCAATGTATCAAAGGGGCGGGAGGAGGTTTATCTTTCACGACCTGCAGGTGAAGAGTCTGCACGTCAATACAATAAGAGAAAGGCTTGATTGTTCAGCCAATCAGAGTACCCAGATTGCCCAGCGGGTCCTTTAAAAGTTGTGTCGGGCGTGTCCATGCAGTTAATGGTCTGGCTCAGACCATTCCCTAACTTTAATCTCAAGTAGGCTATTTCTCAAAATTCATTCTGGGATCCAAAACTTGTCTCCTATTGCACACGCACACGGGGATTGCTCTGTAGTGCCGCTGGAAAGCACAGACAAATCCGAGCGACAGCAAAACTTTTCAAAGTTCCCATAGACAAGCCAAAGTTAATAAACAATTTAAATGTCTTTTTGCTTCCAAAAAGTATGTCATTTATTTCCTCTGACAGTGCAATTTAGAAGGGATAGTCAGCAATAAATGATGGATTTGTTTCCAATAGTGCATTTATCTTTCCTTGCTGGCAGTGTGATTCAGAAGGAATGGCCAATAAGTAATGATGGCTTTTGTCTCTCTCATAGAAATGTCACTCATAGTAGATAATTCTCACCTGCTTGCACCATTTTCATACGTTTCTAGTCCATTTGTGTTTGTTCCCTTACAAAAGCCAGAGAAACAAATGGGATGAACAACAAAACACATCTATTTTAGAGACATATAGAGTAGATACCTTTGCCTCCACTCAGATAAGGCCAGCTTCGCTTGAAGCAGTGAAGACGCGTTATGCCTTTAGGGGAGAAAAAACATTATAGACCAAAATATTACAAAGTAGCAGCTACTGTATATTCTAAAGCCTACCTTGTTGAAACAGAAACTATGTTTACTACACAACACTTGTTAGTATATATAAATAATTTAAGACAAGCAAACTGAACTACAATAAGTCTGATTCATATCTAAACAAACTAATTTCTAAATGGTGATGGGGAATTTTTCTGTCAGTTTTAAACACAATTAAAATAATAAGAAAACTTAATCTCTGAAGTATTAATGACTTTTTTCCTACATTATGACATAATTTATTTCCAGACTTTGAAGCGCACAGTAATGTGACATTTCATGCCCGTCCCTGGCTGTGCAGCTCAGACAGCAGAGCACCTTGCCAAGGGCTTCTTAATTCCACTGAAACTGCAGCACCTGCAATAGAGTCACTGTCCTTTATCTCTGCTAGCCAGACATGGATTCCAAAACCAACTTGTAATCCTCTTAATTAAAAAATAAATAAATACCCAAACAAACCAGCTCAAACATTAAAAGCAAGATAAACAATGCTGGTAAATGTCCCATTAATGTGTTTCCCTCATACTCATGCGTATTGGCATCATCGTTGAAGTCTCCTCTCTTATCGGCCTCTTGTTCTCGCAGCTGGGATCAAACGGCATTGCGTCAGCACAGCCCTGGAGAGTGGCTAGAGGTGCCAGCCCGCACTCCCAAAGGCCTCTTGTCTTATATGGAATAATTTGATTATTTTTCGGGATTTCAGCTTAATGGCATTGTCTCCACCAGCGTCTCTCTTGCGCGCTCACGGGAGCCACTGAGGTAGAGTCTGGGTAACGACCTTGACTGTCTTCTGCCCGAGCCGCTTTGAGTATCGGGGTTTGGCACCGTGCTTTATTATGACTAATTAATGCGCCCGGATCTGGGGGGAGCGCTCCTTCCTTCATCGCTCGCCAAACGGCGCCGGAGTCATCGGTCGCCTCGTGCGTGCCGCACGCCTTTGGCTTTCGGGAGATTCTCCGTACGGTTTGGCTTCCCCGTTTTCCCGGAGAGTCTTAGTGTTTACGTGGATTGACATTTGTCACTGTCACTTTTATCCTCCCTCCCCCCGTTTGATCACGCTTCGACTAAAAACCCAAACCATTTAAATGTGCGAGATGAAATGGCTGTGTCCCTGGAACCCAAGCAAAGGAATCCCCCAGAGGTCTATCCTACACATGCTGGGGCATCAGAGAGATTAACAATTAGCCACTGTAAAAAAAAAAAAACACCACAAGCGGGGAAAATAAACAGTTGGCAGGCACCCGTTCCTTTAATCAACACAGACAGATGTGTTTAGGGAAACTTTAAATATACAGCCAGGCTTTATATCCTTTTCTTTGCTTCCCCAGAGAGCAATCACGTCAAATTCACTTCCAAATGATCCAAAATGCACCTTTGGCTCAGGGTCTAGGACTCTACCAATGACTTTGCCCAGGTTGGCCTAAGCTCCTCTGTTAACACTAGTTGAGAGAGTCTATCTCCCTTTGCTTCTGTTCAACAGTAAAACAGCTGTGAGGAGAAGCCAGTCCAGCCCTTATCACTCCCAGTATTGGGCATCAGGAATCAATGTTTATAGGTCCAATGTTTATATATGACGCATGTAGCTCCCTACTCCCTAATCCACAACGTGAATAAAGGAGGATCCAACAAAGCATAATTTTGTGTGCATACACACGTGTGTCTGCATTTCTCTTTCAGCCATAATCACGCACAAAGCACATTATGCCTTTAGATGAAACATGTTTTCCACATCACTGATACAGACACATAGATGAAAGCACGACTGAGATGTAATCTCTCAGAGTAGGGGAGAGAGGAGAGAGGGTGGGGAGGGAGGTTGGGAGAGCAGGGGGCATTCGCATAAATATTCAACGGAGATACACGCAGGTGAAAGGGCAGCGGCACACAGCTGCTTGAATAAACACCATTTCCACTACTATTGGTGGAAGCTAATCGTCCAAGTGAATCGAGCCTTCTGAACCAAACGGTTGAAAAAAATTGATTTTATGCCTGGGTGACAACAGCCTCTGGATTCAGTGCTCAAAGACTAACTGCTATCTTTTTCTTAGGTTTTGATAGTGATACACGTCCAAAGTAAAGTGCAGCTGCAGCGAGGAGCCGTGCAAACAGGAACCTCCGTCCGGTTTCCTGTTTTGTAGTGAGCGTGCGCCTCATTGTTGATTTATCACGGCGAGCATGTGCCCCAGCGTGTCTCCTCACTCGCTGACCCGCAAAGAGGGCTGGGGGACGCCGATAAGCCCACATCTGTGGGGCCATGGGAGGTCCCAGAAAGCCCTTCCGCGCGGAAGGTCCGCACCTTTAACACGCCCAACTAGCTGCCGAGCACAAAGATGCACAGAGGGGGCGCATAGGGGGCGCCGTTTCAGCCTTAATCCAGATTCGGAAAACACCATTCATATCCAAAATGCCCCCTCGACCACCCCCTGCCACAGCTCCACTGTGGAGAAATCATCAGCTTTTAACCGTGAGCGACTTGTTTGTTGGGTGGTTGTGTGCGTGCATCTCCCTTAACGCTGCTACACTGCTTAAGCTGAGGTAAATCTCATTGGTGGCAGGCAGTTTTGCTCTTTTTAAATGAGGTTTTATGAAATACAACACCAAAGCCGACGTAAAAGTAGTAGAACAATGATTATTCAATGCCTCTCTAATGCTGGTGAAGACACCATCGCTTGCTGTTAGGCATTTTGCATACAATTTAAAAACATGAGTTCTTTCTTCTGTTGCACTGCATTACAGCTGCAATCTGGGGATGTGGTCTTGGTAAATTATATTGGCTGTGTAGCTATCCTGGGGTTTTCCTTTCTGAAAGCTCCATGAACAGTGAAAGAGTGGTGTTCATACTGTCAGATTGCAGGCGTGACGTTTCTCCCTTTGTGCATACTGTAAGTGCAGCATGAAGGAAAGAACTGAGAGGCAAAAGTCGAAATTCTTACAAGCTCTAGCCTAAAGAGATCATGCGTGACAACAATAGACCAATAAACTCTAGGCTGATAAAAGCACAGAGATTTGGACGGCCCCAATTTTCCCAAGATAGCACGCACGTGTGAATTTTCATCCTGCTGTGTTTTACACTTCAAAAAGGACACATTACCTTTATACTCTTTGAACCTGCGTAACGGCATTGTTTATTTTAAAAAAATCAATTTGACCCCACGTTTTTTTTTTTTTGCAAGACAACTTCAACGCACCCTTCAAGCGTAATTGAAACGGACGGTAAAATTAGTGCTGTACGGATGTATCTGCAAAAATTTGCATTGTTCAATGTTCTCGCACTCAAGCGCATAAGCAAGCAGCTTAATTTTTTAACTGAAAGCAACGTATGGCAACTAACCCACATTGCAGCACCTTCAGTGCTGTGATTTTACCGGCAATTTAATTGGAATAAATAAATCTGCAAATGAGAAACTAATCGAGGCTGTTAAATTATGCAGAGAGGCACGTGAGGTGGCTGAATGTGCCTGGCCCCGAAGGGGGACCTTGATTTTGCTTCACTGAGATTTATTTGGCGATAAAAAAAGGAGAGGACAGCGAACCAGCCACTGGGTAACTCCTTCAAGACTACAGGCCCCCCGGAGACGGCCCCCTGCGGAGATGAAGATAAAAACAGCCAATGGGAACGCGGCAGTGTGTCATTTGATTTTCAGTGTGTGGAAGACATTAAACCACGGAAACCCGCTCGCATTCGCTCTCAAGACCCTTCTTTCTACAATTCCTCAATTTCAGCACCGGCATTGTGTCACGACAGAGCGCAGACTGCATATATGCTAGGCTACTTCTTTCTCCAGTGCATGACTGGATTTCTAAATGCCATGAGTTTTATTCCCCTTTGTTAAGCAGCTAAATTTATGTTAGCCGTGACAGTATAACAATCAACGACATGGAAATTCACCATCGAGCCAGATTTATTATTTAAACAACTCAAGGAATGGTCAGTTTAAAAAAAGACGGAAAACATGACACTCTCTTGATGTGAAACTGACCACGACACATCGCATACTAATGTCCCATCATACGGGGCAGCGCTAAGCAGCTATACATAAACACACATCTGTGTGCATATCATAGTGCATACAATAATGCAAGACACCCTGGAGATTCATCTGGTTAAATCTTAATAGAAGGTTATCGCACTGTCAGGGAGCTTGCTGTCTGTGTTTCATTCAACCTTGGCATTTGAGATTAAACACATGTGTATCCTTGTGCATACGTACCCTGGAGAGGTAATGCTCATTCCAACAAAGAGGACAAATCCAGTGAAGAACAGAATCAGAAACAGACACTATAACATGCCAGATCCTGTGACCTAACCTTGGGACAGAATTTTGGTTAGCCCTTCTTCCCCTCTAAAATATTGTTTTGTTTACCACATGCATGGTTTTATTCTGAAGATTATCTCCTAAGTTTTCAATAATGCATAACAAGCTGTAAATGTTCAAGAACGGAGAGAGATTGATAATTAAACATGTCAGTAGTTATAGTACCTGACATTATTGAAGCTACACAAGTTTATAGGGAAGACAACTAAGCAACACCACACAGTGGAATGCTGTAGCCATGCAGCATAAAGTTCTGTTTGCTGTGCTTAGTTCAGCAGCTGATATAATCATGATGCAACAATGCAACGCATTCAAAATAAGAGTCTCTCCTAGCCTTTGTATACTGTAACTATACCCAGTAGAAGTGTAGTCATTTCTGGTATCTAGGTTTTTCCATTTTCCACAGTAGAATTGGTCAGAACGGTGTCCTTCAGAGTAAATACTAGTCCCCGTTCTGCTATGACAACTCCACCCCTACAGCACTGGGATGCTCCCAGGGCTGCTTTGAGCAAATCCGATCACGGCGCCACACAAAACAGGAAACGACTGTGTTTAACTTTCCAGTTCGGAGTCATCGAGTTCCCTCGATATTTCCCTGAGCGGACCCCATGCCAACCACGGAAAGGCATCAACATTTCTGTCTACGGAGAACAATCTCTGCCTGGACATCATTATCCAGATGCCTGCACAAACTGGGAAACCAAACAGCAAGATTGATTTAAAAAATAAGTCCTCTCTGATTGGACGGTGGAGCGTCATCTTCCACCCCTTCTGCGAATCTGTTCTGCTCTCTCCTCAGGCCTGCCGACTGGAAGGTGCAGCTCAGATGGTTGACTTTGTGAGCAGGTGTTGGAGAGCAAATAGCTTGGCAGAGATCGGAGAGTGCCAGCCACTTCCTTGAATGCCGCCATGGCACTCGTCCGCTCCCCCGACCGACAACAGCCACAATGTCCGGCGCGCCGACCGTTTACTGCAGGTTGCTCCCGTAGTCCAGTCATGCCAGCCGTGTCATATTTCATTCCCTTCACATAAGCGGCGGATAAATTGACTTGCATTTCTGCATTCCGTTGATGAATAGTATGGATTTTCCACTGCCGTGTCCCCGGACAAGCTCGATGAAGTTCATAACATACTGCCCCAGTTTACAGAGAAAGAGATTTTACCTCTTTCATCACATCTTTATTTATAGCGTTGTCTCCTCGTAGGGAGTGGGTGAAAAGAAGCATTTGATGGAATCTGTTTGACAGATTGCGTGATGGGGTTTGCACATCTGATATACTGTATGTTGTTGTTGGGCGAGAAGAATGTACAACACAATGATACACTTTCCCTTTGTTCATGTGCCTTTTGCGTTTTTCAGCTTAAATGATGGAAACCATTTTTAAAGGCCGGCGCCTGGTGATGGAAAGTGGTCAATTTCCCCCTCATATACAAAAGCAAAAAATAAAATGAAATAACCTTTGCTGAACTGCAGTAAATCGGTGATAATCTCAGTAGTCATAAATAGTGAATGAGGTCTTGCTTATCTTAGTGGGGGGTCAGGTTCACAAGGTTACACGTGCAGTTTGGTGTTTGTCTCATGAGGCACTGTGAGTGTTCCACAAACAGAAGTGGTGTGGAGGTAGCCACACAGACCAGACCCCCCACCCCCACCACCTATGCAACACACACAAGAATGCACACACGCACACACACACATGCACACACAAAGACAAACACACTCTGTAAGTCTTGCTTTAGCAATGGAAGAAAATAGCCCACAAGTAATAGGATTGCTCAATTAGGTGCCAAATAGCTTTCCAGGGACCTGTATTTCATCTCCAATATAGTGCAGACCTGGAATGGTAGGAGGGAAAGCATAGTTGAATGGAAGGTAGGGAGAAACATAAGTTTCATATTACAGTAATTTTATTGCTTTTACAATGACATGGGCATGATAAATTCTTGCTGCCTGGGCTTCTTGGATCTTGGCAAAATATAATGTTTTTTCTAAGGGTGCTCTTAGCCTGACAAATTAGTACAAAACCAGACATTGCACTTTGTGTGAGGGAACAAAAAAAAAAACACACTTGATATGCAATGCTTGTATCCTAGTTCAAAGCTCATCAAGTTTTAAATTTCCACAGTCATGGGCTAGATCAGGAGAAAAAAGGCCTATTTTTAACACTAATTTTCGCCTGTCATTTTGCTAACCTTTCATTAGAGCGGACACCTCTAAACAGATAACCTCTGACTCTACAACGGACATGTATGTAGGCACAGCTGCAGGATAAACAGAGGCAAACGCATTCCTAGCACGTAGGATACCAGTTCTGCCCAGCACTACAAACGCTTATTCCTTTGTTCTTTTCCAGCAGAACTGCATCTCAAATGAATAGGAAAAAAGCAGACATGCAACTGTGTATCTCCACAATCCTTTCTTTGTCAATAGTCACAATGTTTGACAAGAACCTCCAGAAATATAAGAAAAGGAGATATCAGGGTAGTCTTTCCAGGGCGATGTGTACCAGCTCACAGGAAAGACACTTGGCCTTTGTTCCTAATTAACATTTTGAACCTGTAGAACAGAGACGAATGCTTTTCCTTCGTGAAACCCCTTATTACAGTCACACTCATTAAAGTCAACTGTGCTGTCCCCATGTGGGCTTTTTCATATAGGAAATTGGATTCACCGTTTGTGATACACCATTAAAAATGTGTATTCATCCCCCTCGTTTGCCTCCATCCAAATCTATTTCCCCATTCTATCACTAGGTGTGACAAGGGGTCAAATTGAAGTCATGGGAGAATCTGAAAAAATGAATATACAATCCCTCTAGGTCATTTGCAGCTTTCAGATGACAGGTACGTTAAACAAAACTTCACACATCACTAGTGTTCAGTATGACTTTTTTTTTCTCTCCCCAGGACTGAAATGAAGCCCATCCCACCAGTGCTAATATTTAATATATCCGTTTGCCCTCAAGCGTTTTAGAAGTTGGCAAAATGCGTAATTGCAGGTTAGCTCCAGAAGCTACAGTAGCGGCTGCTGCTTTGGATGGCATGTGAGACTTCCAACAAATCATTATTAATAATTGCTACTACGTGCACAAGCAGTACACGGAGGTGCAAGCGAATGTCAAGACTTCGCTTGCGTTTTTGACACTGAAAGACACAACGTGCACCAGCAACGTGACAAATGGTAATATAAACTCAAGCTTTTTTTTTTTTCATCTTTTTTTTTCATTTGTTGCTTTTATTTGAATGAGAGCACTAACGTGAGCAGGCTAGCTGCAGCTCTAGTGCGGATGATCTAGTGTAGATGATCCTTTTTGGCTACAGTGCAGATGTCCTTGAGCTGTGGTATCACTGGTTTAATGATAAAGGAAGATAATATAACTGTCAGTTCTGTACAGACCATGTTTAGTGCCAAGCAGTCTAACACTTGAGCTCAAAGTCATACAAAAATGGAAATGAGCATAAAAGAATCAACAGGATAATTCTGGCTTTAAGGAAATAAGATGCTCATGATAAATGTCTGTAAATGTATCTCCTTATCTCTTATTTAATCTCTGTGTTGTCTGATACAAGCATTACCTCAAAGCCACTTGAACTAGTGCCACATTTCTGGTAATTCAAGGGGAGAAAACAGTTACAGTTATTTAAAAAAAATCTAAATGGAAAAACTAATCAGAGTAAAGAATTGTGCATGCATACACTGAAAATAATATATTTTTCCTATAGGCCTATACACATTTGCACCTTTGTTTGTATTTACTACATCGTTTATTTTGTTTAAATAAAACAGTAGTGGCCTGGTCAAGTGTACTTACTAGGCGGTTGGACTTTAGTCCAAGTAGAGGTTATGGTCTGGATTCAATCAACATTTGTCCCAAACGTCAACTCAAAATATATATTTGCGATCAACAAAATTAACTTCATAAACTATGTCTACATGGATGCTGTCCATGGCATACACAAGCCAAATAAACCAGACAAAAGACAAGAGGAGCAGCGTCAACTCGCACATCCTGACCAGATGGAACATGAGTGTATTTCATTTTCCATAGATTTATGTTTACAAATCACAATGAATACAAGAGACTTAACAAAGCATAGCATAAAGCTTAAGGGTATACACATACAAACTGCAAAACTTCAGTTAATAGCCTGGGCTGACAACACAAGAAAACCCAAGCATTTGTTGGAGACCAGATGTTGTTGAGGCCAGCATCTGAATTTCTCACTTACGTATGTGGGTAGGCTACACCTCATTCTAAAACTAGGCGGCTGGTATAAGCAAACTGCCAGTATGTACAGTTGAAGTCGGATGTTTACATACACTTAGGTTGAAGTCATTAAAACTCATTTTTAACCACTCAGATTACATGTTAGCAAACTATAGTGTTGGCAAGTCAGTTAGGACATCTACTTTATGCATGACACAAGTCATTTTTCCAACAATTGTTTACAGACAGATTATTTCACTTTGAATTCACTATATCACAATTCCAGTGGGTCAGATGTTTACATACACTAAGTTGACTGTGCCTTAAAAATTTTTATATTTGGTCACATATCCTTTGGCTTTGCATGCCATGACTTCCTGATGTCTGTGACCCAACAACATCAAAAGACTCTTGATATCTTATTTTCTGGTACTCTTACAAGTAATACTATAACATCTCTGCATTTGAATGGATCTCTATGGGAATTGGGGGGTGGGACTAGATTTAGCTGTAAATTATGCTGGAACCGTATGGAATACATGATTGGTAAAATGGCTGTAAGTCATCAAGGGTCTGACGTATCAAACAAGCCTCAAACCATCACTCTGCTGCCAGATATGCAGTAGATATGGATGGATCACTTTAAATTAATGTGATAAAAGATGAAGATAATTGAAAATGTCTCAACGTAGCCTACAAATCTAGCATATTATGGGTAGTGACTATTTATCTACACATACGTACTTGTAGCATCATTTAACTTGTGCTTCTTGTCTTGTTGTTTGAACTGTAGAATATTTATAAACTTCATTCTTTTTGCTCCTTCCATTTGCAAATTTACTTAAAACGCTGCGCTGCTGCTCCACTCTGATTAAAAATAAGATGTTACTTGATAGCTTTACTTTAAATTGAATATCACATTGTTTCTGGTGCCACAATGGTAGCGTCTGGAAGTTGCCTAATATTAAAAGAGAACAGCTTTTGTTAGAGACTTGTCATCTAATGGAAGTTTACAGTCTTCTTACGGACAGGAACAGGATTACCTTACACAGAGAAGTTTCCTCAGTTATAAGAGGGATTTAAAAATAAAATTTCCATTACCATAAACCTTTGTAAGGATTCATCTATTTTTTTCAAACTACCAGCGTGATAGCTACAAGCTGCAGTAATGCAATGATTGTGTTCAAACACCTTTGGGGTGCACCCCTCTGACTCTTTGGGACAGGTGGAGAAAGGGAATTGTGGATTCCAAATCCTTGGTACTGGAGAAGAAACAGCAAAGGATGAAAGTGCACTCAAACTTCAAAAGCCCCAACAAATTCACTCTGCAAATGCCGCTGGCTTTTATTCCTCGAAATGGTGGAAAGTGCTATCTGACACCTTTTAGTCCCGCTCCAGTAAAATAAATATAACAGAAATATTGTTTGATCTGTACATCTTCACCTTAAATTGTCTCTTACAGAGTGCTCTGAGTGTGTGTCGTCAAACAATCCATGTTGCTTTTGCCTGTCACACATTATTATTTCACTTCAGATCCTTTCCAGCAGAGCAGCTTGTGGGCTTGGCATACCATAGCCAGTGTTTCAACTTAAAACAAACACAGGGATATGCCCTCTAATTCTGAAGCGGCCAATTGGCATCTCTGTGTACATTTGCAAAGTGGCAGGAGCTAATTAGTCCCAAACTAGCCGCCAGTTTGACACGTTAAGAATAAAAGAGCAAGGAGAATAGCTATACGGCAAGAAAATTCTCCAGCCAACCCCAACAAACAGATCGATAAAAACCCAGCATGTTTATTAAAGCCTTCAGACAGTGAACCTCCGAGTGTCAAGGGGTAAGGCAAGCGCAGAGGTGTGAGGGGGGGAGGGGAGGGTGGCGGTTAAGGGCATCGGGGTTTTTGCAGGCCTTTCAGAAGGCCCCTTTCATCTGGGGTATCTTTTACTTACAGTGTAACAAGCCCAATTCATCCCAACCTTGGTCTTCAGCTCTTCTGTCTGGATATAGCTCCTCCAGGGACATTACTGCTTAGTGCCGTTCTCAAAGTCCTGGGTCCATAGCTGTGAGGCCCATCGCTGAAGAAGTAATGAAAATACCAATAAAAACACCGGCAAATCTCCGCTCGCGGCAGTTCTGCCTCGTCCCGGCCCCGCCGGCGGGTCATAATTACGTGCTCATAAATTATGGAAGATCATTGTCCCCAAGCATTGAGTTAAGTCATGATATGATTATTAATCAGACTCGTCGATAACATTCGCCGGGCCCCGTCTCCATCCGCTCGATTCTACTTCTAAAAAAAAAGCGAAGAATTCAAACGCACTGTAGAAGCTGACACCATTATCAAAAGCACAATTTCCCGGCTCGAAATTACCGCATCATTTCCAATGAAACAGAAAGAAGTCTTTGTCTGCGTTGCATCCATACGCAACCTTGCTCTTTGATGCCGGTGATTGCGGCTTTGTCTTTATTGCAGTTTCAGAGCGCCATCCATTCAGACACAATGCGCTTCAATAAGGTCTATTCGTCCATAAATCACATCCAATCTGTCTTTATGGAAAGGCAAACTTTTATGCAGCGGATACAATCCTGTAGCGCTAACTACAGTTATAGGGATATATTTCTTCCATTTCAGTTATACTGGGATTATAAATCCGAGGTTTGGCTGATGACATTGTCGGAGAAGTGTCAGCCTTGTCATTTCGTTATTGCCATTTCAAGTGGGCGTTTCAAACGCATCCTTCAAGCACACGAGTGTAAGCCGGTACTTTATATGTAACTAGGGAGAAACAGAGCAACCCCATAGCACAGTGTAGTTGGAGACACTGCACCAGCCTTTGCGGAGCCTTAAATAAGTCGCTCACTCAAACTGCAATCGCAAGGGTATAGCATCCTTCACAAAGATAAATATTATAAAGTGCTACGTGAAGAATCATACAGAGGTGCGTATGATTCAAAACATGACATATTATTGAGCTTTTACGGAAGTTCAATTAATTTTTTCTGCAAAACAACCACTGGTATACGTAGATAACCCTCAACTCTCCAATGGAGAGGTCTCCTCTTTCTTTGACGCTGTGCGTGCAGTATCAAGGGTCGCTGATCAACAGCGATATGGGGAGGGGCCCACTTCAGGGAGACCCCAGCTTTGGGCAATTAGGGACGCAGGGACATGAGTCAACGTGATTTTACGGGACAGATTAACGGAGCAGAACATTCCGTATAAAAACAAACGAAGTAGAGTACGTCACTCAAATCACCCACTCGTTTACTGTGTTTCTCATCATTTCTGCAACAAAGCTACAACTGTAGGCCAGGTCTTTTCAGTTCTCTCTTTCTTCATACCGATAACCACTCAAGTGTAACTTGCAGATAATATTCCACATCAACGGGGAACTAAATCGATGTTCTCTTGCCGTGAATTAATGCTGACTGCACGATCACCTCGTTTCTAGGCAAATGTAATTAGGTGATGTAGAATTTTTTTCCCCCCCGACAGTGCACGCCCTTCCAAAACCACTCATACGCCTGGTTGTTAATTCCATTACTGACTGTTTTAAAGTCCATCTTTGTCTTCATAAGACGCTGACCTTCTGAATGGGTAGGGTATGAATGGCTCTTATTGCATTCATTCTTAATTATAAAATCGTATCCTGACACATTACATGACTATAAATAACTGCTCCGTTATTGTTTGGTATCAGTGCTTTCCGAGGCGGGGGGGTTAATATATTTTCCATTTCCAATTAGTGTGACTATAGTTACCAATGAGGCCATGTGACCACAGCCTTTGAAAGTCTTCTAGAACAGATGATTCTTTGAAGTGAGTGAGGTATTGTTCATTCCTCCACACAGCACTGGAAGGATGGACTATCATTATACTGATAATTTTCTAATTATACCAGTAAGCACAGAGTAGAGGGATGCCCCTAAATTAGTATCAGTACCAGCATTGGTGTTATAGCAATATAAATTCACAGACCAACTGACAAAATGTATCTTATGAGGCTGGTACCAGTATCTTTTTCTGAATTGACAGGAGTCCATTGCTTTAGCTTTGCAAAGAACCAATCATCATCACATAGCTGACTATGGGTGATTAATGCACGTGTGTTCAAGGACTTTGGTTCAATGTGACCCAGAAAGAAGAGGACAGGTGTTGGAAAAGGGCAGTCTGGCTTTGATTAAAGTCATCACGATGTGTTCATCTGGGCCTCTCAAGCCCTGAGTGACTCAGAGCGACAAAGCCGACGAGGTGACAAGGAATCTGTCTTTAATCGCGCGACGGCAGTCCTTCCCGGCACCGTGCACCTTGCCTGTGCAATTTCATGCCTGGTTTGTAAAAGGTGTGAAGCGCTGCACCTTCAAAATCACTCAGTGGCCCAGTTCATCCCAAAGGCTTCATTACACCCTGCATAGCTTATGTACTGCCTCAATAACTGAAACCTTCCGGTAACCCCCAGAGCCAGCCAGGCCCAGATGAACAGACAGGTAATGCATTTATCAGTGCCGGCCACCATGATGACATCTGCTTTATTTGAACTCCCTGGCGGACCGCAGACATTTTTCCCTGGGAGGTGGGGGGGGTGGGCGTAGGGGTTGAATGGGATTCCAGCGCACCCCCGTCCCCCATCCTTTTTTCAGTCCACGTCAAATAAGTGACATTTATTAATTTGCGCTTAAAGTTCACAAATGCAATTATGAAAGAGCAAAGATCCCCCCGCCCATTATTGTTGATTCTGATTTATGGCCGAGTGTCTGCAAAGAGGACGTCCATCTGGAAACATAAAAGCGCCGTTGTGTTTGAGGAGGAGCTAAATCATTTAGGCAGTAAATCTGATTAACTGAAGGGAAACAATGAGTGGGGAGGTGCTTAAACTCTGCTCGACGGGCGTTACCCCTCTGCAGGTCTGTCATAAGTACCTTATCAAGTATTTATGAATTTGCAGTGCGACTTTGTTTCAGCACGGCTTCTGCCTCCCACTGTATATCTTCGCTTATGGGCGAGATGGCAGTTCTCGCATCGCAAACCACTTTACAGTTTGACAAATGCAATTGGCGATAAAATACTGTACACGTGCAAGGCCTAATTAATATGAGAAAAAGCATTTCAAATTTCACGCAACAGATAAAATAAACCACGGCGGAAAAGTGATTGAGAGTAACATCTCCGCGGATGAAATATCAGGAGAGTGAAAAACACTATATTCGATCTGAAGGAATTTAAATATTCCCGTAGACAGCATATCATCGCACGCAATCATTCACACCATCACTCCGTTCGGTAGACTGGATTCTAACGCCGTCAAGCATTCAATTATGGACGGAAGGGCTGCACAGGGCTTCTTTAACTAAATTATCTCTAATAATAATTACATTTTTCCATTTCCCCCCACACAACCCGACCAAAGTAAAAAAAACAACAAAAAAAAACAACCAAACAGGAATAGCCCGGTGCATCCTTGAACCATCCTAATTGATGACTTGCAGTCAGAATACATAAACAGGAGCCTCGAGCGATTCAATTTCATCCAGCGTTTCTGCTTACTAAGACATCCCATATGTACATATGGGTATGACCTTGTTCAATACATCGCCTCTCGCATGCATGTCAATTCAGGAAAACACACAAGCCATCATTTTTCATCCCAAGGACTGACTCCGCTCAGAAACCCATGGTGCGAAGGAAAGGACAATTACTATTTTAAAGATGTTTCATTATTTACGAAGGTGAAGCCTGATGTTTCTGGAAACAGCCCCGATCATCAGCCATAGGGGTGATTCATTTTTATTGTCTGACATCATTCATTGGCCGTTTGAGATTACAGAGGAGGGAAGAACCCAAAAGGGGGATAACATGGATTTTGCACAAGGTCCCCTTACATGGTTGAGGAGACATTGGCTCTTCACGCACATGCCTACATGAACATACAGGCCTGCACACATGCACACAAAGAGCCTGTTACTGTTTAAAGCTTTCTATAGTTGGAAAGGCATAAAAAGGAGAAATGAATCATGTGGGAAGTTAATTGCCCGGATGGTGTGCCAAATTGGAGTCGATTCTACCAGCGCAGTCCCCTACTAGACTACGCTGGACTGAAAACAGAGAGGTGAAGATGCTTGTGGCGGTAATGTAGACAATTACACCATTGCAATGAATGCACATCCCCCTCATGGTAATATTAACTATTCATTGCAAGAAAATCTCTCAGATCTAAGATGCTTATTGGTGGAGTCATATTGGAATGGGCTGAAACAAAAAAAAGAGAGAAATAAATGGGGCACACATCAAATAGGAGGGAGGGCTTTACTATGGACCCTCAAAGCACAATCCCCAATCAAGCCCCATCTGGGCTGGGCTGCTCACTGAGACGATGGTTTTATGCAAATAACAGATCCAGGAAAGCCCATACCCTCAACAGCTAGAATCAGCATGATCATAACAGTTCTGTGGTTGTTAGGCCTACCTGATCTGGCAAGGCAGTCATTGTCAATAAACTGAGAATCTAAGTAAAAGAAAAGAAAATGGAAAAACAAGAACCCATAACACACAAAGCAATTAAATATTATTGCACATCTATCACAGCCTTTCCCTGACAGCATGCAGGACCCGCTGTGCCGTGCATTCATTGTGCATTTGTAGGTTTTGAAAGACATTCCATGAGTCATACAGTACAGTATGGTTAACATCAAAACTCCGGGAAAAAAAGAGACCTCATACATATTTCTAATCTCCACAATTCCTTTGAAAACATCCCCTTCGGTTTTCACGTGGGGATGGAAGCGGCCTGTCAGCCGCAAGCCCCTCGCTGCACGCACTGGGGTCTCTTTGCGGCTCTATTTGTCTGCGCGTCTCCCTGGCGACCTGAGCATCGCCGCGGGAACAAAAGAGGCGGGAAGACGGAGGGGCGGGTCTATAAACTCCTTCAGGTGACCTTCCTCGGAGAGTGAAAAGGGGATCTGAGGATGTGCTTGGTGTAATCCCGTTCTTTTCAACGGGAGACCGGGATCAGCGAGATTTTGCGGCGTGAGCGCTGACAGTGAGCCCTCATGCTACACAGCGCGAGACGCTCAATAAATATCAGACGGTTCTATCTGACTCAGACCGGGCAAGAGTCTTCACTTTAGTGTCTCGGTGAAACCATAACAGAGGGATTCTGATAGGATGATAAAATACATCTTGTGAAATGGTGATATATCTTGAGTATTTCCTCAAGATGATAGTAAATTAGACACCGACACGCTATACATGACACAACTATGGATTATATAATACTCTGAAAATCCGCTTCACAGCAGGCAACTGAGAGGCACGGTTTATCTTGCAAGACTCTTAGAAAAGAAGAAGAGCACAGAGGCACCAAAAAACCAAAAAAAAAAACCCTGTCTGTCTAAGCAGGATACACATGACTGATTCACGATTTACATTATTTACTTCCATATCTTCCATATCTTTAACATCCATACCCAACAATATCCTAAACATAGCACTGCCAAACAATAAAAAAGACACATTTACATATGTTACACGTAGATTTATCTTTCCTCTATATGAAAACAACTATGAAATTGTGATGTCTTCGAGGAAATACGATGTCACTGAAGTGGGTCACGGCTCACAAAGGAATTTTAAACTTCCGTCAAACGCCGGATTCATTATCATTGGCTCTTCCAACTCCAGCACTCCAGTCCAATAAATATGGATATTAGCGAAGATTTATTGGCGAAATTTGTTGAATGAAGCAACTGTGCAGCAAATTGGTTATGAAATATAGCCACTCTGATGAGCCATTATCGGCCATAGAAAAAGACGCGATGAAATGATTCGTTCTGCTGTGGCAGGTACGCAAACTAATTAGCCTCTTAATGCTGTCTTTATGACCTGCCCGCATTTTTGGGAAGCACGCTGTCTCTTTATGGGAATAATAACAAGGTGTCCCCTGTAACTCTAAATGCAAGCTGGTAACAAGGAGGTGTAACATTGCCTCCTGAGCTTGGCTTCTTGCGTGGTAAATATGAAACGGGTCTTTTTAACATGAGTAGTGTCAAGGGGAGAAGAGGTATTTAGAAAGGGCTACCTAGCTATCAAACTAATATTTCCCATTCACCTGGTACAGGTTATTTTATTTAGGCCAAGCAGATTAAATAGAGCACTGGCAAATCAAACATTGAGCTAAATGGTTGCTTTCAAATACATTCAAAATCCCAACTGCCATTAAAGGTGCTGCACATACAAAGACATAATATTTTGACATAATATTTATATAAATTTCTGATATAATAGTGGGAAGTGTGTTACGATCCTGATACGGGACGAACCCAAGTGCAACGACCAGGAGACAGATTACAGAAAGTGGAACTTTATTAAGCGTTGGGGTGGTCCCAAAGCTGTACACGGGAGCAAAACAGGTTAGTTAGTTAACACAGGATAGCGTCCAACTGAGGACTGCTCCAAGCCGGAGCTGGACTTGAAGAAACACGGAACTGTTCCAAGCCGGAACTGGACTTGAACGGAGGTGTCTAAAACACCGGAACTGGACTGGAACTGGACTGGAACTGGACTGGAAACTGGATCGGAACTGGACTGGTAACTGGACCGGAAGGTCCACTCAGGAAACGGGAACGGCACGGAACTTGTTCCAAGCCGGAACTGGACTTGAACGGAGGTGTATAAAACACCGGAACTGGACTGGAACTGGACTGGGAACTGGACTGGAAACTGGACCGGGAGGTCCACTCAGGAAACGGGAACGGCACGGAACTTGTTCCAAGCCGGAACTGGACTTGAACGGAGGTGTATGAAACACCGGACCTGGACTGGAACTGGACTGGAAACTGGACCGGAAGGTCCACTCAGGAACACAGGGGACGGCACGGAACTTGTCCCAAGCCGGAACTGGACTTGAACGGAGGTGTCTAAAACACCGGAACTGGACTGGAACTGGACTGGAAACTGGACTGGAGCTGGACAGGAAACTGGATCGGAACTGGGCTGGAACAGGACTGGAAACTGGACCGGGTAGCTTGAGTAACCGGGCAGAAAGCAGAGGTTAAAGGCAGGGTGTTGTGACAGGACTGTAGCTGGTGAATGCACCGCCGAGTTGGAAGGTGCGGCGTAGCTCGGGCAATACTGGCGTAAGCCGGCTGGCATGCAGAGGTCCTGGTACCGCAACACGAGTACGGGAGGTACGTAACCCGGGGAGGACAAACACAGCTGCGGGAAGACTGGAACTGCGGCGTCTGGAGGTTTTGAAGGGAAACAGGTAAATGCATGCAGCAGCGAAAGTTTAGCAGAGATAGCTACCAGTCAGGAAACCAGGCGAACAGGTATGAACCAGCAGGCTCACAAACACTGGACCAGAAACGGGATACGAAACAAACACGGTAGGTTAGTCAACGAACTGGCGCTGAATAGCAGCCAGCCAGGGGTTTAAATGGTGCAGGAAGTGAAGGAGAAAACGAGAAACAGGTGTGATGTTAAATCAGGAGTGATTGCCGAAGCACAGCAGTGAGGAATGTGAGCAACGAGAGGGGCGAGTGATAGGCGGAAGCTAAAGTGGAAAATGAAACCAAAAGTACCCGAGGGAGACGCCCAGTCCACAGCCAGGAGGGAAACACGGACAAGGGATCCAACATGACACGGAAGGAAACAAGGAAAACATGGAAAACGGACAGGACGGGAACGGAACGTTACAGTACCCCCCCCTCAATGTACGCCACCTGGCGTACCCGGAGGCCTGGTCTTGTCAGGGAACTGTTCGTGGAAGTCTTGGATTACTGAATGGTCCAAGATCAGGCTCTTGTGGAGCCACGACCTCTCCTCAGGACCGTACCCCTCCCAGTCGACGAGGTATTGGAAACCCCGGCCCCTGCGGCGGATATCAATAACACGGTTCACCGTGTAGGCCGGGGCGTTGTCAACAACTCGGACGGGAGGAGGCGGGATGGTAGGGGTACTGAGGGGGCTGGAGGAGACAGGCTTAACCTGGGACACATGAAACACAGGGTAAACTTTGAGGGAGGCGGGGAGGGAAAGTTTAACAGACACCGGGTTAACTAGACAAATGATGGGGAAGGGACCAATAAAACGGGGCTGAAGCTTTCTGGATGAAGAGGGAAGGGAGATGTTTGCAGTGGAGAGCCAGACCTGCTGACCGGCCCTATACTGTGGGGCTGCGGTCCTGTGAAGGTCCGCCAGACGTTGGGAGCGGGAATTGGCGTGAAGGAGTGCGGTGCGTGTGAGTCTCCAAATGTTTTTACAACGAAGGACATGGGCCCTAACAGAGGGGACAGCTATCTCGGCCTCCTGGGTCGACAGAAGAGGGGGTTGATAGCCTAAAGCACACTCAAACGGGGATAGGCCAGTAGAGGCACTTTTAAGGGAGTTATGTGCGTACTCGACCCAGGGGAGAAAACGGCTCCAAGAGGCGGGATTGCGCACTGTAACGCACCGCAGGGCGGCCCCCAGGTCCTGGTTCGCCCTCTCTGCCTGACCATTAGACTGGGGATGGAAACCCGAGGAAAGACTAGGAGAGGCACCCAGGGCTGCACAGAACGCCCTCCAAACTCGGGAGGAGAACTGGGGCCCACGGTCTGACACGATGTCAGAGGGGATCCCGTGCAGCTTGACCACGTGTAGCACCAAGAGCTCAGCGGTTTCAAGGGCGGACGGGAGCTTGGGGAGGGGAACAAAGTGAACCGCCTTGGAGAACCGGTCCACTATTGTCAGAATGACGGTGTTACCTTCTGACAACGGCAGACCGGTTACGAAGTCCACACCAATGTGACTCCAAGGACGGCCAGGGACGGGGAGGGAAAGGAGAAGACCGGAGGGAGGCTGGTGGGAAGCCTTGCTCCTGGCGCACACCGAGCAGGCCAGGACGAAGGCACGGGTATCCCCTTTAAGGGTAGGCCACCAGAAACTCCTCCTGACGAGGGCGATAGTTCTGGCGACACCTGGGTGACATGCCAGGCACGAGGCGTGAACCCATTCGAGGACCTGGGAGCGGACGGAATCGGGGACAAAAAGACAGGAGTTAGGGTTATTGCGGGGGTCCGGTTGGGAAGTCTGGGCGGCCTTCACAATGCCCTCAATCTCCCAGGAGACCGCAGCCACCACACAGGAGGCCGGCAAAATGGGCTCCGGATCAGCAGGACTGGAGGGAGGGGAAAAAATGCGGGACAGGGCATCTGCTTTAATATTACGGGAACCAGGGCGGAAAGAAACAGAGAAATTAAAGCGTGCAAAAAATAACGACCATCTAGCCTGACGAGAATTGAGCCTCTTGGCAGATCTTAAATAAATGAGGTTTTGATGGTCGGTAAAAACAAGAAAAGGGGTACCTGCCCCCTCCAGCCAGTGGCGCCACTCCTCAAGAGCCAGTTTTATCGCCAGCAGTTCCCGATCCCCGACATCGTAGTTCCTCTCGGCGGAGGACAGCCTCCGGGAGAAGAATGCGCAGGGATGGAGCTTGCTATCAGAGGCGGACCGTTGAGACAGAATGGCCCCCACGCCGGTGTCGGAGGCATCCACCTCAACGACAAACTGCCGAGAAGTGTCAGGGTGAAGGAGGATAGGTGCTGAGGAAAACCGAGTCTTGAGTAGCTCGAAAGCTCGCTGGGCATCGGAATTCCAACAGTAAGGCAGGGCAACGGAAGTGAGTTTAGTCAGGGGAGCAGCAATGGAACTGTAATTGCGAATAAAGCGGCGGTAGAAATTTGCAAACCCCAGGAACTGTTGAAGGTGCTTGCGGGAGGTGGGTTGGGGCCATTCTGTCACCGCCTTGATTTTCACAGGGTCCGCCCGGATACTGCCCTCCTCGATAATGAAGCCGAGGAACGGGACCGTGGAAGCGTGGAAGGAACATTTCTCAGCCTTAACAAACAGCTGATTCTCCAACAGCCGCTGGAGAACCTCTCGAACGTGACGGACATGCTCCTGCGGGGATTGAGAAAAAATTAAAATATCATCGATATAAACAAAAACGCTCCTCCCTAGGAGGTCCCGCAGGACGTCGTTCACCATGCTCTGGAAGACTGCTGGGGCGTTAGTAAGGCCGAAAGGGACCACCAGGTATTCGTAGTGGCCCAACGGGGTATTAAAAGCAGTCTTCCACTCGTCCCCCTCACGGATACGCACCAAGTGATACGCATTCCGGAGGTCGAGCTTGGTGAACGTCACAGCTGGAGAGAGGGCTTCAAAGGCGGTGTTAATGAGGGGAAGAGGGTATTTGTTACGGATGGTGACCTGGTTGAGGCCCCGGTAGTCGATGCAGGGTCGCAGGGAGCCATCCTTCTTCCCAACGAAGAAGAACCCTGCACCGACTGGGGATGAAGAGGGACGGATAATACCCGAAGCGAGGGAGTCGTGGATGTATTCCTCCATGGCTAGTTTCTCCGGTCCAGACAGACTGTAGAGGCGTCCCGATGGCAGTTTAGCTCCAGCCAGTAGGTCAATGGCGCAGTCATACGGCCTGTGAGGAGGTAAGGACAGAGCACGTGATTTAGAAAATACTTGCGCGAGGTCGTGATACTCGCTGGGAACATTCGTTAAATCCGGTATAGGTTGCATGGAACAGGGTTTACTGGGCCCCGGAGGGGGTAGTGCAGAACGGAGACAGCTGGCTAGACAGTGGGCACTCCACGCCAGGATGCGACCGGCTTTCCAGTCAATATGGGGATTGTGGAGGCGAAGCCAGGTCTGACCTAAAACCAGAGCAGATTGTTGGGAGTTAATCAGTAATAGCTGAATGGACTCCCGATGATTGCCAGATAGAATTAACTGGATAGGAACGGTGGAGTGGGTAACCAACCCCAAACTCCTACCGTCCAGAGCTAGAGCTGAAATGGGTGAAGTGAGACGTTCCGTGGGAATGCCGGCCCTCCTGGCGAAGGTGATATCCATGAAGCTGGCGTCAGCTCCGGAGTCAATTAGGGCCGAAGAAGATAGGGTCTTGTCCTTCCAAAGGAGAGTAGCCTTGAACATGAGGCGGTCCTGGGCAGCATGGTTGGGGACGATGGGGCTCGTCAGTACGCCCAGTCTTACTGGCGAGCCCCTTCTTTTGGGCGAATGGGACAGGAGGCGATCTGATGGCCAGGCTTGCCGCAATAGAAACAGGATCTGGTGCGCTGACGGCGCTGACGCTCCTCGGGATTGACCGCAACTCTGCCCAGTTGCATGGGCTCTTCCTCGGACCCGCCCGTAGGCGCCCGAGATCCAGTGATGGAGTGTGAATGAACATTAGAGACGACGGAGGGCGAATGACGCCCGGAACTTCCTCCCCGCTCCCGGGCCCGGATGCGGAGACGATTATCGATGGCTATAGCGAGGCTGATGAGGCTATTAAGGGAGTTGGATTCCTCCCGAGTGGCAAGCTGGTCCTTGAGTTCCTCGCTGAGAGCTTGGCGGAAAGCCCCCTGGAGGGAGGCGTCATTCCATCCTGACTCCGCGGCGAGGGTACGAAACTGAATGGCCATTTCTGCGACACTGCGGTTGCCTTGGCGAACTTGAAGCAGACGCTGGGTAGCGTCACGTCCACAGGTCGGGTGTTCAAACACACGTCGCATCTCTGCCGTAAAGGCTGCGAAGTTGCTGCATAACGGAGCCTGGCTGTCCCAGATGGATGTAGCCCACTCCAGGGCGCTCCCTCCCAGGCTGCTCATAATGAACGCGATCTTGC
The DNA here is from genome assembly GCA_029718625.1 of Synaphobranchus kaupii. NCBI lineage: Eukaryota > Metazoa > Chordata > Actinopteri > Anguilliformes > Synaphobranchidae > Synaphobranchus > Synaphobranchus kaupii. Next base: position 18,479,156 of record CM056390.1, read on the forward strand.
TGGAGTCAGAGGCGAAGGAGGAGGGCTGCATCCGAAACACTATGTCACATTTAAGTAGAAATTCACGACATCTCCCCAACCCCCCGCGATATAACTCGGGGTGTTGTACACGGGGCTCACGGCTGGAAGTGGGAGCCGGTGCCTCCGGATGGGGTTCGGGAGAGGAAGGAGTAGGGTTGGCTGGAATCCGTAGTAGCGGTTGGTGGAGCGAAAGTTGGGATACTTGCTCCGTGATGCCCCTAACTACTTCCAGCACATCATCCAAACGGCGACCCTGTTGGTCGCTGATCGCAGTTTGGCAGGAGAAGGCGTGGCGAATCTGTTCCAGATCGGCTGGGTCCATATTGTTGGCCAGTTCGTTCTGTTACGATCCTGATACGGGACGAACCCAAGTGCAACGACCAGGAGACAGATTACAGAAAGTGGAACTTTATTAAGCGTTGGGGTGGTCCCAAAGCTGTACACGGGAGCAAAACAGGTTAGTTAGTTAACACAGGATAGCGTCCAACTGAGGACTGCTCCAAGCCGGAGCTGGACTTGAAGAAACACGGAACTGTTCCAAGCCGGAACTGGACTTGAACGGAGGTGTCTAAAACACCGGAACTGGACTGGAACTGGACTGGAACTGGACTGGAAACTGGATCGGAACTGGACTGGTAACTGGACCGGAAGGTCCACTCAGGAAACGGGAACGGCACGGAACTTGTTCCAAGCCGGAACTGGACTTGAACGGAGGTGTATAAAACACCGGAACTGGACTGGAACTGGACTGGGAACTGGACTGGAAACTGGACCGGGAGGTCCACTCAGGAAACGGGAACGGCACGGAACTTGTTCCAAGCCGGAACTGGACTTGAACGGAGGTGTATGAAACACCGGACCTGGACTGGAACTGGACTGGAAACTGGACCGGAAGGTCCACTCAGGAACACAGGGGACGGCACGGAACTTGTCCCAAGCCGGAACTGGACTTGAACGGAGGTGTCTAAAACACCGGAACTGGACTGGAACTGGACTGGAAACTGGACTGGAGCTGGACAGGAAACTGGATCGGAACTGGGCTGGAACAGGACTGGAAACTGGACCGGGTAGCTTGAGTAACCGGGCAGAAAGCAGAGGTTAAAGGCAGGGTGTTGTGACAGGACTGTAGCTGGTGAATGCACCGCCGAGTTGGAAGGTGCGGCGTAGCTCGGGCAATACTGGCGTAAGCCGGCTGGCATGCAGAGGTCCTGGTACCGCAACACGAGTACGGGAGGTACGTAACCCGGGGAGGACAAACACAGCTGCGGGAAGACTGGAACTGCGGCGTCTGGAGGTTTTGAAGGGAAACAGGTAAATGCATGCAGCAGCGAAAGTTTAGCAGAGATAGCTACCAGTCAGGAAACCAGGCGAACAGGTATGAACCAGCAGGCTCACAAACACTGGACCAGAAACGGGATACGAAACAAACACGGTAGGTTAGTCAACGAACTGGCGCTGAATAGCAGCCAGCCAGGGGTTTAAATGGTGCAGGAAGTGAAGGAGAAAACGAGAAACAGGTGTGATGTTAAATCAGGAGTGATTGCCGAAGCACAGCAGTGAGGAATGTGAGCAACGAGAGGGGCGAGTGATAGGCGGAAGCTAAAGTGGAAAATGAAACCAAAAGTACCCGAGGGAGACGCCCAGTCCACAGCCAGGAGGGAAACACGGACAAGGGATCCAACATGACACGGAAGGAAACAAGGAAAACATGGAAAACGGACAGGACGGGAACGGAACGTTACAAAGTGCTTAATTTTAGTTTTTTATTGAATTGTTTGTAACCATCTCCCGACCTGTGAAGGTGAACAAACCTTTGGCTTGTTTCTTCTGAGAGTTCTTTACCTTTCCCCATGGTGATGGATAATACATTTACATGTGTTACCTCATTTACATACAGTATATACCCCCTTCTTTGCTTACCTTTATCAAGGGTGCGAATACATTTGCAGGGTGCTGTACCTGTGACATTAGCACTATTTACCTTTACTGTTGGCTATATTAGACTGTACAGAGCACTATATGCTCTGACATATTACACAGCCACAATGTGTGAACCCCCTTCAGCGAACCTCCATGTAAGCTCCTCATAATTCCAGATCAACAACAGGTCCAAAACTACTGTCTTGCTCCAAGCCAATGGACTAGGAATTGTGCTCTCATCAATTAACTACAGTCTCCCACATCATTTAATTACACTACACCCACTCAGAGTTCAAGGTTAAAGTCGCTCCTCTGTTTTTATTGCTGGAAGTGGGCTTTTAACCCAATTCAAACATCCCCATTGAACAAAGGATTACCACAACCATAAATCCCTCCTGCTCTAGGGTAGGGTTGCAGAGCACTCTGGGAATGGTGGGTGTAAAGTGAAGTTTGTTCAGCTGCACCGTATAAATCTCCAGTTCTGACGGGAGTAACGGGAGGCTCTCATTGTTCCCAGCTGCAGACATCAGGCTGGAGAATACTGACGAGCAATTTGTTTAAGGGAAATCTAAGGCAACCTGATCCAGCGTGTTTCACAGACTTGGAAAGAAACGCTCTAATGAAGAGGCCTTTCCTCATTGCCCTGACTGGGAAATGATGAAGAATGCTGTTCTGTTTTGATTGAAAATGTCTAAAAGTCACAAGTGCTGCCAAACAAGTCAGAATTAGTTGGACCATTTGGAACTTTGATCAAATGGAAATGAACGACACCCAAGTCTAGGCAATGGAGAAGAAGGTTAATCCATTTTCATTCTTAAAGGAAAAATCATTTAAATGGCTTTAACGTCCAGGGGCCACATGTATAAACAGTGCTGAGCAGAAAAATGCCCTCAGAAAGCAGCGTAAACGAGTTTCCACACAGAAATTCAGATGTATAAAATAACACGTGCCGTGAGAGTCTGCGTACCTCTGCACACAATGGACACCATACGTACGCAATGTTTGGAGTCCGTGTGATATGGCGACACCGTGACAGAAAGGCAGAGGTATAAAATGCGAAACTTTTTTTTAGCAGATTTCCGACTTTCACCCTGAGCGTACTTTTACGCATTCTTTTACTCAGAGTTTTATACATGTGGCCCCTGATATACAATATTTCTTATTTTACTAGCAGCTTCAATTTAATGCAATTTTAAATGCAATTTTCTTTTTGCATTTAATTTCCTATGTCCAATCTGCAATTGCGGATCAGAGAGAGTTCCACCAAAATAAGCGCAACCTGGGTAAGCTCTGCTGGGCGAGGTCATAGGGCAATGCAATTGTCTTTCGTCACTTCTATAGTGAACATGCAATGTGCTACTTCTAACTGAAAAAATCACATGCTACTGTCATGAAGAAAGTTACGATGAACAGGGATATATTAAACGCACAGTGGGATGCTGATACTGATAGTCATGAGGTAATCTAGTCTAGTCTACTGCAACATCTACAATACAGGCAAATATGCACAACACAACATGCATAAGATCACTTCCAATGTGAATGCAGACTAGTGGTCTGCATTCAGAACACTAGACAAAAATAAATGGGAAAAAAAGGCAAGCTCCATAAATGGCATCAATCTATGAAGTTTTTATAGCAAAAATATGTGCTCAAGGGACAGAGAAGATGGGCTCATATTTTCAGGGTACTTTTAACCAGGCAGAATCCAATGTTTCTCCAGCTGTGTAGACTGCTCTCACCTTCCCATCATTCAGTGGTTTCCCCCTCCCCTTCTGCTCTTAGCCCAAAATGCGAAGCTTAGACAGGGCCCCGGGAGAGAAACAACAGGTAATTGTCATTCTGCTGGAGCAGCACACCACCGCCGCCTGTGTTTCCATCACAACCCAGCAATCCCGGCACAAAGCCGCCCCCCCCCCGGGTACCCCATTAATCTCAATCCGGACCCCTGACCGCTCTACCTGCCAGACCCTCGCACCGCCACCATCCTGTAAGCTCTCCCCTCGTTACCCTGCAACCTCATGTATCGGACAATGCCCAGTCCACAACCCCCAATTCCCCATTCCTGCAATGCCTGTTAACAATCACCGATCTTCCCTTGTTGATTTCAACCATCTCTCCATCACTCCATATCCCCCTTCAAGGGTTCTCCCCAAAGAATGTAAGTCTGTTCCCTCACTTGTGCCACTGTATTTTTACTGTGTAACCAAAATAGTAGCCTGAGTCAGGGTAGAGATGCTTCTGCTACGGGCGTCTAATCAGAAAAGAATCACCGCTTATTTGGTTCGCTTTGGCACGCACTGCGAACCAAACAATTACAGTGTAGTTAGCTTTAATGTGCCTTATTTTGTACGGGAAGAAGTTAGAGCCAGTTAGCCACTTTTACATTTTAATAAATGAAAAGCATTTTTATATTTCGCATTAAATTTTTTTTGTGTACTGTTACACATCTACTGGGTACCCAAGCCCAACCCCTGCCCGTCCCCCCACGGGGCATGTCAGCTGCACTTCCTGTGGCTGTTTGGGGGCTAATGTATCTTTCATTAAGAATTCTGTTGGTGCTGTCCCCCCCCTTCCCTTCTTAAACATCTCCAGGCCGCGGAGGGCACTCCCAAGTTGTTCCAGGAAGAATGACCTGTCGGGAGTCCATAGGGAACAACATCCTCATCCATCATTTCCAGACACCCTGCTAAACCCTCAAACTGCCAAACAGGGCCTGTCAGCTTTCTCAGGCCCTGGCGCACTGACGGGCCTGTGTTTGCTCCTTCAAAGTTCCTTCAGAAGTTAGACTTTCTCCCCTGTGAGAGCCTGCACACATGTCGAGGACGCGATTGCTGCGGCGGGCTTTTACAGAGAAATATACTCAGGCAGGGGGCTTTGTCCGGGACTCCCGCGGCTAACCAAGTGGGGAAAAATTTACTTTTGACAAGCAGCACAAAAAGTTTCCCGATAAACAAAAATACATCTGTTTCATTCTCCTTGGCTGCAGAATTTGTTGCGAGGAGATACTTATATGGTTCTGAAAGGCCGCCCCAGGACACTTCTAGCAGTTATAAATCATCAATGAGTGGACCATGAATGAAGCCATCAAAGGACAGGAACTGCTGCTTTATCTGCTTCTTGTCATTTATCTTCTGTTCAAGCAATGAATTTGTGGATGTCTTTTTTCCTTATTTGCGCTCTTAATTTGTTTTTACCATCAAACGCAGCATGGCAGACTTTAGGAATTATATGCAACCCAGCGGGGCCGTGTTTCTTTTTTCGTAATGAAAGTCCTCCACTTTCAGTGTTTCCCCCTGATTACCAGAGTTAGCGCGCACGGCTCTAAATGGCTTGTCCGTGAAGTTAAAAGGCAAAAAATTAGCACTCACTTCACAGCCCCATTAGCACTCAAAAAGTGCCCTTTGGCAGCTAAAGCAAACAAATAACATGTACTTTTTGAAATTATTTTGTGGGTAACTAACCCAACACCCTAACTTGTACTGCAAGCGAATGTTGCTTTTGTGAGGAGAACCCAACAAAGCCCTAGAGATGTCCACTCACTCCCCCCCCCCCCCCAGAAAAATAAATATTCCTTCTATAGGTTATTACTGAGAGCAGTAATACCATCTTGTGACTGTGTGAAAGGAACGTCTTTGGGTTAAATTATTAACACAATGAAGCCTGCGTTCGAGACGTTGCCCATTAGGCCTAGGAAACCCGCGGTTACTTAGTGACACCATTTGCAGCAGATGTTCCGACGCCACGGGCGCTTCCTGTGTTGCGTGGGGCGGAGGAGGATGGATGCCGCATCGACCCGGCGAGGGGGGGGGTCTGGGGAGGGAGCGCTCTCACCCCGCCTGGCTTTGATCTCATCCCTCCTTCCCAGGGCCTTCCTTTCACCGAGCACGTAGCATTTCCATAATTGATCCATTTTTGAAGCGAAAGCCGCTCGTAACGCGCCAGGTTCTGTCGGGGTACTGTTTCTTTGAAGCGCGGGCTCGCAGACGCTAGTATCTGAACCTCCACGGTGCTTCCCCAACCCTCCGTATACACATTTTAATCCTCTGGTGCCTACTGTTGCCTCTCTGTTCTAATAAAAGGCTGTGCCATATGTATCCAAATTTAATATGGATAACCATGCTGACTTCTATCCAAGCAAATACACTGCACTTAAAATGAGGCAGAATTGATGCTCTGGTGATTGGAGGTTTGAGCAAAAAGATACTCGCACATTTTGTATACTGAGGTGGCTAACGCTTTCAGGAATGTTAGTGACAGTGGAGTGCATACATCTGCAGTTGGAGCTGTACACAAAGAATGCTGAATACACCGTCTCTCCACTGAGCCCAGGGACGAGTGCTACTCCCAGACCTACGCTGCGTGGCGAGCAGTCGCTCAGAGACCACGCCCTCTGAGAGGATGGCATCCAATGGAAGAATGTGCACCCCGGAGGTCCGCCAGGCAGGCACGCAGCCCCGACTGGCTTCACACAGCCTCTCAGCCTTTGTCTCAGACGTCCCCTCCTCCTCCTCCCCCCACTGCACGGCTACTCAAGTCGGGCGGTGTCTCGCGTGCACCGCACAGCCAGGGTCCAGTCAGCCTCTAAACGTGACAGGACCACACAGCTCGGTGGGTCACTCTCCGTTCAAAGTCTCGCCTCGCATTACGGCGTCGTTTCACGTCGCCCCGCTCCCCACACCCCCCCCCCCCCCCCTCGGAAACGGCCCGCAGATTTAAAAAGGTACGCGCGGCAGTCTGAGAGCAGAGGGAGACCGTTGCACACTGGAGCAGCCGCACGTTCGCGTGTTGCTGCAGCGAGCAGGTCCGCTCCTGATTGAGCTAGCCAGAGCTCGGATGCGGCCGGACGCTTGCTGTGTCCGGGGCTCTAACGACCATCCCTGTCGGTTCCGCACTTCAGCTAGTGGAGCAAGAGAATAGTCAAGCAGGGCCAATTAAAAATGGCCAATTTCACAACCCCAGGCATTAGCCCTTCTGCTAAGCCGTCCGGTGGAGGCTCTGGGTGGAAACATGCAGTGAGGAAGATGTGATAAGGTATCTCACTGGGGTGCACTGATGGGCCTGGTTTGTAGTTTATTAACAACGGGTTCCAGGATTTCTGCTTAGCCAGCACAGGGACGAGGTGGACACTATTCCCTGCAGAATCCTGTTATTTCTAATGTAAAATCAGCCTTGACAGCCCACGCCTGGCCTTTGCACCCAGAGGATATTACTGAGGCGTTTGAGCTTGTCAGGCGAGGAACGGGCGGAAGGTGGGATGAAGCCTGACACTGGGATGGGGGGGTATCAGTTGGAGAATGGGGGTGGTGGGACAAGGATATGGGAGCGGGGGGCACCCTTGAGCCCCTTGTCTTTGAAAACTGCATAAATCAGGGGGGTCAGGTATCACTGGTTGTCATTAGTAGACTCCTATAAAATGTACCTCAGCCCCTGATTAAACTGTCAGAATAGGAAACGGTGGTTGTCAGATGGGAGGTGGGGGGATACTGATGGAGAGACATAGCCCAGGTCTTTCTATGGGAAAACCTGTCTTACGCAACGCCGTTCCGACATTGCATTCATAATGCCCCATTCCACATCAGCCGTTCACACGTACGCAGGCCGCTACAACTACAACCGTAGCGCCGCCGCCTCGTTATTCAAAAATAACGCCGGAGGGCCTGCGTCTTTCCGTCTCTGTTTACGCAGCGGATTCCTGGCTTTTGCGAGTGCATTTCCCCCGTCTTTCAGCGCCGTCTCTCCTTGCCAACGAAAGCACTCCTACCTGCGAGCGCATTTATCTGTCATTTCCTTAAGCCTGCTCCTGACATCATCGTGAAATGTTACATTCTGCCTCGACTTGATGATGGCACAATTTGACTTGAGTGTGAAATGTATATTGTGCGCCTTAATAAAGACAAATTGTCTGAAGGCTGTGCAATGAAATGATAAAATATACGGTGTAACACAAAGACCTTATGATCCCTAGAGGAAAACTGGCCCACAGGGTACTGTTGCTGTTATGTTTTTTTAATGTACTTCTGAAAAGTCTTCATTCACTTTTTTTCAAGGTTTTAGGTATGTAACACAGAACAAGCTTCTTTTGTTAGCAATTTTAAAGGATGGCAGAGTTGAGCTTTTTGCTTTTTAAGCAGTATATATATATATATATATATATATATATATATATATATATATATATATATATGTAATTAATTATGGTGCTCACTGTATATATATATATATTTCAACAGGTCTTTGAAAACCAAGCATTGCCAGCGTACAGTGCCCGAGCCAGGCAGACAGCTGCTGGGGTTTTTCTCAACACTGAAGAATCTTAACAATACAGGGCCTTGTGTTACACAGACCGCTAATGATGAGCAAAAGGAAAATAAAACAAAGAAAGCCATGAAGTGGGGATTGCTTATAGTCATGTAAATAGCCATAACCAGACACAATAATGTCTCTCTGTTTGCTTTTTGTAGGGAGTAATGATGTTTGGGCTGGGGACCAGATTTTTTTTTCTTTGCCATCGGCGGCTCTGTCATAATGCGTCCGAAGACAATATGCTTTTACCTGCCAACTCATAAGGCTGAGCCATCAAACACTGAAGTAATCCCCTGAGCACCGCTCATCTCTGATGATCCCCATTTAGAAAAAGTATCCCTCAGCTCACATATGATTGACAAAAAAGGCATTGTGCGAGATGCTTCTGGGACATTTCTTCCATTTTGTTTTTCTTATCGTCGCTGCATGGCATGCCCTTGTCACAGACAAGCGTCTATCAATATATCACAACAAAAATCATCTCAAGGCATGATATTTCATTTTCTATTATTTTGTCCCTGCCCGCTTTCCTCCCTTAAGCCTCAGTTTATCCGTCTATCTACAGGCCGGGGGAAGTCCGGCACTGAATTAAGGGAGCGTGTTGGCGCCCCTCCCCACCGACGGAAGCGAAGTCGGGTTTGCGACGACAGGCCGAATGTTGATGGATTGGTGGAAGCAATCATATAAGTGAGGGCGCTCTGCATAATGAACATCACGCAATCTCCGTCATCGTCCGATGGATTATTCTGCCCACAGACCATTCATCCTGGTGTCTTCCGGCGCGTTCCGCTGGCGGGGACGTTTGACTCGTGTCAACATGCCGGTAGCGTTTCTCATTAGCGCCCACATTTCTTGGACAAACACCGGAGAGGCCGGCGTGCTGCGGTGCATTGTGGGAAGGGTTTCTCCGTGGCATGTCAAGGGCAGTTCAAGGACTTCGGTATTCCGCCGATAACACAGGTCTATAAAAAGAGCATCCATAAACAGAGATGCTCACAGCCCCTCAGGAGAACGGGACACACGTTGCTCGAGCGCTGCAAAGAGCCAAGGCGGGCAGGGCGGTTTTTAAGATTCACTTTCCTCAACACTGTAAAAGCAATAAGACACTGCAGCCAATACCATATGGGTTTTTCTTGCTTCTTTTTTTAACTCATCTGGGGCGGCCTATGGCCTGAGCACTGTATTATGCACAGACTGACACATATGCAGCAGTAAGAGCCGGGGATTCATTCGTCCGCCACTCCGCACTTCAACCCGCGCGATTAATAATGCGCCTGGGTGACGGTCCCTCGACTATTCACAATAAACGCCAAATTTTAAATTCTCTGCCGGCAGTCAACCCAACAGCTGAACCTCAAGGTTAACTCCGGTTTACCCATTTAAAAGATGGACCGTTTCGCGCGCGCGGTTCCGTTTATAGCCGGTCCCCGCAACCCGTTCACCCCCTCCCGCTGCTCCACGTGGGAGGCTGGTGTTTCTGAAGGTTGCCCCGGTCAGCCCCCTTGAGTGAGAGATAAGCTGCGGTCGCACCTACGTACCGCAGAGAGGGCCACGCTCAGCCCTTATCACATGTGCGGTTAATTGAACTGGTGACCGCATCGCTGCCCCCCATTACCAACCATGTTAAACCACAGAATAGTGAAGCTTCCGTTATTAATAACACTAGCCTGACACTGTTGGACATTAAAACCACATCCCGGCTTTCTGCTGAAGTCTCCGTCTCCCTTCAACGGTTGCAAAACTCCGGCCCAATGAGAAAAACAGAAAGTGCGCCTCATATTTTTTCTTGCCATAATAGCGCACGGCTTTATTTATAAGATATACACTGTTGCATAAAGAGCTGTGGGAAGCAGGAGGGCCATTGGCAAAAGGAAATAAAATGTCACCGCTGAAAAACTGCCGTTTCAAGACTTGGCGAGAGGCGATCGCTCATTCTGTCTGGCGGGCGCGCTCGCGTTCGCACGCGCGCGGAGCCTTGCGTCTCGCGCCCCCCCCCCCCCCCCCTTGACGTGTACCTTCCCGTCTGTAATGACAGTACACTCTCACGCTTCACGGACCGCCAAAGGAAGAACTTCAATTAACAACGGGGGATTATCGCCGTTCCATCGAAAGGTTGTTTTTTCCCTCCTGTCTCCTGGAGGGGGTGGGGTGGGGTCCACTTGAAACCCGACGCTCCTGTCACCTGTGAGAGCGAGAGGGCGCAGACAGGCCGCCTTTGTTTCCAGATTACCATATCAAGCACTTTGTCAGATCAAATTCACGTCATCGTGCGGCTTTTTGAATCATATCCTCATCAGCCCGAGACAGGAATATGAAGTGCCGCTCCGCACAGTGAGTCATTCCCTTGGGCGCTGAGGCCTCCTAAAGTGCAGCTGCACGGCCACGCAGCCGTCCTCGGGCTCAAAGCACGGGCAAGTCAACACGGCACAAAAGAATCAGGTGCTACGGTGCCACCGCGCTTCACCTGTGGGGAAGGGTACAAGCTCTCGTGTGGAAGAATGTGCCTGTCTGTGGTGGTCTTAAACATGGTAAACTGTCTCAAGACCAATCAGGGGGAAGAGAGAGGTCACGACAACCCAGGGACCCCCTATAATAACATGATAAAGGGAGTGATAGAGACATAAAGAAGACAGAGCCACTATATCCCCACCCCAGTATTGCTATATCAATAGTGCTGTAAAAATAGGGCATTACTTAAGCGCAACACGGGCAATGGCGGTAAAGTAGACTGTCAGGAGCTGGACAGTAAACACTACCTACACAGCTGGGCCTAGAATAATGGACTCTGCTCATCTGGAAATTGGATTTTTATGATTCCATCTTCTGCCCAAATGCCTCCTTAACCCGGTGACCGGCAATATTTTGCGCAAGCTTAAGCAACTGGAAGAATCTCTTGCCAACACCAAAATTGGCTTCTGAAGATTTGCCAGCTCAATGTGAGAAAGCAACAGAACAGACAAAAATAAAAATACTGATTTTTGGAACGTTCAAAGAGTGCAACACGAATGCTGCTGGGCACTACATGCCGAGCTTTATTTTTTTTATATTTATATTTTATTATTTAAAACGTCTGTTTAGAAAGTACCTGTTCCTTATTCTACTATTATTTTGGAACACTAGCAAAGAGAACAAATAGCTCATGTTAAATATATGTAATCAATGGTCAAAGTAGACCAAATGTAACATTCTCAAAACCTCAAACAGCAACATGTATGGATCTCAGTAAAAGAGCAGAGATAAAATATGCGTTTTCCTCAGAAGCTGAAACCCTTGGTGTGTTTGTCAGGCAGACCAACATAAGTCTGAGAAGCCTTTGAAAGCAGCAAGGCATCCATTCTGAAGTGTCAAGCCCACGGGCAAAATGTGAAATGCCTATATTTGGCTGCTCTCCACCCTACCCCCGATCCCAAAAACATCATTAAGAGCCGAGGAGAGGCGGTCAAACGTCCACGGCCGCGACTCCGTCAGCAGGCTCCGGGCGTTCGGGCCATCACGGGAGAAACGGCGGCGGCGACAGGTTATTACACTCTCAACAGAACAATTTTATTCCCCTCTGTCAACGGCTGACCCGGCCCGCAGATTGATCCCGCCGACACAATGCGCGCCCCTCATTTAAAGCAACACTCTTGTTCTGTCAGAGATGATTGCGGTCCCGTACGGCCGCCACCCGTCAGACGGGGCTACGCCCTTTCCTAGAGGGTGAATAAAACATGGAGGAACAGCCGGGCGAGGGGGCACAGCAGTTTCAACACACTGGCGGTCGCGTTCCTCTTTAAGATTTCAAAGGCAGACCGCCGGTTAAATGAAAATGTGTGTTTTTGCCAGATAGTGCATGAAATGAATTGGAAATAAGGCGCCTTCTTTAACTGCCTCAGAGAGGGAGAGAACGTTTGTTGTTTTGCCGAGATTAAAATAACCCATTACCGTGGGTACCGCGGCGACATCGCGGCTCATGAAGCGCTGCCGTCGGAAACCACGCACGGGCCACAGAGGCAGGAGGCTGCGTTCTTCATATATCACGTCCACCCATTAGACACACGGACGAACGACCTCATATCCAACCGACACCCCCACCTGCCTTCCAGTGGAACTCCTCGATTGTTAAAAACAGGAAAGCTAGGGAGCAAAACGGCTTCGCTTCATATTCATTAATCTGAATTTGGGAGTGCACTGTGAAGGCAGGCTTAAATATTCACCGGCACGTTTCTGAAATTTCCTTTGAATTGCGCAGCTGGACTTTTCTTGCGGCTTGCGTACTGTTGCAATTACGACGGGAAGACAAGCGCGCAAACATTATTTCCCCTCCATATCCTGGCATATTGCATCTTTGTTAGTCAAGGCACAATAAAATGCACATTTATTTTCAATTTATACTTCATTTCCCATGATCAGTTCGTAACAAATGATTAAGGGAACATAAGGTAAGAAATGTATGACGTATTTGTTTTGGCCATAGAACTGTCCCCACTTATAAAAGCCCACATTTTACACAATAAACGAAAAGACAAAAGCATCCTTTGTTAATGTAGAAAGCTGGAGACCTGACGCAGCAGTCAGTCATTTGTAAGGACCAGAAGGTGGCGGATTCAGATCCAGGTGGGACACTGTTGCAGTGTGCCCTTAAGCAAGAGACACTTAACCTGGATTGCTCCTGTAAAACCGTGGCCTTATAAATTCCGGCCAGATTGCGGAGTGCCTGTGTGTGAGGCTTCGGATTAAAGTGTCAGCCAAACGCATAAATAATAATAAAATGGTAATTACAAATCTCTGTCTTGTAAAAGTTCCCATTGCCGTCCTCTGTGCCGTGTAATCACAGCTACCGTCGCCCACGCCACTGCCGGGGCTTGTCCATAGTAATAACAGGACTCTCTCTTTCCCACTGCACTCTGCCGCCCCCTCGACAGAAATCGCTCAAACCCCTTGCCCTGTAATCACAGAACCATTGAGAGGTTTACGACACTGCAGTTCAGAACCGGAGACTTACTCCAGGCCTATGAAGGGCGATCACTGTGTCCCGTCCAACAAGAACAGGCGAAGCTATCAGGCGTAATAGCCGAACATGTGTCAGGTGGGACTATGCATCTTCATGCCAGTTCCTCAATTCATTGTATTTGAATCACTTACCACTGAAAGGTTTCATTCAGATCATTAAGTAGAAAGCAGTCTTGATAACTGTCAACATCGTGTTATAGTCTAAGAAGTTATAAACGTGTATTACTGAATATTACCATTAGCAAAAGATGAATAGATGATGCATGCATATATGGCATAAATATTTATATATGGCCTTTGATAATGATGAAACTGAAATATATGCTATTGGCTATTTATTCACAGTAGAGTATTCAAAGAAATATACAGGCATTCATGCTCATATGCTACAAGCTAATATTCATCAAAATTCTTCAAAAGGTTGGTATGTTGCTTCCTCAATATTACATTTGATAAGTTAATATTTTTGTATCTTTTTTCTGAGACGTGGATAACTATGGCACATTAATCAAAATTCAGCAACTGAGTATGCTGATTTGTGGTCTAGTGAATGACACCATATTACAATGTACTGGACTGAGCTGCACTGTCATTGTTACATAGGACTGCACTTCATGCACAGTTAGTCAAAGCAGGCTCCAGCTGCCTGACTGACAAGAGGAGTCGATACTGTGTAGAGAGGCAGGGGATATCCTGCTGAGTTCCACCCTTCCTCCCTGGCCAACATTATTCTGTCAATAGTGTGCCACCCACAGGACTACAGGCCACAGTCTGCACTGGCACCGTCAGGATTTCACTCTGAAAGGGGAGCACAACTGTAATGAGTGCTTGGAGATAAGTAGCTGACTGCCCACACATGACCTTTGAACTTAACAAGAGTCGTTTGAGTTGGATCTCCAGATTGAATGGAGAGAAGAGCTGGAATAATCCCACATGGGGAGAGCACTCTTTACATCTTGTTAGCATAATCATGCAGCAGTACAATCAGTGGCGTAGCCATGGGTAGGCCTGGGTATGCCTAGGCCTATCCATATTGATCATAGGCCTACCTAATCAAATGGCAGAAAACATTATTTTTTTTTTTTTTACATTTGAATTTTTTAAGATAATGAATTTGATTTGTTTTCCGTATGTGTCATCATTGTATTGTGACCAATTAAAACAGTGCCAGCGCTGGTATATTCACAAAAAAAATACTAAAACATAAAATATACTCGAAAAAACGACATAGTTTGCAAACGGGCGGTATATTGAACAATCCAGGAAATTGCCGGTAAGACAATCACTAGAAATGGTTTAAAAGTAAGTTTTAGTTAATGTCTTTGCTTTAAATGAATGGGGAATTTAATTTTGAAACCAGTATGACATAGTCACTTGAGTACTCTATTCAGTTATTTTCTCTTAATTCGGGATAATATGCTGTGCCTGTCACCAGCGGACGCACGCTATAGGGAGGGGTGTTGCATTGTTGGTTCGGGTTTATGTTAAGTCAGTGTTCTCCTTGTTGTGTACTTAGTCTTGCTGTAGCTAATATTGATTTTAAAAATGGAGAAAAATGCATTCACGTAATTTGTCGTTGCCGTTAGAAATACAGTAATGTCATAGGAGAGCTCCAAGGAGCTCTGGAGCGGGGCATAGAGCGTGTGGGAAAATGCTACATTATTTCGAAAAAAACCTACCTAGTGGGCCTACCCACTTTTTCACCGGCCTACCCAAAAAAATATTTCTGGCTACGCCACCGAGTACAATGTTTTTTTTTATTTCATAAAAGGATATGCATGAAAGCATTCTAATGACATTCACGAAATGAAGTAATAAAAAACATGTAAATATTACTGCATGTAAATATGAAATAAAATTTTAAGAGAGCTCAATCTATTTAGCTCTATCATGTACTCAATCTATCATTGAGTGCTTTCATGCTGAAAGCATTCTTATGACATAAACAAAATTAAATAATAAAAAAACCTCATTATTGCTAAAACTGCATGATGTAAATATGAAATTAAAATTTAAAAGACCTCAATCTAATTAGCTCTATCATGTACTCAATCTATCATTGAATGCAATATTTAGTTTTATTTTGCAAAGGTAACAATGTTCTGATTTAAATGCTAAATTGCTTAGCAAATAATCAATGTTAACATAATACGTCAAAATATAAACATAAATATACTTACATATACTTTGTCCAATACTAATTAATAAATGTGTATTGGTAAATGTGTTTTAACAGGGTTCACAGGTTGAAAATTGTACACAAGGGTACAGCATGCACCATTTATATATTGCATATTCCCATCACAATTGTGTTTAATCTAATTGCAATGATTTCTTTTTTCAACCAGAATCCCTAAAACCCTGATGTCCACTTAAAACACATTTGCTAACATGTGTTAAACTTCAGAGAAGCAGGATTCCAGGGTTACCTGACTAGACTCCACACAGGTTTCCATATACACGGTGGACATGGGAAATTGATAACATTTATTGTTATTATTATTATTATTAGTATTATTACTGGACAAAGCATCAACAATGTATTTTAACGATGCATATTGCAGATATCCATACGTTATTAAACATGTGTATCTAAAGTGTTTCTATACAATGATTTATTCTTTTGATACTACATAAAACAAAGGTTTTTAAAAATACTACATAAAATGTTGGATTATACATATATATATATAATATATATATATATAAAAAATACTGCCGCCTGGCTGGGTTTTGTGAATATCAAGCCATGCCTTTCCCTGTTTTATGGAATAAAAGATTGCATTTACTGCTAAGCTTAATGCTAACGTTTAGTTTAGTTTAGTTTAGTTTTTATTATAAAGAGAGTTTCGCAGAAACAAGTCTGAAATACACTTCTTTACACAGGGAAAAATTATTAAAAATAATAATAAAAAGTTTATACATTTTAGTACATATTTCAAGCCTGTGGGGGTAGTGACAGTCAGACAATTTTCACTTCTTTATCGTTATAGAGTCTAACTGCAATGTGTAAGAAGGACTGCTGGAGGCGCTTGGTCCTGGCAGGGGGAACGGAGAGGGCAGTGCTGTTTCTCATTTTCCTGCCAGTACATTGTAGTCTGGTTGAAGGGAGAAGGTCATGAAGTGGGTGGGATGGACTCATCATTTGTTTCAGCAGGGTGATTGCAGCTTCCTCCCTTCGTTCCTTTAGAGATGGAAGGTGGGGGAGCGGCCGAATGCCCCGTCTGGAGATGATCTTAAGTGCCCTACGTTGCACTCGCTCTAACTCCTCCTCCTGTCCTTTGCTGCATCCAACCAGGAGGACATGTCCATACTCCAGCACTGATCTAATGAGGGCAGAGTAGATCAGCAGGAGGTCATCAACTGACATGCTTGTTCTAGCCAGAACTCTCAGCAGATAGAGGCGCTTTGATGCCTTGAGCACCATGTCCTGGACTTGGTAGGAGTGAGAGAGAGAGGAATCTACGTGCCAGCCCAGGTAGCGAGCGGTTGGAACCACTGGCACTGCCTCTCCACCTAGATGTAATGATGTAATCACAGGGGCTTTTCTCACACAGGTGATCTGCACCTCATAGCTCTTCTTCCCATTTAGAATCATGTCATTTTGCAAGGCCCATTCGTTTAGATGCTGGGCTTCCAGTTGCATTGTCTGATCTAATGGGAGCAACTTGGTAGCAAAGCATCTTGAGAGACTAATATCATCTGCGTAACCAACAGAGATTGTGTCATGACAGAGTGTGTTCCTGGAACTCATATAGAGCAGGAATAAATGCGGAGACAACACACCTCCTTGAGGGACTCCAGATGTTATGTGGGTCCACTGGCTGTATGTGTTGTTGGCAAAAACTCGTTGAGTCCTGCCATGGAGGTAGTCCAGGGTCCATGCTATGTCCCGGGGGTCGTTACAAAACGTTAAAGTCTTACAGGCATATAGAGAAATGAAAATGCTTAAGTGCTTTGCTGGAATATTTGGTGAACCTCTATTCTCCATTTGCAACGAAGTACTATACACTAACAGACAGTGTTTAATCAATACACAATTCATAACTTTAACATTTAAGTAGTGTAAACTTAAATGTTAATGCTACTGGAAACTGGCTTACTGGAAAATAGATTACCTGGAGCGTTTCAGTACCGCTTTGCTGATTCGTAGGGCCTCTACTGTGCATCTACTTGGAAACATCATGCCTTAACAGACAGGCTTGAATCAATGCACTTCCAATGGGGAATTTAAGGCTTCATCCATAGAGTGGCACAGAGCTGGAAGCGCTAAGAGTTATTCTTGTGTCCTGTTTCCGGTCTTCCTAAGTTTCCACCTCACTGACATCTCAGGCAGAATCACATTCAGGGTGCACATAGACCGGGGAACCGGGTACGTGCAGTGGATTCATAGTATCCCTGACCCCTGACCCCTGAGCGCTTATCGAAAGCCCTAAGAAAAGTGCCATTGCCGTGAAACTCCACCAGGGTTATAATTGTGAATTCACGTTTTGTTTTTCCTTTATCAATGGCTTAGCAGAGCATGGCACTGGGTTAAAACCAAGTCTCGCAGACTGATCAGCCCTTTGCAGATCTCAACCGGTGGATGAGACTTTTTTTTAAAGACTTGTTACTTCAAGTGCAGCCGTGCACGTTAGACTGGATGTACCCTTCACTCTCTGACATCGTTGTTTTTTTTTTTGTTCTTTGTAATCTGCATGTGAAGTTCCCATTCAGTGTTTCATAAAACTGTATTTGATCTGTTCACCTGCAGATTCATTTGAATTCTGCAGGATATCTCCTGCATCTTTGTAAGAAATGGTCACGTATACATAACCGCAGAAAGAATTCCTCCCTCTTATGTGAACGGAATTAGACGACAATCATCCTGCTTTCCAAAGATATTGATCTGGTTGCTACGCTACAGATCTGTAATGATTAAATCAAACAGAGAACAGCATATGAAATAATATTAATATATGTCCAGATAAAATGTACTTGTTGTATTACCTTGGGTGAAATTTGGCAACTTTCAATGGAATAAGGAAAGACATTTGATAAAGTCATCCATCAAGTTATAATTTTAAAAACTCAAAGATTAATTTTCAAGTCAAAAGGTGAAAATATAGCAGGATGTAATACTCCTCAACAGTAAAGACATTGTTTACTTATGTTTTTATCCAGCATACAGTACAAAGCAAGCTTTATATGTTCAAAACGAACAATGACTATTTACCAAAAATGGTAAAGAAAGTAATAGGATACCCAACCTGCACGCAATCCTCTTCTCTGACAGCCATACATGGGAATGCATTGTGTACTGTAGTTCCGTTACTGCTGTGACTGATCTGCCACTTAGACTGCTCTGTCGGGAGATATGCCTTATGAAAAAGAAACACATTCAGGATCACACCATCATCCGCAGTGTGACAAAGTTATTCCACTTGCGCTGGGAAATATGTTCAACTCAGAGAAAGATTACCTTTTCTGAAAGGGCATCGATTTATTTATTTTTTATGTATGGAAGAGTGCATGCACAGCGTCAAGGACAGACACAGAATTTTTCATACACGTGTACAAAATGATACTGTGATAGAATTTGATTTCTTTTCCACATGAGATTCTACGGGGACAGCCCATAAATATCCCTACGGACGTGGATTTGCAGAAAAGGATATAAGGCAAGAACAAAGTACAGCAGAACAAACCCATATGGCCACTGACTGTGTCAGAGACCATGTACCAAATTCAGGCTTCCAGTCACCAGCCTCATACTAATAAACTTATAACACAGACAACAACAAAAAAACAAACAAATACAAGAGCGACAAATGGGCTTTAATACGCGAACATGAATTCACACCATAATATATGTAAAAGGAGACGGTAACCAAACCAAACACACCCGGGTCTGTCTTGTTTTAGCACCCAAACCCATGCCCCCACATCACTCTGCTGACTTTGAGAAATGAAGAGGCGACACACAGTAATGGAGATTCACAGCGGCAATGCCGCAATGCTAATAAGCCAAATCTATAGCAGGCACGCACAAAGGCGCGCGGGAATCGGTTCCGAAGGGATGAGAGGACGTCTTCAGTTTAACCTCCCACTAGGAGCATGGCCATTTCCCCGCTCAGGATCTGACTGGAATTCATATTCCTCAATTCCGCCGGATAAGTCCGCTACAACCTCCCCAGGCTCCCTTCTGGGTTGGGGGGCTCGGACGTGCGCAATTTCGCTCCCTCTCTCTCTCTTTACCTCAGAAATATGGAAGAGCAGCGCAGCGGATGATCATTCCTTTCTGATTGCCTCCAATTATGTAAACACTGGGAGCAGGTTCTGCCCGCTCTCCGTCTCTAAAATATTCAGCAGGCTTGCCATTTTCACAGTGTGACCCCTGTTTGTCTCTTCCTGCCTGTCACTGGTCGCAATCTGACAGCATGTTCCCAGGATTTAATTTTCAGTCCACGGTCCTGGCACAGGTGTCTGCTGACCCGGCGGGTTACCCATTACCCTCTTGGGCATAGGGCAACATCTCTCTTTGGTATCGGGGGAATAAACGAGTAACGCTAAAGACGTGCCAATCTGCTGCGCATCAACCCCATGTTGTCTGAGAGATCAAAGGGAATGCATTAGCCACAGCTGACCGCATGGCTGTGAATTTCAATGATGTGGCCTGGAATTCAAGCAATATCAGGACCACATGTCACACGTTTAAATTAAAAAAGGTAGCCTCCAGTGTGTACTTTACCTGGTTTAAAATAGCTTACAAATGGCAATGTCATAAGAAATAGTATATATTGTTATAGACAAAAGTGACTCATAGCACCACACTCTGTCTTATCATATTGGAGCTCAGGTTGTTCAGTTGTACACTTGCATACTGAGCATCACACAGAACCATAACTAGCCTAGATCTGCACACACAGAAGTATAATTTATGTTAACTCAGCTTCAGTATGTATATTTGACCCAGGTCTGCTGTAGAGACACACGTACCTTAAAGTTAAAAGTATAAATTGTACACATTGCATGACTTGATTGAGAATATGGTATTCAGTCTGCTGTATACTCAATGCTAATTGGTACAAAGGCGGTTCTTGTTGCCTTTTGGGGGGGAAATGGACATCTACTTGAATCATCCACTGTAAAACATATTAAACATACATGCCTGCACTCAACGTGTTGAGGTCTGGATGAATTAGTGCGTCATTTGTGGCCAGCATTTCTGGAAACACAGTCAAAGAATGCTGCAGAGGACTGAGCTAAAGCCCCCAGCTGATAATGGCTGCCGATCCAGAGGTAATTACAGCTCTTTTGTTGTGGCAAAGCAGCTGGTATAAAGGGGTGGTGCTTTTAGGAGGTATGGGTGGGGGATGGGGGTGAAGGAAGAAGGGGGTGTTGAGCAGGTCTTAAAAGAGAAGATACGGCTAAAACCCCAGGGGAGGAGTGTTCCAGATGGAAGCTTGAATCACCTACCCGCCCCCAACAGTCTTCAGGCATTTATGGGAAAAGGCTCAACAGCATTTTAATTTACCAAAAAACATAAAACCAATGCTGTGGTCACATAAACCATGTTGCAGTGAGACATAAGGGTAAGTCTTTAACCTCAACGAAAATAGACACTTGTTTACCACCCCTCTTTTAACATCAGGGTATTCTGAGGCCTTTGTGGTACGCGAGACATGACCTGTGCGATATCATTCCTTATTCCGTGATTCCACGCGCAATTCTATCACATTATAGGATATTTGCGGATTTCATACGCAATCATCTCTGACCTCATAAAACCCGGGCGTGGTCACGTTGGCATCGGCTCGTTAGCGCCGCCACTGCCGGACGCGAGCGCCGCTTTCTGAAATCCGTCGCCTCGAAACCGCGGACACCATCGCCGCAAATGAGCAAGAGCGCTGAGAACAATGCAGAGGGGTAGAAAGGTTGCGAGCATGTCGAGGCGTCGCTCAAATACCTGCCAACGTTATCATCATTATTACCACAGGAAAACGAATAGGGGGGGGAAAAAAACAATAAGCTACAATGTTTGACAGATTTATTGCTCACTATGCATTTTGGATTAAGGGAATAGAATAACCCTTTTCAATTGGAAACGGTTTTTAAATAACTCTTTTCTCCTATCTCTTACAGAGCACATGCATGCACGTTTTAATTTTTTTTATCCTGGCAGAAAAATGAATGAACTGATGATTGATGAGTGACAGGCCTTTTAATGTGATGTAATTCTGGCTTTTGGAAACCTTTGAAACCATGTTCCTCTAATTATATTAATGATGCAAAATGTTGATGAAATCAATTACAGGTAATTGCCATGCAGCCCACAAATGCCAACACAATGGATCCTGATTCCCTGTAAAAAAAAAAAAGGGGGGGTTTTAAAAATACTGCTACATAAAATGTATATAATGACATTGAACTCACATTTTGGATTATAAGCATAACAGAGGTGTGCAGCTACGCCTGAAACAAAAGTAAATTTATAAACAGCGATTATATTCATCACCATAGTGGTTTTGGTTGTGCTCCTTGCGATTTGTCACTTCTGTGTAAAACGCTAGAAAGGCATATACAAGATATGGCCTGAAATATAGGTTTAATTGTGGCAGAATACCTAATAAAAGAGGAAGTTATTTTAGTATGGTCCTTCGGTTATTATGGTCTCTACATACTCCAGCAGACCACTGAACCAGTTTAGCGATGATTTCATTACACACGAAAACTCCTTTCCTTAATCACTATCCTCCCAGAATGGCATTCACAACCATTATAAAAAATCAATTACAGTGTTAATTATGAAGTCTGCATGGAGTAGGCGAACTGAATATCTGTATTTTACAGCACACAATTGACAACCCAGTAAAATTACTGAAAGATGGGCAGGGAAATAAGATGGTTCATTCAAAGACTAAGGCCTCACTTCACTTGCAGCCGGTAGCTTCAGCAGAACGTTTATATTGCCTGATTACAGTGCCATTGTTATTGATTGTGTTACAATTTTAAAAGAAATATTTAAAATATGTATTTCCCCTCCTATTAAAAGAGCATTATTTTAGAACACATATAGAAATAGCATTGTTTTACAATATAAAGTTCACGATTAAGGCATACTGTGTTAAATGTACTTTCACAGAATGCACTTCGGCCCATGCTGGGTGCGTATAAACAATGTTACAGTTGATTTTCCGCTGAACATTTCTGAGAAGAATCTAAGAATCTAAATAAACTCAACCTTATTTAGTTGAACCTACCTGCGTACGTCTGATACCTGATTTAGTATAGATGGCACCTCTACTGAGACTCAGTAACTGGCAGTGAAAAAATGACCTTTATTCATGACTCACTTACTGTCATGGCAATTTTTATAGCAACCCAGTACCATGTACCTGCTGTCAAGCCAGGGGTAAAAATAAAAGTCATCTTCATTTTACCTAATTAGTCCAATTCCTGTAAAAGTATACATCTTTCATCTCTGGGGCTATTAAAAAATGGAATAGCAGATTGGTATTACAGCTAGCATATAACATGATTGTTTGCCTCGGGTCTTAAGGAAAAAAGAAAGTTATATAATTGTGCGAAATCTCTCAGTTTGCGATTCAATTAGTGTGAAATGGGCGAAAAGTGGTGTGTGGATGAGTCAGTGAAATTCAGCATGTGCTTTGATTAATGTCTGAAATGATGGCTAGAATACAAATACGGAGCTCTTCCTGCAATCCTGTGTGAATGAACAGGTCACAAGCTCCCTGCTGTCTGAGCTGTTATGGTCATTGGCAGTATACAACATTAATCAGAGGGTACAAAATGACCCAAAATCCAATCTTTTGTTATCACTTGGTCTGAAATGACATTAAGGGAGAATGAGGATGTGAGGCAATAGAGAAGCATAAACCATTCCCGGACTCTAAACAGGAAACGACCTGGCTGGTGTCACTGTTTTAGCCCTCGATACAGTCAGAGTGCTTTGAAAGCAGGGTTGAAATGCACAAGAATAATAATACAAAAAGCTAGAGTCGCGCTATTCAAAAACCAGAGGAGAGAAACAGCTGACGAAACCGACAAAAAAACAGGAAGCCTGTTAGTTATTGTGTGAAATGAATTGCAGTGCGCATGATGGTTCTGTGATGCAGAGATCCCATGCAATGATCCTCAGATCTCTACAGATATAAACACCATCGTAGAGGTGGACTATGCCCTTCGTGTGACCTGCAACATCTTTTTTCTGGAAGCTCTCTGCACCGTACCTGCCGTTTTCCCTCTCTCAACCCTGGGAGACGGCAGAAGCAGAAGCGGCTCAAATCTTCAGGGGCGCTGGGTCACTTTGTCCTTGGGAAATGGGAATATTTGCAGTATGCTTCATCCCGCTCTTTAATCATCTGCAAACTTGCTCACGGTGTTAGGGGGGGGACTTTTCAGCCCCAAACTAATTTTAAAGATGCTGACACCATACTGACCTTTGTGTGTGATGTGATACATAGTAGCTTCAAAATCCACCGAATCCCATTTGCCAAGCAAAACTGTTCTGTGCACATTTTCTAAAACTGTGTTTCAATTTATTTCCAGAGAGAGCAGGATGCACGTGCAATGATACATATTTAATAATGTGCAATTGGCTTAAAAGCAAATGTTTGAGAAATATCACAATTTACCAGCAGCTTAAAAATACCAAAAAGTTTTACTTTCAGGATACAGCTGAAAGATGAAAATGCAAAGAAATAGTGTTTATATTGGTGTTGTTGCTCTGATTGTGTCATTGGAAGTATAATAAATACATATGTAAAAAATATTTTCTCAAAATCCCAGAGGGCTTCTTCAGTAGACTTCAAAAATGTAAATGTCAACTGCAAATGTACAAATGTAAATGTGCACAGACTCAAAAAGTACCTAAAAAGGTAAAATGCTTGTCACTAGGGTGGTACCCTATAGGTAGCCTCCATAAAATTGTACCCCTAGCCAGCAATACATAATTATTTTGTACCTTTTTTTTTTTTTTTTTGCTTGAAAAGGTACTTAGTTAGTCTTGAAATAGAACACGTTCAGGGTATGTTTGGGACATTTGTTCCTTAAAAAAGAAAAATTTACCTCCACTGTACCATTAGTTCTGAGAGTGCATAGACAATTAGCACCAGCTATCAGACTATCAGAGTGGCATGCACACACACCTCTTCAAGATGAATCACATAAATCTGAGCACTGGAGCCACCCCTGTCAGGGCTCTTCCTGCTTTCGACCTCAGGTAGGTCAATGAAAAGAGCCTCTATTCTGGACTGGCAGTCCTGCCAAGAGCTTTGCGGTTTTCCCTATTCTTACGTGTGTCATATCCCAGGAAATCATGTTTCGTCCTGTTAGGGATGACGTTCCCCAGGCAGCTGGCTGACACCTGGAAGTTCCCCTTCCATTGGTCATTTCAACCTAGTAATTAAGACCTGTCTTGGAGTGAAGATCAGAACCCGGATCTCAAGTGGATGCCAACACTTCAAATAACACCCAAAAGAGTCAAGAGCCCATGATTATCTCAATACAGTGACAGCAGCCCAGTATCCCACCTCACAACATGCATCATCTCACTGTGTGATGATGTTGATGATTATGAGGATGGCATTGTGTGCCAGGACACCTCTGAAGACACCGTGTCATTATCTTCACACCAGATGATTGTCAATTTGCACCTCTCGCATGCAGCAAACCACCCCATGTCTCCTCTGCATGCTCCTTAATTGCACCTCCAGGGTCTGCAAGCTGGTTCCTTAGCATTGGACAGCACCTGTTTGCTGGAACGGAGCCTCGCAACCATCTTGACGTCCCTGAAGTGCCCTGGATCCCATCAAACACAGATCGCTCCAGCCAGCACGTAGACAGGTGAGACCGCCGGAGAAACCAGCCTGTGATTATCCTAATTAGCTCCAGCCTTGTGTGCTAGTGATCACCCTTCCCTCTAAAGACACCAGCCCCTTCCAAACATGATTCCATTCGGCGGGAGGGGTGAGCGGAGACGGGCGGGCAAGGGGTCAGCTCCACACTCAGGTACTGAAAAAATGCAAATTGAGGTCTCTCAGCAGTGTAACCACAGGCTAATTGCACACTCCATTAACATAAATGCAACCCCTATCCTCTAGGCAGGAGATGGCTTGCTAGACTGGGGAAAGACTCAAATCCCAGCCCAATTACAATGTGCTCTGCTGGTATGCGCACCAGCAAAGAGCAGCCAGTGAAGGCTTAACAAATTAGGGGGAAGAAAAGTTTCCAACAGCTGCTGGTAACTAACCCCTATTGATCCTCTGATACAGGCAGCACCAACTGGCAGCTAACAAAATGGCTCCAGTAGAGGTGCTACACCCATAACCACAGGCATCAGAGTGGCGTCATAGGCAAGTTCAGGTTTAAGTGGAAATTTTGCCTGTGCTTACAGGGTACTGCTCGTTCTCCATCGTGTATCGATTGCAATTTCTGCAACAGTGATCTTACAGGATAATGCGTGGAGGGTCAGACGCATTAACGCTTATCCCAGCCAAGCCCCCGTGGCATGCATCTCAAACAGTGTCTCTGAGTGCCGCTCCCGTCTTCTCACGAAAACTACCCTGCTCGCACCAGACACCGTGTTCCACGTCTCACATTAGCAAGGTCCTCTCTCCCATTCTGCCTCCAGGACAAGCTTGTGTCTTTTTCACTTATCATCTGCTAATTCAACTGCCTGGGTGTACAGTTACACGGTTCCGTGCGTCTTGCCGGTTGCGCTGTAGAAACGTGCTCAGATTCACATGTAAAAGGAACAGGCATTAGGATTAGTCTCTCATCTTGCTTGAATTTAGGCCCTTTTTCAGTGTGACGGATCACCCACTGCGTCAATCATTGTACAGTCAATTCTGAAGGGAAGATATGCGTACTAAAATGATGGAAAATCCAAAGCACATTTCCTGACCAATATTAAAAAAATTTTTCTGGTTCCCCCAAATATATTTCCCTGCACAGAAAATTTAAACCTAATCATTACCAAAGCCACAGCTATGCTTAGAGTCTATGTTTGACGGGCAGCTTAGGCTGGAAATGATCCACATGGCGCAATCACATACATGGACTGTATACAGACAGAAATGTGTATATAAACCCATCAGTCGGCGAATTTGTGGCACTGGCCCTTTTCATCCCAAGCTGTAGTTTTTGCACATATGCACCACATAGATTGCACTTCATTAAACAGCTCGTGACAGCTTATGCAAACATTTACAACAACTCAATGATGAGCTGTTCAGCGATGATGAGATCAGGCTACAGCGAACAGGCACTCGGTTCAAATGAAGGCCTGCGATCTCCCAGCTTTGCGCCCCCGCAAGTACAAGACCGCTGGATTTATACGCATAAACAGTGCCTTGCCTCATCTAAGTGCGGAAACTTCCGGAGGGTAAAAGTCCAGGAGGGCATAAATGCTTGTACCCTGATCTAGCATCCAGTCCGCCCACACGCATCGCTCTTCTCATGAGGATGTGTGACTGACTGTAGGCTGGGGTGAAGGTAAGGTGATCTACTGATACGGCAGAAACAGGGGCGTATCTCCTGGCGGCGGCGGGGGCCTCATCAGCCGCAAGGTTACATGGAAGGCAGCCCGCGAAGACGGTTTGTTTACCGCGAAGGCTCGTAAAGTTGTCAGTCAAGAGGGCAGGGTTCTTACTCACATTTGAACTGCTTTGCTTATCATCCGCCGGGTAATAGGACTCCAGTCATCAGGGCTAATAAACGGAGGCCGTATAAAAGCGCCATCGCTCCTTGTGCCCTGACAGGATGACTAGCGGTCTCCTCGGAGGCAGAGGGGTAAAAACACTTACTTGTGTCAGCATCTTCCAAGGATACTTCGGGCCCCATGCCAGATCAGATAGGGGGCGCATCTCATGTTCCACTCATAGACACATTCAGTGAACAAATTATTCAGCCCCCTCGCAAATCCCTTTGTCAGGGAGCCCATTCAGCTGTGGGGCACAGATAATAATGCAGAGGGTAAACACGCCATGTCTGGTGTGCAGGGTACAAGAACAATGGGAGAGGCCTACTCCAAATGGAGCATTAATGTGAACTAGGTCTCGGAGAAAAAGAAAACTTGGTCTGTGGTCGCTGACAGCCTGATATTCCTAATCTGCAGCAGAATTGTACTACTACGACATCTCAATTCGGTGCACTCAGCGAAAACGGCAATATAATATACGTGCACATGTCCCTGCACGGAGGGTTCTGTTTTGATAATATCTTTCATTTCCCAAGAGGCTTTATAGGATGAAGGAGGTGTGTGTCACTGATTTACGTTTCAAGCATTCGAAACAATACGAAAAAAAAAGGTTTGAATGTCACGCAAAATCCTGGAAATTAGTTTGTTTTCATTGCAGCCATATTTAGACCTTAATTTCTGTCGCATCACCTAATGCATAAATGCCAAACACTCATCAGGTCCAAAGCTGAATTTATAAGAGCTCAAAATTGAGTTTTGTAAATGGTGTAAATAAACAAACTGATAGAAACAGGGGATAAATGGGGGCATGATATTTATTTACAGTATGGTGATTAATACATAACCGTCTTTGAAACAGATTTGTAGGCAGTGTGGGTTGTCAGCAAGCGCATCGGTGACACAACACTCCATTTCCATTCAGTAGCCCACTGTGTGTGTAACCCTTATACAATTACACATGCACATACCCCCAAGCCAAGAAAATAATAGCATATCCAACCAGCCAATAATATATTCAAACATTTTTTTTCCTCAGTCCATTAATTTGGTGTACTGGTTGTAGTCTTATCATGCTCCAGCTTATTTTATGCGGGGTGTTTGAGATAGCACTTTAGATGTAAGTGTCTCACGCGGCTGTATTTCCCCATTTGGTGCCACCTCTCTTATTCACGTTAATAAAATGCAGCTCCGCTCATATGAAAACTAACAACAGGAGCAGCAGAGCAGAATGGTGAAAGTGGAGGACCCTGCAAATGTGAGAGGGATCCTAAATCACCTCCTGAAAACCAGCAAGGCTCCGTTGGCAATTTCCCCTCATTATTTAACGCAATAAACAAACAACCGAAACAAATGAGCAGAGGTGAACGCCAGCAATGACGCCACCTCTGTGTGTTTGCTTTGAGCTGTGCGTACTCTTCCTAAACGTGAACATAGGGCTGTTCACGTCACCCCCAGCATCCTGTAAACCCCTAGAACATGCTGTTACGGCATGGTTGGAGGATGCCGGCTTGATTCAATTGCAATAGAAATCCTCATTGTATTAAGCTAGCTACCAATCAAAATGCACTTATCTTTTTAAGAGTATGAGAAAAAAAACTAATTTCAACCAAAAAGCATGTGCAGAGGAGATTCAATGATTATGTAATGCCCATTGGGTATATTTCAATGGTGAAACAATAGTATTCATGACCCACAGCAGATTATTCTTTAAAAGGATAAGTTGAGTGTAATAATTGCTTTAGAGTCTGATTAATCTTTAAGGTAGTGATATGTAAGATATACTCAATGCTGGCCTCTGGTGACTTGGTGGTACAGTACAGAAAGTAGGCAGGTATTCATTACTCTTCCATGCAAGTAATTCAGGCATGTATTCATCTTTCTGTTATAAATATATATGTGTACATGTATTATGCATATCCGCCTCTTAATATAACCCTTTTCACACAGGTACATAGAAGACAGGATTCAGGTGCTTACAGAAAAATGTGCTCAATATCTCTTCATGGATTGGAACATAAATTAAAATTGCCACTTGGTGGTAAAGAACAGGCAGCATTCCTGGTTTGTGGTGGTGGGGGTGTGGATGATGATGACCTTGTGAAGGAAGTATTCAAAAAGTATCCTAAATAACCTACATATGATTTTCTGATCAAATACAGCCATGTCTTTTTGCCTACAGCTAAGTGCTTAACTAAATGAGCACTGTTGCACGACTCACTAGACTCACTAAAGAACACAGCAAGGTATTCTAAAATGTATGCCTATTTTCTTCACCAAATTGTCTTTGTCCTTCAACACAATTAATCCAAACCACAAGACTGCTGAACCTTGAGGGTGATCAAAGCTTCATTTTGCAGATTGACAAGTTTTTGTATAATATGTACTCGTTGCTATACCTCCATAATTAGCACCAATACAGGTCTGTACCATGGCTGCGGGCTGTCACTAAGTCCTGAATGTCCTCTACTCGCACATTCTGGAGAGTCACAGTCCTAATTGTTCAGTGCAGTGTAATTTGAAAACTCTATGCAGAGCTTCACCATTTTACAGTGTTTTAAACATGAAAAGGCTGAATGAGTTAGCAAGTGATTTCAGTGCCAAATAAACTTAATACAAGTGTCAGTACTTGGATCTGATATTTATGTGATTGTAGAGCTCTTGCTTTCACTGATAACAAACTGACAACTAAATGGTCTCTGAACTAAACGTTAAGAGACACTGTACATAACGGCTCAAATACTGGTGCCAACTATGGGATTTTTATCGATTTTGTCGACAATGATGATAATATTCTGCAAAAGCTGCACGGAGTGCTTCTATTCAGCATTCAAAACTGGGGAGTGCAATATACTTACATGAACCGCACACTCTTGCCTGGAGGATAATCAGTGACCCCACACACACCCTGCGCACAGGATATATTCCCCTTCCCTCAGGTTATACAACGCCTTTTACAAAGACAAAAAGAAATCGCACCTCTTTCAATCCAAAGAGCATTCCATTCGAACAACAACAACTGATACAATTTCGTAGAAACCTCCTTGTATCCCTTCATATTCACTATATGTAACTGATATAACGCTTTGTTAATGTGGGCATTGTAAAATGTGTTTTCATACAAAGTGTATGGTATATCCTTATCCTGATATCCTGAACACAATACTGCATAATGGTCATGAAACCTTCCCTGAGAACACACATACTGTATACATGCAGAACAGTATTAATTAATTTTCAATACAGTATAACAGCTTTTTTCTATAAAAGAGAATGCTGAAATATACTGAAAGTGTGGTTAAAATATGTATATATCTCTGAATGTTCTTGACAATTTTCCAATAAAAGTCCAATTAAGCTTTATCCTACCTTCTAGCTGGGTGGACATAGAAGCCTTGCTTTGGCAGAAATAAACAACAGGATTACTTTGAAATCCCCTTGACTTCCATGTGTTATTGTAGCTCCTCTTGAATTCTGACATTTTCTCATAGTAATACTTTTCCACATCTCATTCCAGTATACTGTTAATATTTTTTTAGGAAGACGGATCATTTGAAGTGCCTTCATTCTGCCTGAAAGGAAAGCCATTCCCCCGAAACAAATTATCAGTCTTTGCAACATTCAGGGAATGAGCTGTAACACAAAGTACTTAGAAAGCATTTCATGTCTAAGAACAGCAGCACAGCAGAGGAAACCATCCGCAATGTAGTCATTTTAATTTTTTTATTTTAATTTTTTTTTTTTACAATGAATTGCAGTGAACCGGCTTTCCAGCAACAGAAGTGAAATAACAGCACAATTGTACAATGGCTCCTCTGCCACAACATGGCAGTCTGACTGGTCAGAAAGGAGTTTGTGTGTGCTAACTGATGTGTGCTGAGCATTCCGGCGCAAAATGGCTGCCGTTGCATCACCCAAGTGGGTGCTACACATTGGTGGTGGTTGAGTTTCCCCCTCATCACTGTAAAGCGCTTTGAGTGTGAGAAAGGCGCTATATAAATGCCAGGCATTATTATTATTCATTATTAATGGTTTTTGGTGTCACCATGACTATTTGTTTTCAACACCTCATAACACACTGTGTAGTGAGGATACTGAATTGTAACAGAACAACCGAAGTGATTAATTACTGTCCATATATACAGACATAAAGCTTTTAATAGGTAATGCTAGTGTTTTATATACGTCACATTAATCACATACATTTTTCACTATTCAGAATAATCAATGGTAGCATCTAACCAAAACGTGACCTCAGGATGTGAAGTTAGGTCTAAAATACTGCATGTGAACAATGTGGCTCCTTCCCTTCCTTTCCCTTTTATTTTCCTTTTTACATCCAGGAGTGCTTGGCTTTTTTATTTGCTAATATATTTCACAATATAAACCATGCTGCTAGCACAAGACAATGAGGTCCTTTCCTTGCAACGAGGTTTCGGTTAATGTCAAGAGTAGTGGAGCAGCATGCATTAAAGATGAAGTCCGTAAAAAATAATTAATCTGTGATCTTCTTGCGCTTCTCATAATTGCTGTCAGGTGAATCCGGCAGGGTGGTAACGGTGTGGATGGAATTTCCTGTCACATTTATTCTCTTGGAGATTTAATCTTACCAAAAGTACCTGGTGTAAAAAACGAAAGAATCCCGTATAACAAGGCTATTATGCTGAAGTTAATGGGCACTTTAGCCTAGTTGTAGGTAATAATGAATTGTTAATAAACTATGAAACACATGTACGGTAACAGAAAATGATATAAAGATCTCTCAAGCTAAACTGCGGCAGCAAATCAAAACATATATATAAAAATATAAAAACCGGTGCAAGGTGTTTTCATCTGTCAACATTTGCACTGACCTGCCAAGCATGGACTCCTTCACTGCTTATTAACCCCCAAGTAATATCTTTCACAAGATTAAAACTAAAAAGAAAGTAAAAATTATGATCGTTTTCACAAGAAACGGAAGTGAGAAATGTCACATCTAGTAGAATAAAACTGGGAGTATATGGAGACTATCCTGCTCAGAGCTTCTCTTCATGAGAGGGCCTGACGCCCAAGTGTTACACACAGCTGAGGGAACTACCTCACTACTGCATCAATCACTACTTATATGGGCTTTGAATGTTTTGTTTGTTTGCGTTTGTTGTGTGTGCGTGTGCGTGTGCGCGCACGTGTGTGTGTGTGTGTGTGTTTGTGTGCTTGCATGTTCATGTGTGACTATCTTACCCTTCCTTTTGCCTGGTCACCAGAGCACATCTCACACACATCACGTATTCAGCCTTTTCCATCCAGGGGCCATTTCAAATCTACATGTCCGTGATTTTCCTTTATTTGCTTATCTGATTCAATTTCCCCATCCCTGACAAGACTAAGGGAGCACCACTGACCTATCTTATAAGCCCCCTGTCTATTATGGACACACAGCTGAGTGCCCTGATACATCTCAGAGATAAACCCAGGGCGGTGACATGTGCACGGTTACTTGTTGGTCCAGTGCAGTAAGAGATGCAGTCCACAGACCAATGATTCTGTTGTCCCACTGCAGTTACCTTCCCCACAGAACAAACCCCTGATAACACAAACCAGTTATCGCTCCGTTTCATGCACACAGCCAGGCTTTGCCTGGTGGACATGATCGTTTGTTCATTTTTTTTTGTTGTCGTTCCATTTCACAATTTTTTGTTCTGATTTTATGTCTGTATCTGGCTATGTGGAGCTGGCAATAAGAGGAGAATAATGACGTTTTCATGTTTCCAGATAAAAAAGATAAAAATAAAAACAGATTATTTATCAGTTAAAGATAATTACAGTATTTGTAGGACAATAACAATGGGTTGCATTCCATAGCTGTCATTTTCAGATAGTTATACCCCTTTCACACACAAAACCCGGGGTTTTAAGAGTTTCTATTATGCTGGCTTAACCCAGTATGGTAGTTCCTGAATCGATAGCCCAATTATGTGCTACAAATTGGGCAAATGCTTTGATGTAAAAACTGTCACAAAGCATTTTAAGTAGCGTACTATTTGTTATGTAATATTCACCGTTACATATTTACCTGTGACAATAGAACAATCCTTTTCTTGTGTGAAGCTAGCTGTGAATCTACCGAATGAGAACGAAGATAATTCCTAAGTTGTTCAGAATACGGGTTCCGTCATTTATATAAAAGTTTAGGAAAATCGTTTCTGCGTGAGGGCAGTCGTAAGACTTGGAGCACCACATTGGGGGTGTCGATTCAGGAAATTTTGCCCAGTTAAACACGTGACAAGATCGAGGATCTTGTCAGCTAACTGTGCTATTTAGAGTAGCCCGTGTATCCCCTATTCATACTGAAGCCGAGTCTCGTCAAACCCACATAAAACCCACATAAATCCCAGGTCATTACCAGGGTGGTGGACCTGGGTTGGATAACGTGGGTTGACCCATTCATACCAACAGTAAACACAGGTTTTAACCAGGTTGTTGCTTCGATGTGAAAGGGGTGTTTCTGACTTCATGACTTCATGAAAGTAACATAAGGAACCTTTTGTAAAATAAACAACATTACTCAAAAGTAGTCCATAATTCATTGCCTATACGTATAGTATAGTATAGTATAGTATGATGATTAGATCCTTTTTATGCCTGCACTGTACTGAATTTTCACTATTTTAGCATGGTTTACGACATGTACATGCAGAGTGCTACAAAATAAAAGATTATTACCTGCTGTGTTTGCATTTCTGACATTAAAACACACAAACGCACACACACACACACACACACACACACACACCACATTTGCATACATACCCTTGGATAATGCGGAGTTTACACTTCTTTGTTTAAGCTTCTTACAGCCGGGTCCATGGGGCACCCTACCCTGCTGGCATCTGTCTCCTTCTCTTGTGCTACATGATCCTGTAAACTGCCCAGCGTGTGCCCAACTGCTATCTACAGAGTCACAGGGGGGACTGGGGATCAACAACATCCTTTGAGACTGAAGATTAAGGGCTGAAGACACGTAAACCCACACCCACACCCACACACACACACACACACACACACACCTATACAAATATGCAGACGTGAATGCACAAAATATACACGGCAACAGCTTTTTGCACACAGTATTTTACAACAAGGAATTGCTAAACAATGAACTCCTAATAGTTCAAGTTATAGTTGTGTTTCTACATTCTAACTCAGAATACTACAGCACAGAAATGTGATTATCATATTCAAGGAAATCTGGTAAAGTAATGCAGAGCCACATCTTACTAATCCAATTAGACCTCCATTAACTTTCTTCCAATTAAATCTAAATTACTAAGACGGTTTTACAAGAGCAAAGAATAACCCTCTCTGCTGCACAGAATCTGTAATGTAAAAAGGCAAGATACTGTTAAATTAAACAGTGTGTGTGTGATATTATCTTTTTCACAAGAAAAAGGTGACCACTGCCGACAGGAAGTGAGGGTTGTACTCATAGTCACCCCATTTGACTAATATGAAGATGCACTTGGGACCAACAACTGTGAGTTTCCATATTGAACTTTTTACATACCATGCTTCTTTGTGATTCATGATTTAAATGCCAGTAAAGACCAAATGGCTTGAATGCTTATAAAACCAGCCTTTTGAATTTACTCCTAATGTGAAATTTTTATGGCAAAACGAATTAGCAGTAAAAAGAAAAGGATAAAAAAGAACTAAGAATGCCCCTTTGATTGAAACACCCAAACAAGAATACAAAATGTACAGGATGCATGTTTGTGTGACAGTTGGTGTGTTTCTTCCTAATTGACTCAAGATATAGTATATCAATAATCAAGCAGACTTTTTTCTCTGCTTCAAATAAAAAGCACAGCATGTGAAGGTATTAAATTAGTTTACAAATCAAAGAGACAAAATCTCTCAGAATCCATCCTGCCCGTTTGATAGAACTGCGTCTGTAGCATATGAGGTTTTGAAATCTCTTGGATCAATATCGCTTTTATCATGGCCACCAATCACACATTATTTATACCAACCTCAAATAAGATCAATAACAGTAAGAGACATCTGAAATATTTCTGACAGCATCAAGGCTTAACTAAATGACACCTGCAGTCAGTGCCATTAAAGCAAGACAAAACATTACAAAACAAAAAGTAGAATTTCTTTTAGAAGAAGTGAATGCAAGCCACAAGTCACCTTTGTGTAATACGTAATAACCCAGCACTTCTGAAATCTATTTACTGTATAACAATGTTCATTCAGGTGTATGTAGTGTGGAGAACTTCAGCTTAAGCTCTGGAAGCAGTGTGCAGTACCTTGGATTCAAACCCATAGCTGTTGTGGATCAGTCTTCTGCATTGCTTAAAGGGGCAGTTCACCCAAAAACTGAAATTAAGCTATGTTTCTACTTACCCATAGTGCGATCTATCCGTCTAGATAGTTTCGCTGAGATTTGGCGAGTTTTCAAGATATCCACCGCAGCTCACCCTGATACAATGGACCTCAATGGGTTCCGAGTCTGAACCAAAACACACCAGTATTCTGGGGTGATCAAAAAAGTTGACACTGCGCCCCAGAATACTGGCGTGCTTTGGTTAACATTTAGCGCGGATATACGTACATAGTCGTACTTCAGTAGGAAGTCGTTTTCTAAAAGCCGTGCACAACAAGGTCTGTGGATGTTTGTGAGTAATCGCCCGTTGAATACAGTGTGCGCATGCACGTGTTTGCGTTTGCACATGTGATTATGTATATGTGCTTATGTGTATATGTGTGTGCATATACGTGTGCATGTGTGGTTGTCTGTCTGTGTGTGTGAGATTGTATGTGCGCGCGAGTCTGTGCATATGTGTATGAGCATGTGTCTGTGTGTGTGTGTCTGTGCTCGGTATAGCTATGACTCAGTAATGTGAGTGGGTCGGGCCCTGGGAAGACCCAAGTACTGCCACAGGC
Source organism: Synaphobranchus kaupii (assembly GCA_029718625.1). Lineage (NCBI taxonomy): Eukaryota > Metazoa > Chordata > Actinopteri > Anguilliformes > Synaphobranchidae > Synaphobranchus > Synaphobranchus kaupii. Next base: position 18,515,025 of record CM056390.1, read on the forward strand.
ACAGTCACGGCCTGCTGCCTTTGTCTTAGCCCTCCCATCAGTCACACTGAATACACCCCGGCTCCACTGGGCCTACCTGAACAGGATCCGCTCTAACCCGGAATAATGAAGAAACAACAAAAGCAGAGTGCTGCAGCATCCATCATTCCACACCCCACTGCCCAGAGCCCAGAGCACTGGGAGATAGCTCTCACAATCACACACACACACACACACACACGTATGACACACACAGACGTGGCCATCTGTATCCGTCCGTTTCCTGTACACAAAAACAGAAATCATTCTCACAGGTGACTCTTGTTAATTAACATGCAGGGCAGTGCAGTCTAAACCGAACGCGGTTATTTTACATCAAAAATACAGCCACAAGTAACGGTAAGACAAGAGTCTTGCTGTCGCGCTCAACAGTACAGCAGTAATTGGGTATGAAAGGACTCTTCCTGCCCCAATAATTGTACAGTTGAGGGTGACAGCATGGCCACCGTGTAACTGACAGCTTATGATGGAAATAATTACACTACTGATGGCCCCATGGCATTCAGCATGGTATTTGTATACTGATCCCAGTTCCTGGATTTTTTTTTTGGGGGGGGGTAGGGGGGCGGGGGTGGAGGGATAATGTACTTTAAATCCAGCTCTCTGGAACCATTATATTAGTAATTACTCTGATGTGTGCTGCACTTGAGCTACTTCTCCATTATATTCTGCTTGGAGTTGGGAATATAATTTTCTCATTTCATTTGCATAAAAGATACCATAGAAGAGCACTTTGCTCAAAATGTTTTTCAGATGAGCAAGCCTTTTATAAAATGTGAAAAGAACAATGCAAGTATTTCTCCGTATGATCCCCCCCCCCCCCCCCCCCCACGGAATTCATTTTTGAATATGAAATGTGAAAATGTGACGACGCGTTCATTTCAAAGAAGATTTGCTGCACGGTAAGTGTACGGGAATTAGAATGTTACGCGCAAGCCAAAACATAAAACAGGGAAAAGCATGACATTTTTTTCCAGAGCTGTAAATGTTCAGAAACATGTCATTCATCTACAAAAAGAAAATAAATAAATAAAAGAAAATAAATAAATAAGAAAGAAATAAATAAAAAAACACAGGACTGTATTACAACATGTTACATCAATGTGTTGTAAAGATGTCTAAGATTCGCGATAATTTGGTCGTTGCCGGGAAAGCTAGGCCATCAGCTGGGGTCTAAGAGAAGAACTGCAGGCACGGTATTTATGGGTAAGATAAAGCTGAAGGGGTAGTGATTAATGAGGGGGCATTAACATGGCACAATCAGTGGTATATAACCTTTTAATCACATGTGCAAAGCCTGAGGGGGTCATATTAACTGGGGGTAAACCTCAAAGGGGAACTGCGCTCCGCCTTCCTCGGCCCTCTTGTTTCATCATGGGTGCACGATAGAGAGAGAGAAAAAAAAAAAAAAACTTCTCCCTGGAGTTTCAAATGTGACATTTTATCTGAACCCCTTGCATCGTATTGTGCCCCAGCAATAACAGGCTGGTTGTATGTCTTTGAAGTCCTCTCCACTCCGCCCCACCCCCACGTCAGGCCCCCTCTCCGCCTTTAATGTGCAAGACCCATGGCTTCAGGCTCCAGTGAAAAAACTCTATATTGATATTCTCCCTCCGCATTCCCAGCAGGGCTACTACCCATGGCACTGACAGACTTCCACCCTCGTGTGTGACTGTTCAGGCTGCTTTCTGTACTTTCGCTTGGTGTGCCTTCGCCTGGTTATGCAGCTCCAGGTTGAGCGGGTGCACTGTGCTACGTGGGTAAGCAGCACCCGCAGCAAACTGCGCTAGTTTAGCTCAGGACACTGACAGGACATCTGCAGCAAAAAGAAAAATAAATATTCACCGAATGCGACGATGAAAATAACAGTCAGATGTAATGTAATAGTTGTGTTTGCATTAGCGAAGCTAGATTTAATCAAACTGTGGTCTCAGTTTGTTTTCCTGACAACGTCTCCCCCAGCATATTCAATTCAAATGTCAGCACCTCCACTGAGTCCGACCTCAGACAGGGACGCATGGAATATGTTGAGAGTGGGCGGTGCTTCTAATGTTGATTTACACGAAGCAGAGACGGACCCAGAACCACAGCTAGCCATTTTATTTCCGCGAGAGAGAGAGAGAGAGAGAGAGAGAGAGAGAGAGAGAGAGAGAGAAAGACGGGCCGTCAGTCTGAATCCGGCTGGCTGTGATGCTGATTGTGATTTATACAGTGCAGAGGACATTACGGAGCTCTGAACTCCGTGGCCCTCCGTCCCGGAGACCGATTCCAGCCCGGCCGCCTCTTCTGGGCTGAGGCCGGCTCCTTTAATTCCATTCGGCCTGCGTTCCTTAGCAAGTTATCTGCTCCGGTAAAGGTCACCGGTGGCGATGATGGATAGACGCTGCCGCCGGTTTAATTTAAAATAAAGAGCGATAAAGAGGGGCTTCCTCCTCTCGGCATGGGGAGTGATGAAAGGGCCATTAGTTAAGCAAAGGTCGAGGGCTCCTCTGGCGGGATGGGTAGCACATAGTGCCACGGGGCGGGATGCCAGGGAGAGGAGGGGCTAGGGGGGGGATAAGGGGGTACGTCGGGACCCCGGTGATGTCATCCCCCTTTGGGACTGGTGGTTATCAGCCATGTCATGGATGCTGTTTTAAATAAAAAGGGCAAGGGGAGAGAGATAAGGGGTTGTCGAGCGGGACATTTGCATTCCCGTGGGGGTACCCTGACGATGTCCGACAGCGCCGTCGACATTCGTCCTTTGCAAACGAGTTACCCAAGAAGCCTGTTATCCACAGACCTGGAGACAGGTCTCTCAGATACAGCGGAGCCATTGTACAGACATTACCGCTACAGGGGCCTTGTGTCCAGAGGTGAAGTAACTACAAGGGCTCTGACAGAGCCCTCTCTCTCTCTCTCTCTCTCTCTCTCTCTGACAGAGGGAAGAGATGGCTCAGCCACCTGGATGGATATTGGCTCTCTCTCTCGCTCTCTCTCGCTCTCTCTCACTCTCTCTCACTCTCTCTCTCTCGCTCTCTGACAGAGGGAAGAGATGCCTCAGCCACCTGGATGGATATTGGCCCTATTAATGAGCCTTCCTGCAGGGCATTCAAAGCTCTGCCACACACAAGTGCAACAGACCTAGTGACATGCCCATCACCTGTGGCAGAGCCAACATGGACTGTGAGGATATGCATGTGTTAGCGCAAAGCAAAACCACCTTCACACTTCTGGCATAGCCACACTTTAAACGGAAAAGAGTCGAGAACATCAAGGACAACTTCTAAATAACCTTTTTTTTTAAATGCATTCTAAGACAATTAACATCTCAACAGATAATCAACAGTTATTAATGTTTTTTTGAAATATTTGTAAATAAGCAAACATTTAAGATAAATTCAGCGCTTTCTTACCATGCTCACTGGGACTGAATGTCATTGACAACACTGGTGTGTGTTTCAGGCAGGTTTCAAAAGCTGTATTTATTCTTTATTTAAGGAGAGCAGGCGGTCTACCTTCCTGCCTTATTTTGTCACTTTATTCAGACGAGAAAGGAGAGAGGATTACAGATACATATGGGATCACACTAGAGAAAGTGCCATGGTGGGGAATTGAACCTACTGCCATATGGGAAGATTCATATATGGGTCGAGACTTGGCCAACCTATGGACTGTGCTGCAATCAGTCATCTTAATTTATAAATTTGTAGGTTAATAATCTTAAAAAAAAAAAGAAAAGAAAAGGTGAAACAAAAGAGCTATCAAAATGGGGTGTGCATCAATGTGTACTGGTCAGCCATAACAGTGACATGATTAGCACCAATTATTTCTGTCATAACTGTATTCAGGAATATAATGATTTCAGATCAGAGCATAGAGTAGTGTTCTAGCCATATGTGAAAATGGGTTCTTGGTCAGCCCTGAATGTATTTAATGGTGAAGTTTTCAAATTATAATATAATATCTGACAGCTCATTTTCTCCCACAGATTTTATAAGCTACCCCTGAGGCAGACACAATGGCCATCGGCACCAACTGCATATTCAGTTCCCCATCAAGAGACCTCGTGGAGTTATGGAAATGAGCACCCCCACCACCAGAACTAAGTTATAGGGACACAAACATGTCAGCTGTTTGCATGATGACCCACAATGCAGCCCTGTGTCCCTGACCTCTGGGCCGCAGGCTCCCAAGGTCAGCTGACCACTCGCGCTCTGCCGCTACAATACATCCATCTTCCACTTCTGGGCCATTTTATTCCAGTCCTAGGTGACTTAACGGATTTGGAGGAATGTAGCAACCAATGACAGACATGCATTATTCTGGGGTGTGGCTTCATGCCTTATGCCCCCTTCCCCCCACACCCCCTCCCCCAAGCCCCTAAATGTAAACTCACAGTCGGAACTCACAGGAATTAACTCCCCATCTGCGTTTCCGTGTTATTTAGACTGTTTCACCACATCACCTTAATGTCTCCGAAGTTGAGTAGCCGGTGACCAGGCTATTTCATAAAATGGCTTTTGGTTTATTGCTGTAAATAATGGGGGAATTATCATCCTCACTAATTCAGTAATGGTTTTTTAAAAGCACTAGACAGATAAAGACTACTGAATTTGGCCATTGAGTCCATTTCACGCGTAACAACGCATTCCAGTCTTTAACCCCCAGTGATCAAAGACTCAGGAAGGTCACCGTGTCTGTCAGCTGCGACACTCTACAACATCCACTGCCTTTAACAGCCTCCATCTCTGACTGGGTGGCACTTCAAATCCACTCCTCCACCTGGGCATTCATATGAGGGACAGAGACAATCTGCCTGCATGTGTCAAAGTGCACAATGGATACTGGCCTTTAAATCTGGCAGCCTTCACCATTATTGCCCTTAAAAGAAGGACCATGTACTCTAACACACACTGCAAACGCGCATCTCAAGAAAACATCTAGAGCACTGCAGCGATATCTACATTAAAATCTAAATGCACTTTGTGCAGCTTTGACAAATGAATGCATTTTTCAATTTTAATTGCACATTCTTTAAAACTAGCTGGTATATCAACGTGATGTATCCTACAAAACACACACGCACACATCTGTAATAGAAATGTTCAAGATAATTCATTTAAAGCAGCTGTGTCCAAAGTTTATAATGATCCACGCAAACGAGTTTTAATATCGCTACGCTAAATTCACGGCTACAGCGTGATTGATTTTGAACAATGCGGCTAATGACGATCAGTGAATGAGATTGTTTTCTCCATATAAGCAAACCATCGTAATGATTAAACCACTGGGCCGCAATTTATTTTGTGTCATCCTTTAACTGTTAGCTGGCCAAGATACAGACGCACTAAAAGAATGTGTGAAGTACGCCACCATTAGTAACGTTGATCTAATTATGATGCAAATGCTGAAAAGTCTGGTTTCAGTTTAGTTTATGTGCACTAATGGGTTTCGATGTGAAAAGGGGAACTGATGAATTAGCTTGATGAGGTACTTTAGACATCAAGCAATATTAAGTTAAAATTTTTGGTGTTGCTTAAGAAAAAAAAAATGATTGAAGAGCCCTCTAATGTTGCCTTAAGGGATTTGTAATTGGAGTCAATGAGGCGCATCAGTCAATACTGCCCAACCGAAATCTTCTATGTCACATGACATTGTCTGCCTCATTTTTTATCAAGCTTGTGTTGAATCAATATTTACAGGATTAATTGAAGCATTCACTTTATCATAACATGGCATAATTGATGGGTGACACACACAATTACCAGCAGATTACGCATGTTGGGGAGAATGCATTGCTAGAAGCAAAGTAACTTCTGCTTTTAAATGGCAATGCGATTCTGACTGGCTTTGTCTCAGAGCACGAACAAGGGTTAATTTCCGCTGGATGTATTTTGTTAGACTGGACTATCAGTCCTTGCTGGACCTTTGCACAATACTTATTTACAGTATGTAGTGTATTAGGCCCCAAGGACTTCTCTAATAGTAAAACCTGAAAAAAGTGGTGGGATGAAAATAGGTTTCTCAAACAATTTACTTATTTTGACTTTCAATGTTTTTTTGTTTTTTTTTAAACCACAAAATGGTTTAATATACATCTACAGCCCATAGTCAAATGGATCCTCAGCGTTCCAGATGTAACGTTATTTCTTTTATGGCTTGAATGCTTTAAGAAATAAAATCAGCTCAAACGTTCTTCTACAAGCAGATGAGGAATATTGCATTTGCAAAAAAGCCTCGAAAATGAATAAAATCTACTGCGTCATATTTACCATGAAATGGATATTAATCTTTCTCTTTCAAAAGCTATCAGAAAACAATCAACTTATGTCATATATGCATAGTAATAAAGGGATATTAAGCAAAACAAATTTTTTTTAATTTTAGAACCAAAGAAAAACCGCACACCAAAAGATGCCTTAGAGATAATTTAGTATTGGGGAAAATCACAGGCATTTCAGTGTTCTTTCTTCACTGAAGAAAGCTTGAAACGTGTGATTTTTCCCCCCAATATTAAGTAAGTAAGGCATCTTTTGGTGTGTGGAGCCTTCTTTTTTTCCTCGATTCACAACTTTATTTGGTGATTACGCACCCAATCAAGTCTGAGCGCAGTATTTTTTGACTTTTTAGAATTTTAGAACCAAAATGAGAAAGCCCTTCCACTAGAGCAGAGGCAGGGAACCCTGGTCCTGGAGAGCCGCAGGGTCTGCTGGTTTTTGTTTTCACCTTAAATACAGCAACTACGTAGACCAAAGAAACCAGGTAAGGTGAGTTAACTGTGTAATCAACTGCTTTAATTGATCAAGTAAGTGGCGCGTAACAACTAAAACCAGCAGACCCTGCGGCTCTCCAGGACCAGGGTTCCCTACCCCTGCACTAGAGGAAGAGGTTGAGAAATCAAGCTCCCCACAAGCCACACTGAATCCGCCCAGTAAAAGCAGGCTTGCGGTGTCACAAGCTGAGGCCTATTCCTCCATGCACAACCACTGATGTGCGAATGGGAACACAGAGCTGACATCAATCAGCAGCCGTGTCAGGAGTTACATCAGCTGGGAGAGAGCCCGCGTTTCCATTCCCATCCCTGCTCCCGGCTCCCTTCCTTTGGAATTACAGTTTCCTAGCTGCTCACAGCAAGTCAAAATTTCCAGGGGTAACTGAGTTTTATCAAGAGAGGTCATTATCATTCTGGCTACCAGGAAAGCAGTGCTTTGCCATGATTTAACAGGTTTTTTTCATTTATTTTATTTTTTTACCACAGTGCCCCAGACTCTGCATGGTCTAAGACGGATGTTTCAAGTTTGTAGTTTCTCCAAAGACACCTGAATCATGGTGTCCAGTACATCACTGAGATGTGTGAAGACATTAACGGCTAAACTGTCTGAACCATTCGGACAAAGAATCTTGAGTAGCAATGGAAGACAATTAGACAGTATGACCCCCTATCCTTGATCGGTTACACAGCTGTTCTTAAACAAATTATTCTATGAATATCAAATAAATGAATATACATCTATACAGCCCATAAAAGAGAACACTCAATATATGATCTGAATCTGATATCTGAATCACATAAATAAGTTATCATCCATATACGTATACAATGCACAACCTTTACACTACACCTAATTACTGGACGACTTCCATCTCTTTCTCTTATTTTAAGATTTGAAAGATCTAAAATAATATCACAATCCAACCATGTCAATAGATAGAGAATTATGGTTTGTCAGGAATTTTTTTATGCGTGTAATTGCAAAGAACAAAGTGAATTTCTCAGTTGATTTAATCTTTGAAATTGTGTTCAAAGCTCCAATTAGTTTTGAAAGAATGTACTTGTGAACTTTTAATGAGTGTTTTTTAAAGAAAAAGCTACCCGTTATTTCTAAAACACCAAACAGAAAAAAAAAACTGAGGAAAACAGCACACTTCAAATGAAAATAACATTTCAATGGGTAGAGACATCCTGCCACTTGAGCAGAATCTCCCTCTTTGAGAACTCAATTAGACCTAGCTACAGTATGCCACTTTGTCATTGTGTTATGAGCCCCTTCTACCAGCTGCACTGGATGAGTCAGAAAACATAATTATCTCAACATAGAATTACACAAGGTCACAATAAACACACTCTGATAAACACACTCACTTTGCGTTCACTTGAAATCTGAGACATGCTGCTGAAACTAGCAACACACACACACACACACACACACACACACACACACACACACACACACACACACACACACACACACACGCGCGCACACGCACACACATACGGTATACAGCAATGTATTATGTATTCAGTATATACCCCTACATATACACAATGTGTTATTCTGTCTATATATCCAAAAGCACCCAAACATAAGCGGTTGTTTGGTATAAGGCAGGTGGACATACGTATGCATATAAAGGAAGAAGCTCAGCAGATCTCATGCACACAAGCTTTAGACACTAACTAGTAATAAAGTAGATGATAATGGCAAAGTGGAATGGTCAATATTTTAAATGTAATTGTAAACAAAGCCATTTGGTTGGGTTATCCCCCTTTTAATCAGGATTTAATAAAGCACGTGCCTATATATGTCTTTTACGGTTTTTCAAGTAATAAAAACTGCACTGAAAGACATCAGGGAGAAGAAGGGACCATCTGTTGATTTCTGCAGCAGAGACATATCGTCAGATCTTTTGGTGAGTCCATTTGTTTGGAGAGATTACAATCTTTCTGCTTGGTCAGCTGCCACGGATGAATAATATCTCAACAAGTTGCAGAGCTTGTGTGTGGTCCTGAATGTTCATTTTTGCTTGGGTCCAAACATAGCCTACTGTAGTATTTTCTTAAAGAATGGAGTTGTACATACTGAGTGTAAAATGGCCCAGAATTCAGAACAGCAATTTAATATTAACATATACTGTTCATATCTGAATAATTGTAGTGTGAAAATGCATGGATAGTCAGTCCTTGGTAACCAATAATATTAAAGGGGCTATATGTAATAAATTTACTGTACTAAATTATAAAATGACCATGATATTTCATCAGAGATTAAGGAAACATGCTAAATCGAAATACTGGCTTCTCCGACAACAATGCTACAGCCAGTATATTCTCCTTTGAAATTTCCATTCCGGGCCGGGATGTCTGTTTTTGTCCTGTGTGATTCACTGTTCTCCAAGTTGACCCCGCCCACTGCCCGATCGTCTCTGAGTTGACTCCGCCCACTGCCCATTTCGACACACCGGGTTGCCTGATATGAAACAAATTGGGACAAATTTGCACAAACACAGCGAGCTTCAGCTATGGAAGCAAGCAAACAAACTGGATCAACTGTGATGGTACTAGACTCTACCAAACCTAAAAAGCCTTGTCCTCTTTCGAAACAGCTGCACGACCGGAGCCGTGCTAAAACACGGGTAAATCTTGGACTGGCATTTGAAAGATGGAGAAAGCTGAGAGCCCAGAAAGCTTTCAAGACGGATGCCGAGTTGGCTAATTTTCTCCTGAACAGGTAAGCATTGAGCTTAATCACGGCTACTAGCTAGTTATCTCTTATCTAATGCAAACCAGATACCTGTTTTAGAAGAGTTTAGAGAGTGTGACTGAATCAATGAATGTGTTCAAATTTCGCTAGCGTTAGATTGCTAGATAGATATTTTAGTGAAACGATGTAGCTAACGTTAGCTAGCTAGCGTCTAGGTAAGGTATTCTTTGTTTCGAGGTTAATGTTAGCTAGCAAGCTAGCTAAGGTTACATCGTTCCAACAAAGGAATTTTGTTGTCTTACATTTTTTAAGTAATCCATCCAACACCATTTTTAAGTTAGCCTACAGATAGTCCTTGCCGGTCGAACAACAAAAAAGTTTTTTCTCTTTTAGCTAACGTTACATATTCTAAGTAATCCACCCAACACTGTTTGTAAGACACATTGACGCTCTTATTGACTTAAAAAAATGCTTATTAGCTAGATGAATCCCTAGATTACAGCATTGTTGCTGCTTATAGGCTATTACTGTGGCGAGTTAGCGATTGCTTTGTCCTGTTGTTTTGAAATGACAACCCAGCTCTTTCAGTCAGAGTGCCCGGAGCGCTCGTACAGTGAGACATATCAATGCTCTGAATTTATGAACGACCACAGTGTTCTCTGGAACTCTGAGACGATACAAAGGCAAGTCAGTTCGCTAAGTTAGCCACCTTCAACATATTCATTTAGCTTGCTAGCTCCGAGAGTGACAATTTTATCAATGCTCTGAATATACGAACAACCAGATGTACTCCGGCACTCCGACAGCCGATTTACGAATGCCTAAGCTAAGTTCAACATCGTTTTCATTTAGCTAGCTAGCTTCAGATTTAAATATATATATGTATATAGTTACTAGCTAAATATACCGCTAACGTTAGCTTATATCTGTGTGACCGTAAACATAGCCAGCCAGGCATCTAGCTAACATTGACAGAGTTATAAAAAATCCACATGAGCTGGTTTATAATTTGCAAATAATAAATTGCAAACGTATACATTAGCTGATCAACTTACAGTGTAGGAATCAACCAGCACTACGGGCTGAAGACGTGTGCACTGCAGAGGGGTACTGTACTAGTGGATCTTTTCAGAGGTGGAAATGTGATTGTATGGGTTGCAATTTTATACAGATGAAGATCACAGTTATGGTTTATCAATGGCCTACTGACTGTAGAACACTGTGGAAACAATGTTTTCACTCTCCACTTCACACCATATTTTGCTCAAAATTATGCATACTGCCATCGTGCCACATATTGTAGTTTCCTTGCAATAAATAAAGTCCACATGATGCATCTAGGATGCTGTTTTACCCACGTGGGCATCATGGGTCACGATGACACATATTTTCTTGCCGAGGCGTGTGCATATGATTTAGCACACGTTGTCGCTTGTCATTGTCAAAATAGAATAATTGCGCTTGTCTCAAAATGTCTTGTTGTGCTCGTGTTCGTTCAGTGTCCTCAACCTGGCAACCCGCCTGAGCTTCGAGTCTGGGGAGGAGGGGTGGGCAGAGATAACTTTCCCAAATATTTTGAATTTGGACTGCAGTACCCATTTTAAACGCTCGGTGTAAATGTTACATATAGCTCCTTTAAATATCACAGTTAAACACATCACAAGTCACATTAATAATTGAATATTTACATGACCTCCCCAACCACCAAATAATAATGAACGGAATAACTTTCTTAGGTGCTTTATTACTTGGTGCAGTTCTCTAGTAATTTAATTAGTGTTGAATTTTAATGAACCGTGCACTTGGCAAAGCAGTTTCCCAGTAAACATGAAACAAGTATGTGTAAGTAAATGTGTAAGTTATCTGATGTCCTAATTTACAGCATTGGTTTAGAGCAGGGGTCTTCAATCTTATCCAGAATGGGCCAGTGTGGGTGCAGGATTTTGTTCCAACCAAGTGGTAACACACCTGATTCTACTAATCAAGGTCCTTAGCAAAGACTCTGGTGGTTTATTAGTAGAATCAGGTGTGTTACTGCTTGGTTGGAACAAAAGCCTGCACCCATACCAGCCCTTTCTGGATAAGATTGAGGACCCCTGGTTTAGAGTAATCCACAGTATTTATATACAGCAGTTGTATAGTAGTAATATAGTAGTAATATACAGCATAATGGTTTAACAATGTATTAGAATCTAATTTTTTGGACCAATTTGGAATCAATTTGGGTTTCTTTCTAGTGTAATCACTCAAATGAAACAACACCACATTATACAATTTCTCTTCAATCACGTTCTTTCTACAACCCAAAATGAAGTCACCGACAAGTACAACCACTCACTTCACAATGAGATTTAGCCATTCTGAGCCTTATTTTTAATCAATTAGAGGACAGACCACTGAGCCTTTTACCTAAAAGCCTTATGTTGCTATGGCGATTATCTATCCTCCATTGTGGCTCAGTTGGGGCTCCTCAATATCGCCTGAAGCACTGAATTGTGCTGAAAGAGCTCATGTGCTCCCAATGGAAGGGGTCCAGGGGAGGGTGGAGAACATAACAAATGGCTAATTATGATAATGGAGGTCTGCTGAAAAAGAAGAAGGAAAAATGTGTGTTCGTGTGTGTGCGTGTGTGTGTGTGTGTGTGTGTGTGTGTGTGTGTGCGTGTGTATATACATACAGTATGAAAGTCATTAATTACAACACATTTACCTGGCTCCCCCATGTTTAACTCTTAGGTGTTTGCACAGGTGAAAATATACATGTGATTGCGGGATTATATGTTCATGCTCCTCTAACCATCGATAGTTCATACTGGGGAAAATGTGTATTAATAATGGTCTAATACTTTTTTTTTTTAAATTCCATAACTGCCAGAATATAGCAGACATAAGGCCACTCGGATGCCGAGTGTGGAAACTTCAATGACTGACATCCATTTGGCAGCACTTTTGGTGTGCACTAGTCAGAAGTATTTTGTCTGCATTGGCAAAACATTGACACAGGGTTGATGTGGGCCTGATAATGACCGGAGCAGTGATGTGTAGCCATCCCTTCACTATATTCAACTCTGCCATTTACAGGATCCAAATATTCCACTGAGACACTAGGACATCTCTGTCACCAGATCAGCTCCTGCACCGTAAGACAGGAGCTGTGGGACGAAGGCATCAGAGTTGACCAGTAGAAATGCCACTGTGGTGTCCAGCATACAGAAATATACCAAAGCCACAACACGCCAACAATCAACCAGCACTACGGGCTGAAGACGTGTGCACTGCAGAGGGGTACTGTACTAGTGGATCTTTTCAGAGGTGGAAATGTGATTGTATGGGTTGCAATTTTATACAGATGAAGATCACAGTTATGGTTTATCAATGGCCTACTGACTGTAGAACACTGTGGAAACAATGTTTTCACTCTCCACTTCACACCATATTTTGCTCAAAATTATGCATACTGCCATCGTGCCACATATTGTAGTTTCCTTGCAATAAATAAAGTCCACATGATGCATCTAGGATGCTGTTTTACCCACGTGGGCATCATGGGTCACGATGACACATATTTTCTTGCCGAGGCGTGTGCATATGATTTAGCAACACACACTAGTCATGCTTATACTAAGTCAGTGATTGTAGCAAATGGAGTAAACACAAGACGTGTAATCGTTTCTTTGAAAAATATATTTTGTTAAACATTAACATTTTTTGGCTTTGTATATTGAGTGCCTTAATATTATATTATTTTTTAAATAACATATCATTTTTGCATGAATAATGCCTGATTAGTATTAAGGAGCCCTGTGCTCAAACGTGATCTTCCTGTGCCATCCGTGATGGCTCCCAAAACGGCAAATGATTGGAGAAATCGGGCACAGCTGAGCCATTGTGCCATTGAGTGTGGGAACCTCGTGCTTTCCCATCGGCAAGATCAACACCTGCGGTAAAAGCTTGGCTCAGATTACCGCCTGAGAAGCACTACGACTCCAAAGCAATAGCCTTGATAGTGCTCTTTTGCCACATATAATGTTTAGTCTACCATTTTCTCAGAAGAGTTTCCCATATTCTGTGAATGTCTATTTGTACTGTACAGCTACATTAGTGTACACTTTTGAATGCCTGTTTTTTTTTTGTTTTACTGTATGAACGTGGGGCCTCATAAGATCCCATTGAACTGGAGGCCATTCAAGGTAGCCATGCTGTTGACTATAGCCAAGTCCACAGCATGCTTCATACGCCTCCATGTCCTTTAATTGTATTCATGTCTATATACTATACACTTCCACTTAAGTTTGCATTAATAAGCAACTCTACATCCCTATGCAAATGAAAGGACCCTATTGTGAAATTTTAGGTATCAAATATTGACCTTGTCCCATTTCGGTGTGTCTGCTAGAGGTGATTTTGGAGTTGTGCTAACTGTACTGTAGATATGGACTGATGCCAAACATTTTTGTTACTGCAACATATTTGCATAGGTTAAGGACTTCTCTTTTTATAGTAGATAATATTATGGAAACAGGTCAGGCTATCTTATGCAGCGTGCCTTAACATATTAGAATATAAATATGGTTGGACATTTTGCATGAATACTGGATAAAAACAATCTGTACAATTGAATGAGTTCATTTACTCATTGCCACTACATACTGTACATCAAACATGAGCCACTCAATTTGTAAGTGTTACATTGCTCTTTTCTACAACAAAATGAAAAACAAATTTTACAAAAGCCTAATCTCATAAAATGATTGTAATCTTTTTTCAAATAGCCAGTTAGTATTAACATAAAATTAATGAATAAGGAATAACTTTCAATGGTTTCACTCTCCACATGTGTCAATTTACTTGATTTCTTAATTCTCAGTGGACAACAGTCTCAGACTGATATTTAACATCAAATTGTTTGAATATGTCCAACACTGTTGTAAGCAGAAAACCACACAGAAGCCAATCCATCACTCCATAAAAGATGACAACTTTAAGTGGGTATGACATAGAGAACCATACGTAGCCCAAAATACAATATAACTCATCAAGCTTTTGAGTGAACTTCCCAAGACAACGAGGAGAGGCAGGTCAATTTTGGACAGCAGTAACATTCAACCCCAAACCCAAAACTAGTGCCAAAACAGCTGGAAATCTGCACTCAAAAAACTGTGCCTCAAAGGGAATGTGATAAGACAATGTAGTAAGTCAATAATGTAATAATATCAGTAAATAAAATGACTTTCAAACACTGACGCCTGTGTGGTATTTTGAAATGTGCATTGCAGTCTTTAGTTCGGGAGGTGCTGATGTGACCTTTGTCCTTATGTCTAGGGCAACAGGCATTCATTTAACCCAAATCTCCACACCACACACCCTTACCAACTGCTGTCCAGTATGGTCCTTTCTGACACAATCTAAATGCATGTCTGTGAACAGCACACAATGCATGTTTTGTACACCACAAACAAAGTCCTTGGGTGTACGGGTTAAGGAACTGGGCTTGTAGGTTGTAGCTTCAGTTCCCAGGTTGTGCATTTTGTTGTGCTCCTGAGTCCTGAGACAGGCACTTAACCGGAATGTATGTAAGCTACCCAAGAAAAGCACATCCGCTAACAGATAATACACGAGGACAGATATGCCCTCTGCTAGCCAGTGTTCAGGCCAATAGAAATAAATTAGAATCTGCCCTCAAGGTTTTTTTTTCTCTTTTTCTTTTAGCAAATTATGCAAATAGATGAAGGCAGTGGATTATCGCTGGATGTTTAGCCTTGGATGGGAGAGCGGCGAGCGGTCCATTAAGACAAGGCAGCGAGGGGCCTTGAAAGCAGTGGTGGAGCCGCCATTGTGACAGAAATAGAATGTGGTGGGATGGGGGCCAAGGCGATGTCAGACATCACATCAGGGCCAATTTGGGTATCATGGCCCCAGCCACTCAAAACACCCTATAAAAGCCTCATGCTAATACACAAGACCATGCGAGAGGGGCCTTTTGGCAGTCATGCATCCTGTTAAGTGCTGAGAGTAGCATGTGCTCTGTATTACATGTACCGTGTGTTAATTAAATACATTCTTTAACCACTGTAAGCGGATTCCTCAAAATAGTGTTCTCTCAAAACAATATGTGCTTATAAACAGGTGCCCAGAAATATATTATGTAATCATTATCAGGGACGATTTGTCATCTTAAGATCACCAGCAAATATTCAACATTCTGTTTATGTATGGTAGTGTTGATAAAGAGCCTGTCCATTTTGGCAGACACTTACATTTTTTTACATAAAAAAGGACACAAATTGGTGTCATAAGAGGTTCAAAATTATGAAGATTAATATGTTTATAGACTATTAGACTCTATATATTTGTTTTATTGCCCCCGCCCCCCTCTCTTCAGAGGACAACATTATTTACACATTTACAGTGAATGATACAGGAAAAAACATACATAGGCCACTCCGACACCCCACAAATCAAACCCCCCGTGCACACATTTCTGAGCAGGAACCACAAACTGCAACTTGAAAAGCAGTTTTAGTTATATACCCATTTAGCTGAACATATATTTTGCACACAGGATCCTTGGTCTATATCTACTCCAGAAAGTCTATATGTTCACGCTTACCATCATGGATCTTCTTTGCATACCATAGAATATAGTACCCAGTATATGATACTGTCGATGCCATATGATCATAATTAAGTTGCGTGAAAGTTTACAGCTTGAATAACGATTATTCAATTCACTTTATGTTAAAGGATAAGTTCGCTATTTTGGACCTTGGACCCTATTTGCGGTCTGTCTTCCATGAACCTGACACATTGAGTCCATATTTTCGCTGATCGGTCCAGTATTGAGCTAGCTACAGATTTCCTGTAGGCTCTCACTGGGCTACAATAGAAGTCAACGGGGCAATTAGAAATGTTATGGAAAAACAACGATAAATGTGCTTTCATGTACAATAAATGAGACGGGAAGCTCAAGGTGTATTGTTACCGGTCTCAGTATGCTCTCCTGTGAAATGTATCTCAATCCGAACATTTTTACGTGCTTGGCATGGCTTGGAAGTAAGCATTTCTCTGTTGCTTGTTTTCGCTGCTCCCGCGGAGTACTATGTGTCGGGGGTGGGGGAGCGGGAAGGTGTGCCGGCCGTTTGCGAAACTATCTATGTGACCAGTCTGCGTTTGTTTACCTGCAGCAACGTAGGCTACAATTTCCACAAAAAAACTTGGATGATGGATGACTATAATGATTACGAAGACGAAGAATTCGATTTTGACTGACGTTACTGGCTACAGATTTGAGCCAGAATACACGGACACGGAACTACAAGAAATGGATGATAAGAGAGCAAGAGAAGAGAGAGAGGCTGAAGTTGCGCAGGTAATGTAAATTATTACAAATGATGATTACAAACACTGCGTTACAAATAGTTCTGCTGTAGGCTACTAGCTAGTAAACTCCAACGGGAGGTCAGGATTTGTGATCAACTGCTTTTCAAGCGGCCTCTCTACAACGTAGCTAGACTGCGGAAGTTTACAGTGCGAGGTAGTGCGGTCGGAGAAATAGTTCTGTTTCAAATGGAACTGTTGTTTCAACGTTCGGTTTGCGTTTACGATAGCCTACATTTCACAGGGGAGCATACTGAGACCGTAAGAATACACACTGAGCTATAAAAGCACATTTATCGTTGTTTTTCCATAACATTTCTAATTGCCCCGTTGACTTCTATTGTAGCCCAGTGAGAGCCTACAGGAAATCTGTAGCTAGCTCAATACTGGACCGATCAGCGAAAATATGGACTCAATGTGTCAGGTTCATGGAAGACAGACCGCAAATAGGGTCCAAGGTCCAAAATAGCGAACTTATCCTTTAATAAAGGATTAATAAAGTTAATAAAAACGGATTAACTATAGAATTGGAAAGTGTAAAACGTTGCTTCTAATGTTAATAAAACTTGCATGGAAGCATTAATTCACTTACTAATTACAACTAATTGTCCGTTTTTCTAGTTCTGTTTGACCTCTGCTTATCTGATTTAAAGAAAAACCTTTAGTTACCACATGCTTCTATGCTCAGTCCTCTGTCGGCTTATCATTAATTTACATGTATAATTATTACAGGCGCTTCAGGAATTGTTTGTTAAAAAGCTTTATGCAAATTATAATTAACGGTAATTAAAATCTGGGCTGTTATGAATGGGAGCCATGGTGCTAGAATGCTGTTTATGAAACCAAATTAAAACTAATGACTTTACTCCGGGAAAAGAAAAAAGGGCCAGAGCTTTCAGTGAGAACGTGTCAGCTTTAAAACATGCCCATGCTGTGTAACGGGACCCTAGCACCAATCCCTTCTTATTACTTCGTCAGTGGTGTTACTTTTCAATAATTCTGACCCTTTCCGTTTCGTTTTTTTTGGGGTATATTTACACAGGTGTCTATTCGAAGAATAAAACCTGCCCAGTTCTTCACTTTCATTTTAGTACAATTCAATCAAACATGACGCAAAATATGTCCCCTTATAAACAGTTTATTCCTTTGCTAGCTGACACATTAATCTTTTAAACTGATATTGCCGCGTCTATTCACCAACGGAATACACAATCATAAATGTTTTAATAGACCAAATTGTTCTTTGTCAAAGGGCAGCAAATCGAAAGGTTGGCTGCACTATAATGCGTTTAGGCAATCTCGATTGTCAATGGCAAAAGATACAAACGCTGTCACGTGTGCGAAAACACGGTCCAGGCAGCCCCACAAAACCACGCCATCGCCCCCTTTTCATCAAATTAAATGGTTTTATCTCGCTTCTGCAAACCCTTTTATATGAAAGGCGTTTAAAATGGATGAAGAATCAGGCAAATGAAGGCTCTTGGAATAATACATTTAAGAACGTCAATTGAATTAGTGTCTCCACGGTGTCTCAGGCTCCCAGATGCTTTCTAGTATAAAGTTTTATGAACAGCAGAATACTGGAGTGGAACCAATGGGATTGGTCTGTTTTATTATTCTTAAGATTGCACTGCCAGCTTCTTGCTTTAATTAAGTGATGGGGCTCAGGACAGCTTTTAATTTCAACATTATCATCTTTTTTATTTATTAATTTATTAATTCTTACAAATCCTTATGGTGTTTTAATGTTTTTTAAATTCTTAATTCTATATTGTAAGAGCTCTCGTTGGTGTTTATTTAGACATGTTTATGATGTTTGCAAACACAGAGGCACTGGGTTACTGCAATTATTTCTAACATATAGATATACAGTATATTGGTTATTAAATAAAAATAAATTCATATCAATACATACATGAATACATAAAGCTGAAAAAATATTGCACCCATGAACACTGAGCACCCTCTAGATGTTGATAACACTACAGTCGACATTTCAATGTGTTTGGTCTTACAATAGGATATAATACAGTTTGAAATGACTCATTATTTTAGTCTTTCATTGTTTTTTGCTGTGCATTACTCTTACTAAAGAGGTTAGAGTCTCTACCTGAACCTCACAAAGGTTATTGCTCTTAGAAGCTAAACTAATTGACAAATAATTACCTCATCTGAATAATTATAGGCATGTCATTAACAGCCATCCATATGATCTAGCATAGCTTTTACTTAAGGTAGACTCCAACCAATTCCCATTCTTCCTCTCTTTTGGCTGGTTGGCTACCAAATAAGATGGAACAGCCTGGAAATTGTACAGGAAAATGTAGGAGAAATAACAGCAATTAGCAGTGAATTGCATTTCTAATTACTTTGATTGAATCCAATTAAAAATGGCCGTGACTAATCCTAAAATCAGTTGTTTCATTTGGGTGTTTGACTGAGGGCAAATTCCTTGGCTATATGCCTCAATGTCAGAGCTTGCTCTGTCCCTCTAGCTTCCAGTACCAGCCCAGCGAGGAGGAGAATTCCTAAGGAGCGAGAACAGAAGCTGGAGAACCTTCAAACCTAGACCTTCGGCACAGCCCCAAATTAAAGGCACGCCATTTAATTAAGAGGCTTGTTCCTCTGGAAAGCTACAGCACACTCTAACAATTACCCAAACAATCCCAGCCCCTGAAAGGAATCAGCGAAAGGCCCCCATTAGTGCGCCTAATAACCTTCAAAGGGCCTTTTTATGTCTGCCGAGGGCCCGTGCTTCAAGGCCCCATCTCCTTAACGCAACACTGTCGACAGAGAAGGGCTGATCGCTCACCAGAGAAATGATTAAGTCAAATTTGTTATTGTTCTCTGGAGCATTGAAACAGCGTTTTTTAAAGCGAAACATCTCGGCCCAGAGTTTAGAATTAAGGAGGGTGGGGAATGGGAGGTGTCTATGTCTAGTCTAGCGCATGGACAATAAGACAAATCATTTGACAGAGGAATAACGAACTAATTGAAATGAATGAAAAAAAACAAAAAAAAACAAAAACAATGAATGACAGAGGAGGCTGTAAAAATGAGCTGCCTATCTGGGAGCAAGACTGTAACGTCAGTGTAATGTTAAGGCATCAAACTCCTCCGCTGAATGCTGTGGTCTTTTTATCTTCCCGTGATGTGCACACACAGCATAAGCAAGATTAGGAGCTCCTAAGATTAGGCGCCATGCTCAGACACAATGCGCCACTTAAACTATGCAAATCCTGTCTGAAACCCAAGGATATGAGCATTGCGAAATTGTGTTTTGGTTTTCGAGGAACTGTGTAATTCCTAGCCGTGCAGTTATTATACTGTGAATGGAGTCTGCAGTTGCCTGGAAGAATTGATTACACAATGAGAAGCCAAAAAAGCACATTGAGCAGTGTGCCTCTATACAGCCACATGGCATTACTCTTATTATACTTAATTTTATTAATATTAAATCGATTAATTATACACTGACAACAATACAAGTGAATACAGTAGCATATATTATATATTCTGATTTCATTGAATGGAATATGAACGTTTACATGTAGGTACTAAACAGTTACTCTCAGCAACTTTTACTACATTCAACACCATGGGTATTGTCAGTTCTGTCTAGCAACTGTGCGTTTTGTTCGGAAGGAGAAGTTTAACAGCATAACAGATTATATCAATTAATGTGCATCTTTGCTGTCAGGCTCTAATGCAGCCTTGAAATGCAGCTTATAAAATGCAAGACACGCTTACAAAACGTAAGATGGTTCCTTTAACCACAAGCCCATAAACAACGGGAAAGATATGAATTTAGAGATTTTAGAAAATTAAAACTTAAAAAAAAGATAGCTGGACATTTTGTACCACATGAATCAGAAATTAATCTGTATAATGAAGGCAGATGTGCAGTAAAGTTTGTGCAAGGAGACAGAGGTCAGGAGCCGCAGGTGTAAAAAGAAACTGAATGCTCTTAATCTTATTTCTGGTAGTTTCTTGTGTAGCAGTCACTGATACTGCTCAGGCCTCCCATGATTCTGTCATCCGCTTATGGGACAAACTACAAGTCCCAGCCTGCATATAACTCCTCTGTACTACAAACTTTACAGGGAATGGTGTAAGGTGTACAGATTAATCCCTGTTCCCTCTGGGTACAAAACGCAAACAGCTGTAACTTACCGATAACATCCCTAAAGTCATCCGGTCTACAGTAACTTTACGACTTTTACTGTATATCCTTGGATAAGGCCACAAAATAACTCCATTTTAATTTCTTTCCATGGACTGAAAGACAATGCTTATTTATTATGACATATAATTTTTTCACATTATTAACAGAGTCAAGGTACTGACATGCCTGACAGGATTATGGCATTATTACAAAAATGTCAACGACAACACAATCGTATTTCCACGGCATTCAGGATCTCATATACGGTAAGCAAACCTTTGTAGAAATTTCGACTTAACACCT
This sequence comes from Synaphobranchus kaupii, assembly GCA_029718625.1. NCBI lineage: Eukaryota > Metazoa > Chordata > Actinopteri > Anguilliformes > Synaphobranchidae > Synaphobranchus > Synaphobranchus kaupii. The sequence goes on from CM056390.1 coordinate 18,536,372, forward strand.
ATTTATTCCATTGCTGTCAAAGAGACATTTGTACACCTCATAGGTCTGGTACAAACACAGGGTGACAACTGGGTGGGGGGATGAGGAGAGCATCCTTTATGAAGAGTGTGAGAGAACTCCTCAGACAGGTCTAGTCAAAAGGGAATAAAGGTTTGCTTGTACAGTTGATAAAACAAGACGTGACTGAACGGCAGGCGAAGGGAGGTGCTCATCTGCATTTAAAAGTACGCTCGCGTGTCGAGAATTACATTCCTGCTGGAGCGAATCAATTTTAATAAATCTCATCTGGCTTGTGGGGGCCAGATCCACATGTTTATAAATTTCAATATAAAAGTCTGAAAGAAAGAGGAAATGTCTGCTTCCTTGTTTTTTTTACATGGTGAAGGCCACCTGCCCAAAAGTCATGTGACCAGATATACTTCACGTTAATCTGAACAAGTAAAACTTGGCAGAGTCAATTAAAAGTACAAGTGCTCTCCTCCGTGTGATAACGCCGGCTATTTTTCTGAACAGGGACCTCCCTATTCCCTCAGCAAAGCTGCACAACTGGGTTTTGACATTATGGACCAATTGTAGACCTACGCATGTCTGAACCTATTAAACTGTCACACTGGATTTACTCACGATGGGGTTGCGGGGGGGGGGGGGGGGGATTATCTCATCCCACACATGGAGGGAGACAAAGAGAAAGAAGTAGTAGAAGATGGAGAGAGAGAGAGAGAAAGCCAAAGAAATGTAAAATCAGACACTGCTGATAATATTAATCACAACCGTGGCAAGCATTTCCAAGCCAGCGCACACAGTGGGAGATGGTGCTGGAGTGCGAATGCAAGGAAGACGGTGATGGTTGGGGTTGAAGACGTGCAGCAGAATCGCAGACTATTATTCCTTAGTGCACACACAGCCTCCTTTTCATTATCATAGGTGCTTGTGGAGTATCATAACATGTGTCCATGGTGATGGCTTACGCCCGACTATAGAGTTATCACAGGATTCGAATAATAACCAGCCAGCCAACAAAGCTTGGTTTAAAATGGTTGCGTGCTGGTTTGCTATTTTGAGGGATAAGCACGAGACTGACAAACCCATAATCGTCGCCAGGTCCAATCGTCCACTGGAATAAGGGCTGGCTCGATGACCTGTCACGGAAGGACACACACTTTGTAGTTGTTCGGTGTAGTTAGATGGAAAGTGTCACATTCGACACCAAGGATATGCCAGTTCGCTGAAAGAACGCGGGAACCGAGGAGGCGGATATCAGTTGCAGCAGAGATGCGTTGAGCGGCCTTCTTCTCACCAGCAAATTGAGTTCGGAGCTCTCGACTTGCATAAGCTATTCTCCCACGCAATGCGCTCGCCACACTCTCCGCCAGACCCACTCGCAGACGAAAATTGTTCTCTAAATGTGGTCTGTTCTGACTGAGCCGTCGTCTTTTCCACCGTACCTGGCCATTTTTTGACAGGAGTTAGAGGGCTCTCGAGACAGCATAGGTTGATTGCGGCGCCGCTGTGATAAAAATCAGCTCAGACCACAGTAATAGGTTACATACCATATCTCATTCTAAATGGGACAAATTTATTCCACCTCCACACACTTCTGCAGAATGGACAGTCTTCATGAAACAATGTTGCTATGACAGTGACACGATGACACAAAGCACAAAGCGTGTGATCGGTTTTATTTCATCAGAGGGTATCTGAGCATGTGAAATGGCTAGCCCATCTGCAAATTAGATTTACACTTTTAAACTATATGATGTACTTCTTACTGGAACGTTTGATGAATTTGATTGCTTTATTCTCGGCTGTATGTCACTCGATGTTTTGTCTTGAGACTGAGGACCACATTGGAAACAAGTCTTGCTAATGCTTTATATACCATCCTCTGGAAAGAACTTGCATCCGTAGATGTATGTATTATTTTACCCAAAATAAAGTCAGTCAGTCAGTCAATCAATCAAAGTAGTCTGCTATTCTTTAGTGCTTCAGTGTTTGTACATGTTCACTGTGTTGCTTTGCTAATTATTGTAGTTTAATCTAGTTTGCTAGTTTAATTTGACAGATGGTGATCTTGAAGGAGTCTGAGCTAATTACCCCTTACATAATTATGTAACATGTTCACACCCTTGGATTCAGCAAGATAAACACAAACTGAATTGAGATAGTTACATTACTTCACACAACGAGGAAAACATATTCATTCAGCACTAGATATCACTGAGTTTGCAATTGAAGAGGGTTTAGGTGGCCTTGGGATTTGCCTTATGTTTTCAACACCCACCTTAATCAGGAAGAAACTGCAAGGGACATTGGCCTGCATTCAATCAGTATTCATTTTTAACCTAAAGCATATACTGTAGTTCTCATGCTGCATTAGGTCCAGTAATGCTTCACAAATAGACTTGCAGTGTCCCATTTTTTTCTTTATATTTGATGAAATCACATCATGTTCATTTTACTTTATTATTAAAATAGCTATTGATGAGCATTTGTTTTTAATCAGAAAACTCGTTTATTTTTATTCACAGTAATGTCTTAAAGGCCTCAGTTACAATGGACAAGCTTGACACGCAAAAGAAAGTGGCTGTTTTGCAAATGATAGGTTTTTTTGGATGAACACTGAAATAATTGTCAACTGTGCTCACAGAAAGGATCTGCATGACACATCCCTAAATATCTCAGCATTTCTACAGACTATCATCTCTTTATTCAAAGTCTGCCTGAACTTGTCGCTTGTGGTAATTGGTGCAATTGATATCATAGTCATAATTTGCTTGCCTACCAAACATCCCTCCAAGCAAAACAAAAAAAATGTTCATAATAGCTAATGTCAGCTAACTTTATCTAGTTACCTAGCTTGCAGGTAACAACCGACAACTATTTCAGTATTTCCTGGTCCATTGTTTATTTATTTTATGTTTCCCTCTGCTTCAGAATTTCAATGGATCCGCAAAATCTCTCCTAGGGGTAACATAGTGCTCTATGGCTTCTCACCACCATTTCCTTATTAAGTGAAAATATCGAAACATTAATGTGACCTGGCATAACACCACCTGACTACGCCACCTTGGGAATTACGCCCAAATAAATAGTTTGTACGACTCAAGGGATTATGATCAATCCCCACATAGGCACGTTCAACTAAATGAACAAGCAGAGACGTGGATTCAATAATAAAAACATCCAGTTTATTTGTACAATCATAAAAACACAATAGTAGAACCCACACAAAAACCCACCGGATTCCCAAAAATACACAATTAGCTGGTTGGTAAGTCTTCCTTGCCACTAGGGGTGCTACTGGGTGCGTGCGGGTACGGGTCCATGGAGGGGGGATAACTTACCGGAAGTGGAACCGAAAGGTCACTCACTCGTGAAGGTGCCTGCAGACATACACACACGCACTGTAAAACGGTGAGATACGGACACGGTGAATATAGCACAAAAGATTCTAATTCTACACACACACGCACACTATAGCATGCAGTGAAAAGAACGGAACCACTTCCGATGGCGCCGCAACGACCTCCACGCCACCAGCACAGATCCCAAACCACGCACTGCAACGTAAACAGTAAGCAACCCTGAAGCCCCAACTTGATAAACAGTTGGTTTGTCAATAGTAGGGATATTAAAAATACAAATACATACGGAACCCCAGGGAAAATGCGGATAAAACACAATTTAAAACACAATTTAAAACCCAAACCGCGCTCAGCGGCCGGAGCTCCACGTAGCTAGTTACCGGCTAATTGATACAACCGGAACCCCGCATTCCTCTTTAAGGAGACAGAGATAAACGCAAATTTCTAATATCGGCAAAACAGCAGCTAGCAACGTCCTATAATGGCAGAAGATATTTATTAGTGCACATGCAGTGTAGCGTTCTTGTAACCACAATGTTTTAGCGCATTTTAACCATGACATTACATTACCTCAGAAGCCAAATGCTTTCCTACTCATACCATTAACAACATGTATAAAAGATTAAAATAAATACCTCTATAGGCTATGCACATGCAGTCTCCAGCTCCACCACTCCATCTATGGTGACCTACAAATAATAAAATAATTTCCATCAGGACTACCTGGAACATGACGTGGGCTGCAAGTAACAGAGCAAACTGCAACATACCTTGAAGTCAGACAGGAACTTGCATACAGGAACAGGGAAGAACAAGAACCCCAAACAGGTAAGGCATTTCCTTGTACCTAGTTACTGCAGCCTATTTATAGGCATTCAGAAATGATTGATATGTGTGTCAGCAAACCACATACCTGGATGCATGTTAACCTAGCCTATTCGCTAGTTAGGGTGACCTGTACATCGTAACCTGTTACATTAACATGTCAAATTTAAAAGGCAAATAGACAGTTTATAGATTTTTTCCAATGTCCCACTACATTAATAGGCATGTCCTATCTATGTATTACTGTTGCTAAATTTGGTCACTACGTGTGAATTGCATTTAGAACAGTCTCTTAACTGCCCTGCGTGGCTGTAGTTAAAGCTCCGCCTCGTTGATAATGATGATGGAGTGGTGTGTGGGTGTGTATCCCCAATCCTGCTTCAAGGACATGCTATGGCAGGATTTATGACACCCTGGCACCTAGAACCCTTGTGTCCAAATGGAATCCAGTCCGCTGATGGTCTGCTCAATCACCAGCTAGCATGCGGGCTGATCATCGTTACCCAGTCCCCCTCCCCTCTCCCTGTGGCCTGGGTGTCTCCCACGGCTATGACATATGAGTCTGGCGCTGCCAGGCAGTAGAGAGATGAAGATTACTGGTTCATTTGTGGTTGGAGAGCACCCCCACCACGGATAACCAAAGGGACATTGTAGAGTCAAGGCGGGCCATACCAAACAGCCGTACCAACAACCCCAGAACAATCAATACATAAAAGTAAACCTGGCTAGGAAATAACCATTCAATGTCTAAATAATGTCGAAACTGAGATCCACAGCGGTGGAAAAACCAACTGCAACTAAAGCAGATCTTTTCAGCAGATAGACTGAGTTTTATTGGTTTTTATTCCTAAATTATTCCTGGCATTCCACATTAGAAGGGCATTAGCCAATCCTCTTTCTCTCTTCTCAATTATTTTTTACATGGTCTGAAATTACAGTTTTGTAAATGTGAAATGTAACTTGTAGTTAAAATTATAGTTGCTTCATAAGAAAATCAATGTATTTAAATAAATAAATATAAACAAATAAAGTAAGACTACGAGAATAAATAGTCCAATCAGTTCAAGCGCTGTATATGTACAATTGTGCTGAGTTAATGCAGCAGTATAATGCAAACTGAAATAAATGTAATTGAATTTTCTGTTCTGAAGGGAATAATGCATAGATTAAAATAGATTATTTACTGTATCTGTAAAACACCAAATGTGCAGGATGTGAAGCAGATTGATGAAACTAAAATCCAATATAAAACCAAAAAAGAAAGCTCTGCATAGAGTTATTCACAATTCAAATTTAGCCCATCTCAGACACTATAAAAAAACTCAGGCAATACAAATTTAGTCAATCTCAGGCACTACAAAAAAAATGTAACCATGACCAGATAAGACCAGACGCTATCTGACTAGCTAGACACCGTGTTTCAAATTACCAACCATGGTGCAGGGTTCCAAAACTCAGGATTTGCCTGATTTTTGTAAGGTTTGCCTATATAACAAAAGGCTGAGCCAGATTCCAGACCATCACACGCTCAGGGAAATTCAATTCTAAACAGGTGCATTATAATTGAGTTTCGAGGAGAGAAACCTCTCAGGCAATCGTCCTCTTCCTCCACAGAAAGAATAGACAGATTTGATGACACAAAGTAGTTTAGCAGCACCACGCATAGGTGCCGAGCACTGAGGAATGAGTGTGTAATCCCATTACACAGATTTACCACTTTAGCACTTAGAGACTTGAAAGTGTTTTGAGGGTGTGAGGGAAATGTAAGCACTGGAAAGGCAAAGTCTCGGCGAGAACCGCCTGCTTTCACGAGCAGAGTCCAGGAGGGATGGAACGGGAAGAGCTGCAAGACCTCCTTCCGCCCCCGTCTATCCTGGCTCGGCCCCTGGCTCTCTCCATGCTCCCCTAAACCTACTGGCATCACAGGCTTTTTCTTTTTCTTTTTTTTTTTTCCTTGAGGAAGACACACAGCAGTAAAACACCCCCCCCTTTATTTCATTTTTTCAATTTAATCATGGTAAAAAATGAATTAAATCCAGATGATAAGGTAGTAAATTTTTTATATGAGCTGTCAAACGCCGTAACTCAGGGGTAGCCGCTAGTCCCTTCTCCTCAAGCGGGAGGGATGCCAAACTTGCAAGTGGAGATTATGATGTTCCGCTTGTGGGGGGTTGGGGGCGTGGGTGCGCGTGGGGGTTTTGGTTGGTGTTGGTGGAGGAGGTGAATTATGGAGCCAGTCACTCAAAGCGACCCCTATCCAAGCAAAGTGTTTTTAAATATTGCACCCGGTCGATGCGCTCCCCTTGGAGACTACCCCGCCCCTCCCCCCACAAGTTCGGTGGAGCGAGTTGGTCCCGGGCACGAGTTATTGATGGCTTTATCAGGGCCCGCTACTCACGATGCATCACCTGCCCCCTTACGTGTGTAATGCTGACAGCAAATATGATAATGGTTGTCACAGATCAGTGGAAGAACTGTTGAACCTTCACAGCGCAGAACAAATTGCATTTTGCTTATTTATCCTGCATAATAGTCCCGTCAGCAGACGGTGGAGAGGCCAGCCAACCTTGGTACTATATTTACAGGGCTATTACACCTGCCGGCATTCAGAATGGGTGGGGAAAAATCATATGCAAAAATCACTGATGACGCCTTACGACTCTGAAGTATCTCTGCATGGCTCTCTCCGCCTACTTCAGCTGGCTCCAGACTGCAGGGGTCACCCTCCTCATTCCCCCATGTTTGCTCACCTCAGCCCGACAGACGACAGCAGCACCGCATATTTACAAATCCCTCTGTGGATGATTGGCTGTCCTTTCAGTGCAAACACCAGCACCATGTCCAAAGGAATTGAGAGATCCAGGAACGTAGACACACTCCTGAATATTACAAGATCCACACCAAGGTATAGAGGAATATCTAAAGAAGCAGACAGAGTTGTATAAGCAGATACTTTATATGGATGGGTGGATAAATAACAGAAATAGAGGAAAACGTGACTTCAGTCTTGTACGAGGCTTTTCAGAATAATCATTCACAGGCAAACGCAATAATTTTTACTATGACTGAGAAATACTGGAAAAAACTACAGTGCAATCTGTTAGTACCTGGACAGTGACACATTTTTTGTTGTTGTTTCGGTTCTGTACTCCAGATTTGAAATGAAACAATTGGGTTACAGTTAGTGCCGACTGTCAGCTTTAATTTGCGGGAATTTACATCCATATCAGGTGAACCATGTAGGAATTTTTTATACATATTCCCCCATTTTGAAGGACAAAGTGGAAGCTTCACAGCAAATATGAAATAACTTCAACTTATTTAAAGGAATAAATCCCTGTTAAGTTGCAGACTTCAGGCAGTCATTGAATGCAAAGCGGTACTAAATATGACAACTTTATTTAAGATTATATACATTTTTCCACTGGCTCTAGGTCGTCTTAAATGGGGGGACTATGTATAAAAAGGGCTGTAATACCTACATGGATCATCACTTGATATGGATGTACTGTATATATCCTTAAATTAAAACTGACAGTCTGAACTTTAAGTTCATATTCATTGATTCATTTCAAATTTCATTCCAATGTGCTGGAATAGAGAGCTAAAACAACATAAAATTGTGTCACTGTCCAAATACTTACGGACTGCACTGTATGTTGTGTCATTGATAGTAGGAAGCAGCAAAACATCACGTTTCAAAATAGATCCTCGGGGCAGGGCAGGGCAGTGCAGGGCAGTGCAGGGCATGGGTGCCGAGTCATTGCTGGGGTACAGGACAGCAACAGAAGGAGAGAAAAAGTAATATCAGGAGGGATACTACTGTTGAGTAAGACACTAATTGAGTTGAGTTTCTTAACCAGGGCACTATGAAGAATGACATTAAAATAGAAGTTACAAGGCGCTTTCGCTATTTAATAGCGACCTATAATCCGGTATAATAAATTTCATAGGAAAATGCCGCAATAGAATGCCAAGTTCATATTGAAATTAAAATGAGATAATTTTATCTTATGAGCTGTCGGTTTCATTTTCCTCATGGAAATGTCACTCTGAACAAAGGAATTTCAATACAAGAATTATTTTATGAATTTAGAATCTGTTTTTCTACTACCATTCATGAAGGCACCTTCAAATATTTCCAAGTCCCTAATGTCTGTCGCACCATTTTGCTGTTTTATGAAAAGCGTAAATTACGGAAGCCACCCAGAGAAGACGTTTTGTTGAGCTCACCGGCGTGCTCTTTCTTGTTTCTTAACAATGTACCAAACAGATTTTGGCACCCAATGTTTTGCCTTTGCCTCTGATCGATTTATTCAAATTTTTCCACCCCATGATGACCTGCTTTACTGTCAATGACATTGGTCCTCTTTGGTCCTGCTCATGCTGAGAGACAACAGCAACAGACCCCAAATGCAAATTCCACACCTAGAATCAACTCTAGACCTTTTGTTAGCTTTCTTGTGCACAAACTAATGATGGAAGGAACACACAGGGGAAAGGACCGTGCTAAGCAAATCAATAATTTAACCTGGCCTCGTCAAACATAATATAAAAATGGAAGATCCATATCTGCATCCCTTTGCAGCAGAAGTAGTGCAGGTAGTGCAGGTCTTTGGAATGCAGATTTATTTGACGTGAGAGATTACGATCTGGCAGGAGAAGGTGAAAGCGCTCCCAACACGTCTTCCTCAAAATCACATATGTGATCCGGGCGGCTTTTCTTTCTCCTTTTAAATCACATTTACCCCTTGATTTTTTTGGAGGACAAACACCTGTGAAATGTTTGCATTGGCACCGATCGTGGCCTCCCTCATTTCAAATCTGTGGACAATTTATTTATGGCGAGGCTGCATGGAACCCCTGAAGCAAACGGGAAAAACAGGAATCTGCATATTCAGGACCTTTTAAAAGCCACACGCAAACAGAGCTGACAAATAACACCACTCTGAATGATTACTTGCAGTCGCCTGAAATCCTACAAGGTGTGTCCTTAATTCATTTCCTGGTTGTGCTGTCTGTGCAAATTTGTTTCATACGGGGTCTTCTGAGCATGAGCAGACCCTAACATTAACAACACCATGCGGCAACACCATCAGCCTAATGAGTATAAACATGCTTTAGTTGTAAGGCACTGGCTAAAGATATGCTGTCTCGATAACTACCCCACACAGGAGTCTGGGGAGCCTTAATTAAATGTCAGACTGACGCTGAGCGTAGAGATTATAGGGTGCGCGGTCACACTCTTTTTGCACCGGTAGTATTTTCAACAGAGGAACAAACTCATGAAATCATAATTATTTCATTTAATCGTATGAGTGGGATTTTCCATCTTTTTGACAGTTGGCTGAAGATGTACAAAGCGTAACGCAGCACATAAAACGGTATTCCGTGGAGATAATTTTGGTGTCAAAGCTACAGTGTATCACTGGAACACATAATACCTGATGCGCGATGTGTGTGCATGCTCCGCCTGACTGTGTCGCACGTGGAAACCGGCGATCAAATGAGGAAATGGGGTAGTGGTACTGCTTGGGGGGGTTCAAGGTTTTAACCAATCACAACACAGAAGGGAGAGGGAGAATGAAGCAGACTGGCAAATAGATATCTACAAAGTAATTCTTATTCATTGAAAATTAGATGGGAGCAAATAGGAATTTCATTTTTAATATAAGAAAATCTGCTTAGAGGTACCGGCAGCCAGCTCGTTTGATAGCTACAGTCCCTGGGGAATACATTTCCTTTCAAAGAATAAGGTGGACATTTTTACCCCATTTTCAATAATAGTGTTGGTACTGAACAGAAGCAGTACAGTAGATACAGTGGACAGACTCGTAGCTTAATTTGTTAATATGTCTTGAGATTTGTATGTTCCTTTTTGCAATAATACCCTAATAATAAAAAAACATAATGCATCTAAATACATAAACATGTTTTTACTCAGACATATTTGCATATATTACCATGAAATTAAAACTGGAGGGTAAATAATTTCATAGTATTTTTAAAGATAACTATTCACATTTGGTAATACCTGTATTGGTCATTCTGTATGCATTTCATTGTATTATTACAAAAGGAATAGAGTATAGTGGGCTCTTTGGGACTTCACTATACAGATATGAGTAATAAAAATGTTGATTCAGTAAGCACATATTTCATAATGGAAGTGGGTGATTACATTACATCTTTCATATCATTTCATTGTTATCCATCATACTGTCACTGTAGCACTTTTGGCAGCTTTAAACCAAAACCAATCCTGTTGAATGAGCACTTAATAAAGAAGTGCTATATAAAGGCTGAAAGGTTACAAACAATTTGATCTTGAGTCAAGCAATCTTGAGCCAACACAAGCTTGATTTCAATAGAAATGTTATTTTGATCAATCTCATATAGACTATTACGTTTCTTCTGCATAAGCTGAAGTCCCGGGGAGGCCGCCTGCTCCAAATCTACAGTGACCTTGTGGATACTTTTAGGTCTGGTGTCCTACGCTATCTTTCTGTCACAATGCATCAGCATCTAGGCATGCTTGCATTTTTCTACGTCCGCAAAATTTGCGTTATTCAATCCAGTGGTGTCAACAGAGTTACCAAAGTCTTGGAGCGTATGAATAAAACAACGCGTATCCCACCGCGTGGCATAAATGACTACAGGAAGAGGAGAGAGCGGTAGAGCTGAAAGGGGTGCTGAGGCCATTGGAATGAGGGATATCCAGTACTGTACGGTGAACAATCCGCCATTGAGGAATGAAACAGAAGAGCGCTGTCTGCTCAGTTTCGCCGGCAAAATGCTTTACGAAATGAGCGATTTGTTCACGGCGCTGCGTGCGTTATAAATGTTATTTCCTGCCTCCCCAGACGTCTTTAATCAATTACAGATTGTATCCAGGAGATTTAATTCAATTTTGCGTTGCTACGGAGCAGTTTTGGGGCTCAGCGCATTAATCTCACCATTATGCAGACTCCAAAGCGTGGGAGCCCGTGTGTTTGTCAACCAAACAATCAAATCAATCTCACAGCCCAGAGACCAAATCAAAAACACGCCAGCCCGTTTTACCTTCCGGGGCCTTGTGTGTCTTTCCTGAATGGCGCGACACACAAACACGATAAAGATTTTTGTTCGGGACGAGTCTTGCGTCAAATTGCATTTCTGATGTTGCATAAAAGGCACATACTATAGGGTATATCCCATAGGCATGTTAATACAAAATAAACCATCTACAACGGGGAAAATTTTTACCTAAAATAGGGTTGAAATATTAAAGGGGGAGGGGGCAGCTCGATTCAGGCACAATGAACACACAGTTTGAATGCCTCAGAAGTGATAAAAAAAGGGTTTAAAAGAAATTACCATTAACCAAAATACTTCATAGGTTTGAAAGAGAAAGGAATCGTAAAAGAAGAAGCAGTTGCCCACAGATTGAATTGAATTTTTTTTCATTTAACTATTCCGGTTTATTTGCAGGAGAGTAAGAAGCGCAGAGCAATTATTTCCCCCTTCCTTTCCAAGCTATGCTCTTCTCCGGAGTGGACGGAGAGATGTTTTACCCCTCGAGATAGCCACATGCTGCTATTCCAGGGAGAGGAATAAACAGTGTTCCTTTGTATGGTTTATGAGTTAGGGTTCATCTTCCTTCTTGCCTGAGGACCCAGATAAATGTCTCTCAGAGTAGGTTTTATTACTGTGAATATCAACACTCTGAAAACCATCTGTTTCACAGGCCTGCTAGCGAATTAAAACCATCGCTCCAATCTTGATGGGAGTCGTTCCTCTTATTCCTAGAGATGGATGTTTCTACTTGCTGAGTGTTAGTTAAATTATACCACCTATTTTAAGTGTGTGTGGGGTAGGGAGGGTTGTTATTGGTGATGGGACTGAACCTGAAATTATAATATACATATATATATATATATATATATATAGATAGAAGGCAGACCTCCAGTAGGCTTCCAAGATTAAAGGTCTCCAGCTATTTAAACACAAAGGGCCATAACTCTTACATTTGGGACTTGGCATCGTGCCAAGATGCTTATCTCTGCTACTATTTAATGACACACACAATAAATACTGCTCCTGTTCACCTCTCCCCTTAGCAAAAAGCAATCACTGTTTCACCAACCATCTTATAAGGGACTGCAGACAATTTTAGTGGAGGTTTCTAGGCTTTTCACCTCCAGTCCAAAAGGTCAAAGATCACAGGGCAACCTCCGCTCGATGATAGGTTTAACGGAGTACTAGAAGAAAACAAATATCGAACTTAACTAAGAAGATAACAGCGAGCAATTCCCTTCCCTTCCTCAAGCAATAAACATGTCCTTGTTTTAATTCGCTGCCTTTTGTGTATGCGCCTTCCAACAGTGTCAGTTTGATTCCTTTGTTTTCAACTAATAATGATGATGTCATAACGTGGACTTTAGGACCCTCTCGGGTGCTGCAGTGTTCCCGCAGTCGGCGCAATGAAGGCAGAAGACAAAAGTCTAATTTTTGCGACTCATTTTTTTCTCAGCCAATTAAACAACGGGGGTTTCGGGTGGGGATTTACGTTTCGCCACACTGTGAAAGCCGAACAAGAATCCCACTGGAAGCCACATTCAGAGCTGCCTCATTTCACACCGCAAAAGTCGCCTATTTGCCATACCTCCCTACTGTAATGATGATAATGAATTATTACAAATTAACATTAATAGCGCTTTATATCTACCCTCTTCCCAGAATAGTGAGACTCATTCAGCAGGCGGGGGACCCCAGAACAGCTGTAAAACAAGCCTAGGGTGGAAAAGCCCTGCTTGAAGAATCTAGAAAACCAAATAAGAGAGAAAATATGGGTATTATTAACTATACACTTCTGTGGCGGAAATCACTCTATGGGGTGCCGTTTAGGAAAGAAATAATCAATTTAGTGTTTGCTTGCCAATATATTGGTTTGCTTGGCATATATACTAATACAACGCATGTATTAGTTACCATTTGTATGTCATTTACATTTGTATTGGTTTGTTATTTAGCAAACTCATTTATTGGTTTTATTGCCATTTCTATTGGTTTGCTGTGCATATGTATTGATTTGTCATTGACATCTATTGGTTTATCATTCACACTTATATCAGTTTGCAATTATAGAATGGCGTAAAGGCAGCTGAATTTCACTGGTTTCTCAAATTTATTTTATCTACTGTAGTTATTTAGGCTTCCTGATTACAGATATGAAGACATTTAAATTTGTTTATATTGCATACATATACTCAAGTGCGTAACTTTGGTTTGAACATTGGGGGGGGGGTTGAGATGCATTGACCCCGAGAACACCAACCCTCTAAGGTCCGGGGACATGCCCCCCCGGACATTTTTTTTTTTAAAGAACAGTTGATCATTTCTGGTGAATTTTAAGGGGAAAATACTTAAGACTCCAGGGTGGCCTGTAACAAACACGGGAAAAAACAAGATTTTATCTGTTTACCTTTGTCTTTATTATATAAAATTACCTTTTTACCTTTGTCTTTATTATATAAAATTATCGTAAACTCGTCGTTATGCTATATTATTGGGGGGGGGGGGGGGGGTCTTATTGGCCTATTTGTGATATTAGGGGGGTTGCGACCCCCCCATAAATGATGTCTTTGCATACATACACAGTATATATACTTACCATATGTACTTTTTGTTTAAACATAATATTCAGGCAGAGGATTATCAAAGAGTAAGCCAGGACCCTGTATTGGTGCCTTCAGAAATAAACCAATTAAATCAGTCTCTGGCTCGCGGCTTTGGCTTTAGTTCACAAAGTGCAGCTGGGCATGTCTTGCTAATTCAGGTAATTCTTGCTAATTCAGTAATCACAAATCTCCTCACACAACACTGAAATCCAGTTTGTAATAATGTTTACTTCCCGTGTCCTTCATAGAAAGGTAAGAGCTGTCCAAATACCGCCCTCCTTAATCGCCAGACCCACTTATCAAGTATCTTATTATTAGTATTACCATCAATAGTAATAACTAATAAGGTTTGTAATAATAAATAAAAATTATTGTGGATTGGAATATTTGGTCATCTGAGAAAGTTCCACGTTCATGTTCCACAAATATAAACGACAATAAAAAAAAACAATATGTACATGAAAGACAAGCCAATTTATATGCATAGCAAATGTGTGTGTGTGTGTGTGTGTGTGTGTGTGTGTGTGTGTGTATACAGTGTATACAGACAATCAAACCAATATATGTATCGATGACAAACCAATGCGCTAATGACTAACCAATGAATGCATATTTCAAACCAATATATGACGCAAACCAATATACATAGCAATCAAACAAAAATATGTGTAAATAATGAACCAATGAGCATCAATGACAACCCAATACAAATGAAAACAACAAACCAATATATGTGCAAATTATTAATTGATACATGCCTATATCAAACCAATACACTATGCAAAGTAAATTAATATGCATGACAATCAAACCAAAAGATGCACCGATGACAAACCGATGTATGCGTAAATGACAAACCCATAGACGTGTCAAAACCAATACATATGCATATCAAACCAATATGCCAAGAAAACCAATGTACTGTATGTGTACACTAAATGGATTATTTCTTTCCTAAACGGTGCCCCATAGCACTCAAAGTTCTCCTCAGTTGTACATTACCTGCTAAAATAGGTGCGTGATTGGAACAGTTCAGGGCCGATTGGAAAGAGGTTCATCTTATCGACCGTGTCACATGTGGTCTGTTTTCTCCTTCAGACAAAAGCACAGAAAAGCAGAAAATAGGATTAGAGCAGGTTCTTGCCTTTATCCCCAGCAAGGTCCTCTCTGAGGGAAAACCCATTCAGCGTGGCCCACTCACTGTGCCTGGCCAATAATTAGCCTATTAAAATGTAGATCCTAGTACAAGTAGGACAGGAGTATGAAGATCGCCTCATTCATATTTAAAGCCCCGAGCATACATACATGTCGCAGTGGATTAGTCCATCTTTCCCTGGAGGCCGAGAACCTCGTCCCAGCCTTAGCTGAGCAGAGAGACGTGTATCGTAATCTTCAAGCTGTGGTTACCCAGTGTAATTCAGTAGCAGGTATTACACTGGACAGTGACAATAGGACTGACCCACCAAATACATTTATGCCTTTTCTTTTTACAAACTTCTCTTCAGTAAAATTTCATTCTTGCCTTACACTTACGGTACTTATTACGGTCATTTTTTTTTTTACTGTGCTGTAGCCAGTTTTTGGGCTCAATTCTGAATGCGATTTGACTAATGTGTATTTACAGTTTAAAGCAATGAATATTTCAGTACAAAATATATTTTTTTAAACAAATCCTCACCTTTGGTCAAAATGTGGCTGTTGCCCAGGCCAGTAATGAGCAAATAAGCAAATGAATAGAGTTTCAGTCTTTTATTTGAAAGCCTGCCAAAGCCAGATATGCTATGATCTCCTTCACTCCTATATTGTAAGTGAAATTGGATAATAACAGTAACTACTGTTTTTCCTTTATTCATTTTGTATTGGTGAACCCCTCATTTCTAGCATAGCCTACAGCATTATTGTAGCATTATTCATTGGTTTGAATAATGCTGATCGCGGGACATCGTTGCATTGCTACGTTCATCCTTCTTCTTAACGAATGGCCCGGCATCTGCCGAGCAACGGCATCATCTGTAACAATGGCGACTCATCCGCAATATCACCCTAATGGAACAGCTGAATTAACCTCTTAAATTTTACCATCGGCGCCCCATGAGAAACGGGCGCCGCTTGCGCTCAGTCATTCCCGCCCTTCGCTGCACGACGCGGGCTTGGCTTCCAAATGAGCGCCACTTCATCACTGCACATTCTGCACGGTCTGCTTAAGCTCAGATTGCAAAGTTACGATCCTTTTAAAGATACTATATCAAATGGATGACTGAGCTGTGGAACGGTGTAAATCCTCAAAGTTATTGTATCCATACATTTCTACATACACTTCATACAGGCCATGTACTGTATGTTCATAATTCAGTAGGCTACAAGTTGTTGTTGCCGTTTTCACATAGCATGTACATTTATTACACGCTATGCACAAATATGTAAATTACAAATACAAATAGATGTAAATGATCAGTGATAATTTGCCTAATAGCAATATAAACCTGACACAATTAACATGAATACTATTATACGACAGAAAAGTAAAAAAATAAAAAGCACACAGAGGTAATACAAAGGGTGTTCCCAATAATAAAATAAAATTTGTGAATGTTTTTGAATAAGAAAGAGAAATGTGGGGCACTGAAGAATACGGTCAGTGCTTCTGATTTCTGATCAGAAATGTACACATCAAAATGTTTATTTTTATTTTTCAAGGTAGATGCCAGGCTCTGAGGCTCTGCTGTCATCAAATATTCCCCAACTGAACCAAATGAGATTCACACTAATGAGTTGGATGGAACACAAATGTATGGATAAAAAAGGATTAGTATAAGCTAGTCAAATAGTGATACAATATTTCATTGTCGAGAAATAATTAATTTTAGATAAGATTTGTGAAATTATCCATGCTTAGCTAAATTAAGAAGACTGATTTTGAGTAGCCAAAGTCATACATAACACTAAGTTCTTTCTGTATGTGATGTTAGCTTTCTGTAAAGTAGCTTTTATTGTAGCCGTTTACCAGTAATTCTACAGCATGTACACCAAGGGTCTCATAGGCCTACTGCAGTGTCTGCTGGTTTTATAGTTTCCTTTTAGTCAGCAGCCAATTTAGGCCCTAGAACCAAGGTTGTGTGGACTCTTTCGCCAAGCGATTACTTAAATGAAGCACTAAAGTGCAGGAACACAGGAAGATCCAGCAGACACTGCAGCCCTCCAGGAGCTGAGCGTGAGATCCCTGATCTACAACAAATATCAAACTTCTGAATCTTTGCGACATTTCAACAGGTTAGATATGTGAACTCCAGGGGACCCTTTAAATTGAAAGGGAATTGTTCTGTTAGCCTGCCAGACGCGAGCCTCGTTCTTTTCCCACACCCTAATTGACTAATTTATAATAACAGGAAGATTATCATTATCATTACAGAAGAGTAACTTCGCAATCCTTCTACGAAAGCTAACCACAGCTTTAATAAGTATCACTGTCACTAGCAAGATTACAGAAGGTTTACTAATGAACATTTACAAAAGGCAACAGGTCCTTTACAAAGAAACCATGGGATTGTGATGAAAACGCATGAATGTAAAGTTTGCTATACAAGCATACTCGGGTAGCACAGGTGCTGACTAGAAGGAACAGATTAATGAGTCAACATCACATGACACCTCCCCTCTGAGGTCAACCTAGTCTACTCATTTAATCTTAAACAATCCCACACTTCTAATTACCATAACAATCACAAGATAATTATCATTGTAAAATTAAGTGCCATTTATAATCTATGCATCTGCATATAGCTAGGTGATTTATATGTATCCTCTTGGTAAATATAATGTGTAATGGTCTCAGACATCAATATAAGTACATACAGGACTCCATAACTCCATTAAGCATTATTATGCAGTGTCAAGAGAGTGATGGTTTATTTGTATTGACCCGTCACCTATCTTTAACCGACCTTGCAATGGTCTGCATAAACATTTCCCCACCGCATGCAGGGTGGGGACCTCTACTTATGCTACTGTGCAGATTCAGTAGTGCCGTGCTCCTTAAAATATTCACTGCAGACGGTGAGTTGGAATCTCATTGGCTCAAAGTCAATGACAACCGAAGAAAGAACGTCGATGCACAGCTTGTTAACACAAACCAGAATGGTCAAGGACCCAATGTTTTTGGGAAGAGGCCAATGGTAGAGTACTTAGAGTCATAGCAGTAGAGTCATAGCTTTACACCAGTCGATGCTTCAAGTCACAGGGCATCTTTTTAATCATCAGTGTTTAGTTGAGGGCAAACAAAGGAGTGAGAATTTGTATTTATTTTGGTGAACCCCCAGATCAAGGATAAAAGCAAAGCTGAAAGGTTACATCTGCACCTCACCCGTATGATTTGGTAAATGGCAGAACAGGTCAGTTGGTACAGGCAGATGACACAATGGAGAAGAGGATTGTGGGTGAGAGTGGCAGGCAGCCAGGGGTTGCCGCTGATGGACAGTTAAATCATGGCCACTAATGCGGCCGCACAGGCAGTCTGTTTGAAGCCAAAACATTGCGATGAAAAATTTACATTCCACTTTGCTTCAATCAATACCCCATTAGGCTCTAATCAATCTGCTATTAAAGTCCTTTCCTAATGCAATCATATAGCCGAAGCAATAGCCCAGCACGGCTCTCCCAACATGCAGTATTTTATCCCCTTTCAGGCACAGATATTGCAAGCAGCGATATTGTCTGGGCACAGAGAAGAGTCTAGTCACAGACCGCCATTTTACACACAACACAGCGGCACGCGAGGGGTTTTATGAAGTGTGAACCATGACCTTAAATTCAATTACATGCCGCCACACTGATTGTCAGCACATTTGCCTGTGCCTGTCTGAGAAGGCGGGGCACCAGAGGTCACACATCTCATAAGCAGCACGGCCGCCTCGAAAATAGTTCATTACACGCCACGTAGTTAGCAGCCCGATAGTTTGACATACTTAGGAAAGGACAAATAAAAGACTTCTGACCGCTGGTACCGTTTGGTTTTCACTGGCCGTGCTGCAAACGAAACAAAGCTTTCTCTCAGAAACCTCCGTCCTAAATAGAGACGTGCTTAAATCATGGAGGTATCACAAATACAATACTAGCCAGAATGCAGAAAGAGATGGAAAATAACCACATTTCATGGGCCAGCCAGAGAGGTAGGTATATACAGGCATATAGTTTCATAAAAAGTTCTGAAGTGAGAAGACAGGCGACAGAAGAGAATGAAGACCGTGAAACAGTTAATGGTCAGCAAACTGCTCAGAAAAGGTCAGTGCAACCAGTGGAAGGCGGGGCATGGAGAAGGTGGGGAAATTTCTCCACTTTTGTAGACAGTGGTTTTATAAAGTTTCACATTGAGACATGAGCTGTGTTCCTCTTGGACTTCAATATCCAACATAGCTCCTCTAGGTCAGCCTTTCTCGTCCTGTTTCTGCATGGGGAGAGTTGTCAGTAACTGTAGGTTAGCTTCCTTTTACTTTTACTTTACACCAATTGCAGATACATGAAGAGGAGTGAATACTCTTCTGTGCACAACCTGGCCTGGCGAGAGATCACAATTGCATTGTTTTTCAGTAAGCCAATAATACCAGTGCATCAAATTACAAGATTTTGATTGTTTAATGCATTTACATTGCATAATAAATTTGGTAGTCATTTAAATGAAAGAAAGTGTTACATAAGAATTGAAAAAAATTTAAGGTCAAAAACAAAGTGTAGAATGGTTTGATGTAGTCTGGGTCTTGAGGTTTTATTTGCCATCATGCATTTTGCCAATTCCCCCCTTGCTGTACCTACATGTTGTGGGACGATCTTACAGCGATGGAAAAAACGAATGAAGTTTATTGTCATCCAGACAGGTGGAGAAAAGGATACCAGTATTTACAGTTCATAGGCTAATAATTAGCAACAAACAAACAAAATACTTGCAAAACAAAACAAAAAATGAACATACAACTATGTTTTGAGGCTTCAATAACTGATACTGTGGTCCACACTGACTTGGACCAGTCTACTCCCAACAACCAACCACCCCAAATGATGGTGGTAGCTGAGCTTAAATAGCTTCTCCTCCCATGGACCCATCAGTCACGTATAATAAATGAATACAGTTCCAAATAGCATGAAATTACATATTACAAATATATTAATTAATTATCTCATACATTTCAATGAAATACTTCAAAGCCCATTATAAAATCACATTATTTGCCATGAACTACAAAACCCCGGGAACAATAGACTACGCAGTTCGTCGGAGATGCAAGTATACAGAGTATTAGCAGTTGGTAATAAAAGCGGCATTGAGGAATAATTGTCCGTCCACTTATTCAATTTCCAAAATGCTTGAAATGTTTAGAAAAGTCAGTGTTGCTGTTAACAAGTTTGTTACTCTGTTACACTGCCAGCAGTACACACTTGTCAGACAGGCATCAAGAGTATATAGAAGTTGGTGCAATGGATGTGCTAGAAGACTGAGTGAACAGAAAATAGATTTTTTTTTTTTTAACTGCTGAACTTGCAAACCTCAGAGTGGAGCATCGACTGTTGGTCGATAAGTAGAAGGCTGGAGGCCGCAAACTAATTATTTAAGTTTGTATTCTATTCTCACTGTAAACTTGGTGGAAGTCAGATAAAACTGCCTTGCTGTAACCCCTTAGAGCTTCTATGGCTGTCTCCAGTTGCAGCCCTTAAATAGAAGCTAATAGATAATTGTCATCCCACATTTCAGGCGGGCTGTCCACCCTCCAAACAGATACAGTTTTCTGGGGGAAATTAGGGTGTGTTGAATAAATTAGGACTGTACTGAAAGGGTGTTTATGGGGAGGGGGTATACAGTATATGCCAACAAGTACATGCATGTATATAGGTGTATATACTGCACAAATACTGGTTCATATACAGCTGTGTGACTACCTCTGGTCCTCAGAAAACTGGGGAAACTTTAAATTTAAATTATCTGGACTTCTAAAATTAAAATAAGTAAAAAATCAATGTCCTCTTTTGTTGCCATGTCTGTAAATAATAAAATGTATGAATACTCGATCATACAAACTGCACACAGCAGAACAGCGCTCTTCACATGCACCCCAATAATCAGTAACTTGCACTGGTAAATTGAATTGTAAGGGGAAATTATGTACAATAGCTTCCCCCTGAGCCATTCCATCAAATCAGCAAAAAAGCTGATTTAACTACTAAAACGGCAATAACCCAATTTCTATCAAAAATGATTTCTTGTTCATATTTGTTTTAGTTTGTGTTTTCCTTTCTCCTCAAATTCATTTTCATTGCAGAGCCAGAAAACGGTTCATTCAGTTAACATGACTTATTCATAACTTAATAGATCCATGTGAGCAGGTTTCACATATTTGATTTCACAGTCTAGCTTTTTTTTCTCTCTCTCTTTTTTGCAGTGAGGGGGGGAGGGGAGGTAAAGCTGTCTTCAAGATAAACACTGTATTAGTGCATGGTTGGAAAAATTTAATGAGGTCTGTTGAAGTCCATGTAAAAATGTAAAACACTTCACATCATAAAACTATCCATTAAATATGGAAACTTTCACTCTGGGGAAATAAAACTCAGTTTTTTGAAAACTTTAGTTTCATGTACGATTTATTTAGTACAACTATCATAACCTTATATCATTTTTGAAATTAGAAATGTCATATGAAAGGGGAGAAATATAAAACTATAACTATCAACAAACTATTTTCATGTCCGACAAATACATACAGACTCATAATTGAAACTGGGACAAACATTCCGTGTACCAAATCAGGAGCATTTGGTTTGCTAAAACATATTTTTAACTGAGTCTTGAGAAAGTGAATGACCTATAATCGAACATTTTTGTTTTACGAGCAAATAAATTGATTTCAAGTCTGTAAAACAACAACATTTTCTTAAAATTCAAAATTGTATTCAACTGAGTTAAAAAAACATTTCTCAGTGAAAGTGGAAAGATATAACAACAACAGATTTAGAATTAATAATGAAAACACACACAATTGGATCAGAATATTAATTTAGTTTGCCACAGCCAAGCGGGACTGTAATCCCCTGGGCCAGAAATTGTATCTATTTATCTAATATATTTTTAGAACTTCATGCCTTTAAAATTTAGGCCAGAAACTGCAAGCAACAGGGAACATTAACAGGGAAATAAATAAAAGACCTGTAATGGTGTGGGATCTCCAGACTTATGTATTAAATACAGGATGTGTCTCATACACTAAAGGCCATAATAACAGCAGCAACAATGCTAATGAAAATCAATCCATCACTTTCCAACCATGCGTGATACCCGGTAAAAGCAGTACCTCAGAATGTTAGCAGGTGAACCCTTTTGCAGGGGTATTGATTTCTTACGCCACACAGCAGCCTTTGATAGCGCCTTTATTTCCACTCAACTCTTCCTGGTGTGATTTCCGAGAGACCACTCTGAAGGCAGGGAGCGGAGGCAGCTTGTTAACTAGGCTTTCTCCAAGCACAGAGACCTGCACTCCTCCCTTCTGAACTGATACCGGGAGAAGGAGAATGAGAGGCACTATACGAACAAGCTGACATGTCACAGCACAAGGCTAAAGGCAGAGGTCTCTCGAAACCACAGGACATTTACGTTCAGTCCAACCCCTGGGATGCATCCCAATTTAAACTTTGTGGGCTCTTGGACACGAGCAAAAATGGCAGATTTTAAAAGAGAGCTGATAGAGGCAGGAAATTAAACAGATGTCTCTAGTGATTTAACAGCCAATTAAAGAGCATGTTACTGGAAAACTGTCATAGCTATTTACTCTAGTCTGATATGTTGCTGACCGAAAACTGTTGGTAAAATTAGATGAGATAGGACGCAAAAAAGGAAGAACCTGGCACACTTATAATCTCATAAGAACATACACTCTCTTTGTGCGTCAGTGTGCTACCTTAATACAATACACGGTTAAGTTAAATGTAAATAAAACGGCATCATTTCATTAAAAATCTCTCACCAATATTTACAATGGGTTTGCATTCAAAACAGGCAAACATGTTATCAACATAATAATAATAATAATAGTTGTTCGTATTATTACTGTAGTTACTTTGTGTATGTTTTGTAACCATTATGATGATCCACCTTCCACCATAGGACCCTGCATCGCTGTTGCTAAGGTGCGGTTATGGAGATAAACGGGGCAGGGAGATTAAAATGTCTCCGATGCCCTGACTGTTTAATTGAAACTTCCCCTGGGAGGTCACGGGGGGAGGAGGAGGGGGGTCACCGAGGAGTACGCGTCTGGGGAGCGGCCGCTGGGGGAGTCGTGGGGGTAAATCCATTCTCCCGCCGCCTCTCGATAGAGGATGATGAATAGGGTGCCATCGGCGCGCGCGGGGACAGGTCGCAGACGAGACCGCGGCACATTGTGGCCTTTATGTCAGCGCTCCTGATGGAGCAATCCCACCACAGGTCCCCTTTGATCAATAATTAATCTAAACATTAAAAAGCATTTTCTTTGTGTGACAGGCTAACAGCAGCATTAGTCATAAAGAATGATTCTTCTCTGCTTGCTTTAGCACCCCCCCCCCCCCCCCTTTTAAACGCAGTAAATCTTTTTAAAAGTTCCTTCCCCTGCCTTAAAGGTGAATCTATCAGCTGTGGTGGGGTTAAAGAGAATGGAGACCCGGCACCCATGTTAAACATCTGCCTTCAGCAGCGTTGTGCGCACAATCCCTCCTCGATCTGAGCCCGTCGCGACCATCGCTAAGCACCTCACATTCTCTCCCCAGACATTTCTAAATGCTTGCCAGTGGCTGCCTCTGGGACATCTTACAAGCTTGTGCAATAAAATTACAGATTAAATTAAGAAACGAACAATACTTGGAATTGAACTATTTATCTTTGGGCTGACTCTGTGCGGCTGCCAATTTGATCATTTTAACCACAAGGCCCTTGGAAAAATTCATGTAACGTGCAAGCGTGCGATCATTTACACTTTGCAATTTAATTAGTATTCAACGTGATGTCAAAAGATATAGAGGCTAGCTGCTCAATGGCTTTCATTATTTAATCATTCTAAAATGGTGCTGAGATTATCTTTACAGACATCCCTTTGCAGAGCAGGGGAATTTATCAAAAAGTTTTCAACCTTATTGGCATTAGTTGGCTCCAGATTCAGAAGTAAATGCACCAGGAAAAGTGGGGTTGAAGTTTCTGTGGGTCGCACAGAATTCCTCAGAACTATGGGTAATGCCCAGGGAGGGAGGGTTGTAGTTGCAGACTGTACAATCATAGATGGCTAGGTTTCATTAAATGGGCCTCGATAACAGGCCTTACCTCAATCATGAATGGAAAAAAAAAAACATTTTCTACAACAATCCCCACAGTGAATGAAAGAACTGCCAACCCAGTAGTTTCCCCATTCAGCCATTGTAGGCGCTGTTCCTAATTTAAGCTATTTCAGTGATGACACTGATGAAGTAGTGAATTGGAATAGAATGTCAGCGGGCCTCCAATAGGTTTTTGAAACGGACCCCAAATGGTAAAAATATGTGTACAATAGCAACCCCTCTGGTGGACTGAGTGTCTGCAGACTGCTTGAGCCAGTCGTGCATCAATTGTACAACTACTGTGCAGCTCAACTGGACTACAGAGTGAAAATTAAGTTGCTGGTATCATGAACTGCCCAGGAATTCCTGTCTGTGCCTGTGAGAGCAAGTAGGGGGGGGCAATAATTTTGTATTCATTAATTAATTTCCTTTAACATACAAGCCTGTACCTGACCAAATCTTAATAATCAATGTATTCAGCCATGACATGCTCAGAAAGTAGGATTTATTCTCTTTTTCTGTGTTTCCATGAATAGTACTGCTACTCCAAAAAAGAATGAATGGAAGCGGTTTTCTTTTTAATGTTGTCTAGGTTAATTATTTAAAACAGAACAACAGAATCAACAGCTGTTGCCCCATATGTGACAAAAGCACATAACTCATATATTAGGATTCTGTTTTATAAAGGTATGCATAACACATTCAGTTAGTATAATTGCAGCCACACATCCATTGCAGTGGTCAATCCATTTACAGGCCCCACGGTTCGCATCTCTCTTTATAAACCTGTTTTCCTGCAAGGAAACAGAGTTCGTCGTGATTGAGGGCAAAAGAATTGCAGCTGGCACTGAGAACCTGGGGATTACAATCAGGCCGACATTGTCTCCGCACAATAACCTCTACACTGTCCTCCCATTTAGCCTCGTGGCTTTTCAGAATTAGCCCTCGTGCGCAGAGTGACCTGAAAAAAGATTACTTCCACAGAGCGGAAGAGAGGAAAAAAGGGCTAAACGATTTCCACAGCGCCGTATGTTTATTAAATTGCGGCAAATCTCATTTCGCTTTGATTCATTGTGGACTCATTGGTTGGTGCCAGACTCGCAGCCAGAGAGGCTGGACACCTTCCATTAACTGTGGTGGGAGTCCCCTTGTCCCCATTATTCATACAGGCATTGTCATTTAGGAATTCAGTTAGTCCCTCAGATCAGATGGCTGTTTTGTGCATTAAAGTTCTAACAGATAAAGACACAAAAAGGAGAATCTAGCTAAACTAATTGTAGGCGCTGTGAAACAGTGCAGTGAGAGAATGCAGCATTTATGTTCATAATGCAA
The DNA here is from genome assembly GCA_029718625.1 of Synaphobranchus kaupii. Taxonomy (NCBI): domain Eukaryota; kingdom Metazoa; phylum Chordata; class Actinopteri; order Anguilliformes; family Synaphobranchidae; genus Synaphobranchus; species Synaphobranchus kaupii. The sequence continues at coordinate 18,561,870 of CM056390.1, forward strand.
GAAATCTTGCCACGGTGATTACAATATAGAACACGAGAAGGACAGTTCATTTAAGAACCCAGAGTGCTTCTGAAACATTAGCTTCCAGGGCACACTTACATGCCTCCAACTAGTGAGGACTGAACATGAGTTACAGCAGCAGGTAGGGCTCAGTAACACAAATACCAACACAGAGAGAGAGAGAGAGAGAGAGAGAGAGAGAGAGAGAGAGAGAGTGAGAGAGAGAGAGAGAGAGTTTTTGATTTGTCCTAACCTTTTTCTCACAACCGAATGCAAGTTTCAGTGTTTTTTTTCAAACACAGTTTGAAGAAAAACACTGAAAGCAATCAACAATTAAGCAATCAACAATTTTAGCTCTTAAGTTCTGCGTTTCTTAAGAAATAAGTATGTGTGAGCCAATCTTTAAGCAAATATTAACAGAATTAATGCCATAGACAGTTACTGTACATCTTCCTACATTCCAGGAGTATATAACCTCAAGCGAAGATGTATCATTGTTGTTTGATATACATACCATTTTTAATTTGAAAATAATATTGCAGACTTAATTACCTTTATGCTTTTTGATTATTGGACTGTACTGGTTTTATTCTTAAGTTTTATACCTTTTATTTACCTTATTAGTTTATACACTTGACAAACTAAACAAAGCAACGTTTAAGTCTTTCAGTCAGTACTTAATAGTTAAGTAGATATATGCAGCACAAAGAAATGTGAAGTAAAAGCCCAGATTGGCAGTGCTGAGAGAGGTTCTTACTGTGCTTGACATTATACTCAAACGTGTATACTCAGCACAGCCAGAGTTACGCATTTCCACATGTAATTAATATTGCCACACAGGGCATATGATTAAGGACAACATAAATTGAATAATAATGGCAATGTCTTAAAAATTCTTAATGTAGGCCTACCACATAATTATTCTCCTGAATTTACTGTACTGTAAAAATGAGTGTGACATTCACCGGAATTCTGGAGCTATACTTCCATGAAAGAGCACAATCCAAGTCACCTAAAGAAGAGCACGGATGCCATTCCACTGCCATTAAGAGCACTGCATCACAGCTACAGGTCTGCGGTAAAAGGTCAGGGCTGCAGTTAAAAGCAGGGCCCACATAAATCATGACCCCTACGTAAGGCCCGACGCTTGTTGTACCAGTCTTTCCGGGCTTGCGCGGCGGACCGTCTGCAGGGTAGACCGAGAGAGGGAAGTTGCGAAAGTCACAGGAAAAGGAGAGAGCGGAAAAATTCAAGGGATATTTGTATTCCACAAGGAGAAAGACAAAATGATAAGCATTCCCTTCCAGTAGGAGGAACTTGCACGGAATGGCAGTCTTCATTGCACAGGGATGTCTCCTTGTCCCTGTGCAGATTTTTTACGGGGAGTACAGAGAATAAATATTTACTGAAATATAGTCTTTCACCTTTGTGTAAATACCCTGAATAGAATAATACATTATGCTTAAATTATACCAATGATGAATAATAAACGAGAGCCAGCCAAAGGCTCAAAGTAGGTTGGGAACACATGCAGCGTAGGATTTGTATGTGCTTTCTGAGCCGCTTCATACAGGTATAATTTACATAAAGGCAAAGTTACATGGTGTTTGGCCAACCCAGTGTGGGGCTTCATCACTGAGCTTGTGACCAGAAGAATTACTTCCCTTGTAATTAGAAATCATATTACCACATTACATTACATTGTTCAGTAATAAATAAATCATAACATGAAACGGTAGACATTTTGTAGTAAACTCCCCCATTGTTCACGTAAATGAGAAGTCAGCTGACGAGAGTAGCTTTATTGAAGATATCAACACACAACGCATGTGTATACAGTATATCGAGGATGTTGGCATTCCCAAGAATTTACTGCACTTTTGCATATAGTGCTATAGTTGCTGGATGACATTTTTGATTGACGCAGCATATAACGCTAATTTCTACAATGCTTCACTGTAACATACACCCAGAGTATTTTATCGTTATTCTTACAGTACCCTATTAATTACAGCCCTTTTACAGTTGTACGGATGCCTTGGCGTGTTTTACAACCGCATTATTTTAGCATTACTTATTTATTCATTCATTTAGCACACACTCCTGTGCAGCATGGCCACGAGGCTGAACAACGAGGGTATTGGCACAGCACAGCAAGTAACGCCTCAATGATAAAACATCAAGCTTAAGAACCGAGCTAAAGTAAACAACCAAAGCCATTATAAGCTTAAAATGATCATAAAGGAAACATATTCTCCCTACATAGCATGGACAGATTGCCCGACAATAAACCATTAGAGCAAACATAAGAGCTCCATATAGCGAATGCCCATGGCAACGGTATTACAGTGCAGCCGTATACATGTCACGAAACATACTTTAAAATCTAAAGACGATGTTAAATAAATAGAATTTTTTATTACACGTCAACACGGCCTAGGCTGCCGCATTTGGTTTCGTTTTTCAATCCCAGTTAAATAACTCCAAACTATCTATACAAAAAAATAAAAAAATTAAACTTTATTAAAATTAATTTTTATTGTATGCATCTTACAAAGCAGCCTCAGAAATATAATACAAAATAAAGTTAGAGCTATGTATTTGTTATGGTAGCAATGTTGTTATGTTATGGTCAGGGCTGACCCACATATTTGTGCTCAATGGTACAGAACAATTAAGAACAAATATCTAAATGTAGTGCAATGACTATCGCACATATTTCAATGCAATTTAAATAGCAAATTACATATCTGAAATCCTTAAAGCACAAATGCTGTGCCCTACGCACACATCATTGCAAAAATTGTACATACACTACATTATGGGAATGTGTCCTTTTAGCACGATTTTTACAACACAAAATAATTTAGTTATTTAAATATTTATGAAACGATTATGATCCACTCATCACAAAAATTGTGGCTGTGTATGTGTTCAGTACAGACATGTGTGTACATGTATGTCTGAGCTTTAAGATGTATTTAATAGAAATAAATAAATAGTCATTTCTGGGATTTCTTGTATATAGTACTGCATACGCCTTAAATGTATGCAGTACCTTAGCACGGGGGATAGAAAATCACAAATATAACTGCAGTGTTGGCTTTGACTTCATCCCATCTCACTACAGAGCAAACGTGACCCAAGAGGGACACTATACTCATGTTTGCGGTTTTTTAATTAATTACTTTTTGAATATTAATTAGGGCAAAAAGAAAAATCACTCTCTTTGTATTAATCAGATTAGAAATGCTTACTTGATGCCCAATTACTAACTTAATTGAACCCCTGTGTTCATGTTTGTGTGAAGCAGTGTATGTTCCAAACCTCATATCCAATATGGTAATTTTGAAGTGGAACAGGGTGGGCATTGTGAAACAGAGCATGGACACTGCAAATCCAACGTAAGGGTATAAAAATGCCTCTTTCAAGCCTCTCAACCTCGATCAATATCAGGTTTGTTCGCATTAGGCATTCTGCTCAAAAAACGCACAGCTACCGTATACCGCAGCCACGCTGATCGGTTCTAATGAAACAATCAGTACATTACCCTTCACATCTAGTGTGCACATTGCTCCTCGGCACGGTCAAACGCGGGCCTACGTCAACAAAGCAGTCCCTAATATCTCTGATATCTCTAATATCTCTAATATCGCTTGATGTGTTACCGCTTCATTATAATCCACCGCAGAACAATTCCTGCTCCCTTCTTTTTTTTTTCTTCTCCCCCGTCCTCAATTTTAATCTGTTTCTTCGAGGCAATGACCTGCCTATAATTGCAACCTGTTTTTGCATTCTAAAGCACACAGATCAATAGAGGGGATATTGATTGTCAGGACCTGCCACGGTGTCGGGCCTTCCCATTGTGACTCGTATTCCCCCGGCTGCAATGCAGATCGGCCCCTGGCAGATGAGCGTTTCCTGGGTGTAATGCTAATACGGCCCCCCGCCCCTGTACACGCGCGTATGCATACGCATACACGTATACGCGATCGCACACAATATACGCACCCTTCTCCCACCCCCCTTCTCCCACCCTCCCAGGCTCTCCCCTCTCTTCCTCAGCCGGGATGGAGCACTTGTGACAGGCAGCTGATGGGTGTGAGACCCCAGGGCTCACTTGGTGGCAGTGGAGGGTCAGGAGCTGAACATATGCCAGCCGCCCTACAGCGCTGTCAGTCCCAGTAAGACTAAGGACCAGCTCTGCACTCACAGAAGGAGTCTGTGTGTAATTAAATTAAAAATAAATCAACCTGTGCTGGGGTGGGGTGGGGAGGCTAAAAAAATTAGCAAGACCTTCAGTTCTTATTGCTGCCTCAACCAGTAATCACACTTACGCAGTAAGCGCTAAAATAAAACAAGTTCTCCTTGAATAATGCTGAACTCAACGCGAGCAATGCCCTCAGATTGATATTCATACATCAAAACTCATTTTGAGCCCCCTTTGGCCCCTTCTCCTTTGAATAATAGCAGACCTAAAACGGCAACTATGAAACATGAATTATGTATAGACCAAACGAGTGATGCCTCATGCAGATGAATCACCTTCTTTTGACGCAAAATGCAGCGACTGTCTGAGAGATCTTTCAGACAAGGGTATTCGGGGAAACTACTTTTTATTGTATTTTCAAAAATAGACATATTCATAAAACTGCATATTTGTTGCAAAATAATTTTTGTTTAGGTCAATTTCTGCTGCCCCCCCCCCCCCCCCCCCCCAGGCAAACCTTTATTCGCATGATCATAAGGCTCTGAGATGGAAAATGTTTAGCTAAAAACACTACAAAAATTGCATGCAAGCAGAAAATCACATATGCAATAGGTGGGTCTTGATAGCTTAAAAACCTTTATTTAAAAAATAATCTGTATGTATGTATTGAAGCATTCCCATCACATTACAGCTGAGCAGTGAGGAGTAAGCTACTGGCCCAGGGCCAGGGTCCTGAGGTCCGGCACAACATGCCCACCTTCTGGCACTGTGACAATATGGTTGACAGTCGCACATCAAAGCTCGGTAACTCCTGCTGCGCCCAACCCCCTACGTACACAGACACACTCAAATAGGCTCACACACACACACACACACATATGCACAAGCGCCTGCACACACACACACACACACACACACACACACACACACACACACACACACACACACACACAGAAGACACACTTACACACACTCTCCTACTTACTTATTACTTATTCCACCTTGGTTTTCACCATAATCTCACTTTAAATGATTATAAGAATATTGTATACCAGCCTTCTCATCATCTTGTTTCATGCTCAAGCATTTTATTTTATTCTTTTTTTAGAGAATAGAATTCATGTCATATTCATATCATCAATGGGAAATGTAAAGCCAGAAATGCTGCACCTTCAAACACTTCTGTGCTTAACCATATGGTGGCAGTGTTCAAGTTCTTCTGAATTTGTGAATTCACTTTGCCTTAAATAGGGTCCTCTCACAATGAGACCAGAGGCTGCAGTCCCCGAGGGACAGGGATGGCAACCGTGGAAATTATATTTAGGAGAACGAGCAAAACCCAAATGCACAGCACTGCATTGCTCTCTCTCTCTCTCTATCTCTCTCTCTTTCTGTCTCTTTCTGTCTCTCTCTCTTTCTGTCTCTCTCTCTCTATCTCTCTCTCTCACACACACGTCCCATTTTCATACTGTCACAGTTAAACACTGAACTGTAGTCTTTGTTTATCTTTATAATAGTGTTGATTTTCACAGATTCATAACAGTTGTTGTTAGAATGAAGAATAATCATGTCTAAGCGACCTGCGAATTTGCAACAGAATCCAATTATTGTTCAGCATTCATACTTCCAACAGTTTTTCAGCAAATGCACTTATATCGAAAGGAGGACGTGAACTAAAAACACGCGCGCACAGATCATATCCTCCTCAGCACCTAATATATACAGTCTCTGATGAGGATGAAAGCTTTTAAGGACAGTGGCGCTGAAGAACTCATTAACCATAATTTGAAACGGGTAAATTTCATTAGCCGCTAACCGAGAATAAAAGTTCATTTCATCCATCCAAGACCTTCAAATTACAATAATTCTTAATTTCGCCCCAGATAATATTATCTCTTTGTAAGAAAGATAATTTAAATGGTAATAGACAGCCAATTCCTCCATAGGCTTTGCACAGTAAGCTTTCCTCTGAAATCACAGTTAATAGGCATCATTTGCAACAGGCTGGTAGGCTCCTCTTTCTGCTGAGGCACTGGGTTTGATACTCTATAAGAGCCCTGCACTGAACTACTGAGTTTTTGATACAAGGGTACGATGTGCTATTTTATAAAGCCCTGTATTACAGTATACCATCTCAAGCGATCAAAAAACAAGAAGGTATCATATGTACAAAAAAAAACACAAAAGCATAAATAATTGATTGCATTTGAGGTAAGATTCTCTCATGCCCTTATCACATGAAGTATAGCATGAAAGATAAGCCCACAGCAGACCCCACCCATGAGCTAATGCCCTCATTAATGTGATGCATTGGTTAAATGCTACGCTGCCAGCCCTCTCAGGTTTGGATTGTCAAGCGACTCCCCCTCTCCTCCTCAGCCCGCCTCGCCCCTAATGAGCCTATCCCAGGGGCAAGGGGTTTACCTCACTGGGGGTAAAGAGGCCATCATGTTGCTCATTTAAACGTGACATCTAGCCGTGACTTCTCCCTAATTGTGTGCCGATGTTGGCTCATTTGTCCTGGGCAGTCGTTAAAATTCAGCCCCATGTTCTGCCATCAGTAGGCCGGCTGTAGGCAATTTACTGAATCCAGTTGCCTGTAGCCTTGGAGGAGGAATGAGACCTGCTGATGTGTACTGTATGATAACACACACACACACACACACACACACATGCAGAAAACATACATGCACTTAGACAAGCACACACCCACACACACACACACACACACACACACACACAAACAAAATGTATATATCCCATATCTCCAAGGATTGCTCGATTGTAGTTTGTGCCACATTTCAAAGCAACCGACATCAAAACGCCCTGTGCGAGACCTGAATGGGAGACACCTCTAGCAGCCATACATGAAATATTGATGAAATAAAGTTATGTAGATTGTTTATTGACTGGGTCCTGAAGTGAAAAGAAAGAAGTGCTTGAACTGTCTGTCTGGGCTGCTCTGTTTTTGTCATTATTAGTTCTGCTGCATTTTGAATGTTTGAACAATGTTTTCATGTGCTTTTGGTAACACTGTGTCAATTGGGCTGTAATTAGCAGAAATAAACAAGCAATTAAATAAATAATTACCGAAATATGCCATTTTGCTAAAATTGCTCTTCAGTACTATGGTTTAGCTTGGGAAAAATAAGCCCCTTGTCATGAACAGTTACACAGAAATGCCTTTGAACAGCCCCAGATACTCGCAATTATCACTCATTCCGCACAAACACAGAACCTTCTTCCGTTGTTGCCACTTGACACGGTAGTGACATTTGCCAGATGGTGTGTGTGTGTCTGTAACACCCTGTCTCACGTCACTGTAAACACCATTAGGCTTCTGCACGGTAGCCTCTGTCCTGGACACAAAAGTCTGAGGCTTCTCTCATTCACAACAATGGAGAATTGTCCTGAGGTCTGAAAAATGATTTTGAATCTGTTCCAAAATAAGAAAGCAATTGGTCTCTGACAGTATTACACCACTATATTACAAAGTGGTGTTAAAGCTATTTTGTTCAATAAGTGTACAGGTTTCACAAAAAATGATACACATACATATATCATCTAGAAAGACTGGCAGTTCTAGGATAGATATCTATACATTATTATTATTAGTAATAATAGTAGTAAAATATCTAGTTTGTATATTTGAATTCAGTGCAATTAGAGAGAAGTATTATTATAATATAGTAGTTCTAGTTAGCATATAAGTCCGATTAACAACATTAAAATATAAATATATATTTATTATTATCATTATCATTATTATTATTATTATTATTATTATTATTATTATTAAAAACTGAGCCCATTATTACACACAAGGCACCACTATTACCTCGTTATAATATATATTATATTATAAATTATATAACTCAACAGACTGTTGTCAGGACGAATTAGTGTCATTCACGATGGGCACATTACATCTACTCACATAGTTCCAGAGTTCTTGTCCTTGTCTGCATGACAAGAATGCAGAACTGATATATCTGACACGTTTGGGATCAGATCGGGTGAAAATGAGGATGGACACATAACGGAAAGCAGTTGGAATAAAAAATGTTAGCCTATTAGTTTTATAAACGATATAAGCACTTAAATATGCGCATAACATTGCAAGTACTCATTGATCATGGCATCATGTTAATACTGCTATATATTCTGTAGCTTTATAAAGAAAACATTTTTATAATAATTTTTTATTTTTTTATTTTTTTACAAAAGCCTTGTTGAATAACTTAATTTACAAAATTTCTCCAGAATGTGGAATACCCTTGTGTCACGTTGTCTTGTGCTTGGATAAACCAGGTTGGTGGATCGATCGTTCTTTCTGTGGTCCACATATCACAGTCATTGCTGACAGCGCACAATTTTTATGTCAGCTGCCAACGTCGATGTCTACAACTTTCTAAATTTAAGTGTGTTTTCTCACACCATTCAAATTTAGTATAATGACACAGTTATTTTTGATATTTAGAAGAAGCCGAAGATAAATGGATGGGTCAAATATTTGCACTAATTACAAGACATTCTTCAATCTCTAAAAACACACTGGTCTGGCATTTCCTTTTGTATTACTGTTCTATGGTACATTCTGAATTTTTTATGGTTTCAGTCAGGTACATAATCTTCCTCATCATCCACCCAACATTTATCTTTTGTTGTTTTTTCACTAAACAAATGAAAATTTAACTAAGGATTTGTGAAGGTTGCATGTTGGTCCCCACCATATACAGTATGTTATTACACGTGCCCCTAACATCTCGCATTGGCTCAGGGATGCCCAAAAAGTGTTCAGGATTCCTACATATGGAATCATGACAAGACTGGTCCTGAAGGCTCCAAGGTGAGGTCTGCTTGATATGCTAGAGCCACGTCGATATGTTAATCTATCTATGAACATTTTGTAGTAAACCTTTTACGCAAACTTATCTATGAACCTATGCACTCACACATGCTTGGCTCTTTCTTTAAGCTATCTCTTTTACAAACCGCCACTGCGCTGCCCTATGTTTCCGAGCGATTTCTCAATGGCGTGAAATACCGAGAGCATAGCCACCGCTGCGCTGGTAGCTGGAGCGTAAAAGACAGAGTGTGAGACTGCCAGCCAGGAATAAATCATGAGCTCTTGTATAAACTCAACATGGGAGTCAATTCAGCTGCACCTGTCTGCTTGTGCTGTAATTCAGCTGATGTCTGCTCGGCGCCATCAACATGCTTGTATTTCCACCAAGAGTATGTTCACTCGTTTTCATTTCAGAACACAAGTTACAAAGCTTACCCAATTTGTCTGCCCAAAGTATATATTTTTCTTAAATAAACCGAAGAAAATCAATAATAGCTTCTGTTAGCTCCTTCTATTAAATTCTTCTAAGTACCCTTAATGACAGGCTTTGAATCATCATTGTATAATTATTCAGAAAGATGATTGATACTAGCATTCCAACTGGCTTGATCAGTCTCACAAGTATAAATTAGTCCGTAAAGAGAATATTGAACTTGTTCTCTCTATCCACTTAATTTTCTTAGCGAGACAATCAAACTGAGAAGCACCCATTCAGGATAGGTTTATTACAGATTAAAAGGCTTTTACGCGAGAGCCCTCCCAAAGTACAAGGCACAGGAACGGAATTTCACAGCAGTGCAATTATTGTGCAGACAGATTAAAAGAGAGGGACGCTAGGTAATCACAGGCTAAATGGTCAGGTTACGCCAGTGAAGTACTGTATATCCAAATTAAATATTAAGGGAGCTACATGAACGGCTACTGATCAATTCAGAGAAGGGAAGAGTTTGTGTACAAATTGGATGTAAGCAACACTATAGTTAAAATCAAAGTAATCATTCTTATCCTCTTTGTTGTACATAACCACATATTGTAATTTCTTATTTTCCATGTCTTTAAACTCATTGACCATCATAGCATTACTAGTGGCAATAGTTAGGCCGTACAATTCAGTGGGTGCCCCCCAAGCTTGTAAGGGATCGCCATAACATAAGGAATGTGAATGATAATTAAAAACAGATGAATATGAATACATCATTGTTATCCATGACAGCCTATTTTAATCGCAGAATAAATATATTTAATTTAACAGCTATAAACTCAGTTAGCTTTGCCAATTTCACTGAATGTGTCATATCTTTGGGAAAAATACACTTGGGTGCCGTAAACAACATGGGGAAGTTTTTTTTTAAAAGCAGGGAACGTTTAGACTAAGAGACTCGCTCAAAATGTCACTACACTTTTAACAGCTAAGCATTTTTGCTGCCAACTACATTGTTGGCATTGCAGTGACAGCATTTGTGATGTTGTAATTTAGTTCAATAGTTTAGACTTAATGTATACCTTGATTATACTAATGTATGCAGACATATACAATAGTATTTGTATCCACATTTAAAGAGAAATACTGACTTTCAAAGCGCTTCCTGCCAATTAGCCAGTGTGGCAGGCTAAGAGATAAGTGCACCGTTTTGGATTTTGTTGGCTGTGTGTGCACGGCCATTGTTAAACACCTAGTGCAATTTGAACAGAAGATTAAACAAATGTGGGAAGCATGACTGTCAGGTGAGTCATTTCCAAGAATAACGACTGCGCGTCTTCAAGGTTTGTTGCCACTTACTGTGCAAACCATTCCACATTCTTGCAGGGCCTAGTTTGTTTTCTTTATTCAGGAAATTAATGAAGCGCACAGAAAAGGAAGCAGCTAACGACCTGCCAGGCACAGGCTATGATCTAATCAGGGTAACCCCAATCTTTCACTGTCTTTCCGAAGACGCGTATCATTATTGGATGCACAAATTATGAAGATGTAATGCAGCCCTCCTGCAATATTATGCTGTTTTTTTTTCTCCTGTAGGCCGCATATCAACTAGAGAGGAGACACAGGGGAGAATACAAAATGAGCAAACAAAGAACATCTAGGACCGAAACCTTTGTAGACCTGGAGCAATAGATCTCTGACATTGTGTTCCTTCCAGTGTTATCCAAGCCTTCATTTGCACATTGGACTGTGTCTATAAACAAGGCTGTAGTCACACATTGACTGTCTAGAAAAATGAACTTCACCGACTGCATTATTCACCTTGGCATTGGTGAGTTATGGGTACTGCCTTTATACTGTTTCCATTGCATTTTTGAGTTGCGCTGAAGGAATGTGTCCTGAGGCAAGATGGGGAAACAGGAAATACAAAACACTAGATAGTCTGACACAGCCCAGGCTGGGTGACATCGCCACACTCCAGCGCAGAGCCAGGAATCATGACTCTGGCATGCAAGACACTGAACACGCTTCAATTTATTACAGTCTGACGACTGTCAGAAAATTACACATAGCAGACTACTTGGACGCAAGGAACAATGGCACTTCTTATGAAAAGGGCTTAACCTTCTATTTCTAAACAGTTGTGGGAAACTTCTCGCGTCCAGATTCGACACAATACCTGACCTTTGATAAAGTGCAAAAGAAACATAAATGTCTAGCGGGGGGGGGCAAGCATGTATTCACAAGATTTCACAAATGGCTTGTCAGTTTGCCAAAAGCCAAAAACAGTGTGAGAATATTGAAAGAGAAAAACTATTTTCCCCGTAGAACATTTGTATATATCAAAACATTCGACTCAGTCGGTGCTTCCACAGCTGAAACATATGTGGAGTCATATCATTGTTTTCCGGCATCAATGGCATCGCATGCATTTGACTTGTCAGGGTGTTTGCTGATCAAGATTTGAGTATGACACTTAACACACTGAGCTGCTACATCACCTGAGGGTAACTGTTCTGGTACTGGAATATCACATAGAGATCCCACACCTGTAATTACATACAGCTGCTAGGCTTGGAGTACAGAGTGCTTTGATTATTCAACATGAGTCTTACTGAAGTATTCTCATTGGTTTAACACTATGTACATCTTTTCTGTACATAGTGTTGTTACCTCAATGAAGACACTTCAGTAAAGACTCATGGTGAATAATCAAAACAGTCCATCTACTCCACACCCAGCAGCTAAGTACTAAAAAGGGCAATATTATGTGTTCAGAACTCCATGCCTTTACATTGAGGCACATGGACTTGTAGCTGCAGACTGACAGATGGTCATTCTTCTCCACATCCTGACGATTAAACTTTATTCAAAAAATGCGAACGACTAGGGTTGTGGTTTGCATATCTTACAGCAATACGAGCTATAGGCAAGTGAATTACCTGAATCGTGATTGACATCAGCTAACATTTAGCATTTTTGATAGCTCTGTAGAAATAAACGCATGTATATCTACACTGAATGGGGGCCACAGTCATATCTGTTACTGCCACAATACTTTTTCTCAAGTACCGACTCTCTCACAACACAGTATTTACACCTTCTGACGTACTTGGGCGTCACAGTAACCTGGCCAAGGGTGGGGTTAGTGGTTTATACACCGCTGTGGGTCATGGCTACATTCCCACTCAAGGCAGTTACCAGAGTTGCATTGAATACTAAGAGGCTAACTATTCCTGAACATTTGTAAACAACTGGGACTGCACTGCTTCACAGATTGCACAGCTATCCTAACCACAATCACTTCCACTGAGCGGAACAAAACGCACTGTCAAGCTGAGCAGGGAGGCGAAAGACAAGTCTATTAATTTCACCAAAACTGCCTCACGCGCCATTACACATCTACAGTGGCAACTGAGTTTGAGTAATTTTTCTCTTTGGAGGGTGAACCCAGAGCTGTGCTGCATGTACTGGTGTACAGACCCCACAGTCTACAAATATTTTAAAGTCTTGACATTTTAAGGTAACACAGTATTTGAAGCTACCTAAAATGGTTTGATTTGAGTAGAGCATATCCACAAATCTCCAATGTTATCAATTCTACATTATGGCCGCTGACCATCATCCTGGTCGTTGCACAGGGCGTTCAGTTAAAGTGTGTGTAAACCGTGAGATGGGCAGATTGAGTCAGGTACCTGGAAACGGCACTTAATAGCATCCAACGGCATACAATTACAATTAATCCCGGTGAATGGAGGCAAGGGACAGTAGTAATTATTCTGTTTTACTGTCAGACCACCTGCTTGAGAGACTAGGAGACTAAGAAGGGCAGTACAAGGGGCAAGAGAGACGCTTAAACAGAGAGAGAGAGAGAGAGAAAGAGAGAGAGAGATGCAGGTAGTCATGTGTGGCCGTGGTATTGTAACCTTGTTTTTTTTTCCCCTAGCCAGGCTCCACTCAAGCTGAAAGCCGAGGTGTGGTTTAAACAAAGTCCCAGAGGGCACGCGTTCTCAGAGCGGAGGAAGTCAAATCCGTTGAGAGGGGACAGCATTTGAAGAGCATCTGTTCCTGGAGGATTTCTCTCCCTTACCCGCCCCCATCTCAAGGACCAATTACACATAAAAGTCTCCTTTTAAGGAAAAGTATCCCAGTCCCATTATGAATTATGCATGTCCCTGTCTTTGAATGCATCTCTTCCTTTTTCAAAAGCGCTAAACACTTAACATTTATTTCAATAATAACCATATCAAAAAGAGTGCTGTATTTGTAAATCAAACACTGAATCGTTATAAGCCCCAACTATCCTCAGAGCACCTTTTAATAATTACTACTGTTTGTGGGCTGTGAATTTACACTGCGCGAGGATGCAATAAACACTCATTTAACACCTAGGAATTAAAATATGTGTTTAAAGCGCAAACATTTTTACATTTTTAACCAAACGTATTAGCTGCAGAAATGTGCCGCGTAGAGCACAATTCAAAGCTGTCCGCAGATATTTTTCCCCCGATCGGAAAAGGCTCTCGTCTTCTTGGAAAAGTCATGACGGGCACGGAGGGGGATCACCCAACAGGCTCTGGCGTTTTTAATTTGCCCGCAGTGCCGGTCCTGTTGACGCCCCAGCGTGGCACAGTGTTCCAGCATGTCCCGACCTTCTGCTCGCCCTGGCACTGGGCAGCAGGGACTTCAGGGCGCCGTGCGCGCGCCAGGCGGACTGCTGTAGTAATTCCTCACCATTCAAACGAGCCCAGAGAGCTTAACGTGCCCATGGGCCAGCGAGACAGATAGATACTGCCATTTCTACAACAACACTTCACTTGGGACTGCAATGTCTCGCTAGCAGTAACTACAGTATAGGACCGAGCAGTGAAAGCAACAGGAATAGAACTGAATCGCATCCATTCTAAACAGAGCCATCAACACACCTGCAGGGTGTGAATTAGGCTGCACGTCTACACTTGAGATCATTGTGCTAAATTAAAGGGCTGCCTTACAGGATAAACCTCTTGGACTTTTTTTTTATATGGTTGGCTGCAATCCCTTTGGAGATTTAAAAAAAAGTTATTTGTTTTAAAATAAATGAGCTCAAACCGTTTATTTAATGGCTGTTTGGCATGCTGTAGAATATTACTTCAGGCTTTACTACATACTGCATCTAGGCTCCCAGCTCCACACAGGCATAATGGAACCTACCTATAAATCCCAAGGCCCCCAGTATTCTGCTTGCTGCCATTCTAACACCCCCCGCCCCCCCCACCCCTCTTACCTCCACCCCCGCACCACTCACAACACACACTCAGACAACAGACAAAAAAAAAAGAGGACTTGTGCTAAAATGAGACATAAAGATACAACGAGAGCTTTCAAAATGAATACCAAGAATATGGAGAGCCCTTTTCATGAGCTTTTAGTTTAACTGTGCGGGAACCTGCAGCCTATAAATGCGAAGCTAAATACGGCCGATAAGTGTATCCGCGCTCACTTCAGATAAGAAGCAGTGAGACGAGGGGGGGAAAAAAACAGATGCAGTCAACATAGCACTTGAAATGTTTATCGCTTATGACAAAGAGGGTTATAGTACGACTACAGAGTGATACACGAGACTGAACATCACAGGCTGCCAAAGACAATGATGTGTGGAGATTCTGCCACTCTGTTTTCCCGGCCTTCTGCTTCCCATGACACCGCACTATAACTCAGGCGGCAGCTCTGAGTGCTGCCTGTTGGATGGTCAGCTCTCCACTTGCAGTTGAGTTATGTGTTCGCAGAAACTATACTTTATTCAAGTTACATCTTCAAAAAAATTGCTAATCGATTTCTGTCAGTCGCTGTGTATAACTTCAGGCCAATTAACCCACAAACTGTAATAGAAATAATATATCTGAAAATACCTGTAGCGTAGAGTACAACTGCTACAGTACTACCGCGATGTAATAACGCAGCCGCTCCAGATAGTCCAGCGCATCCCCCAGGATGCACAGCGCCAGCACTGGTGACAAATTGGGAAACGTGTCGCACAAGCAAGCAAAAGCACAGGTGCAAAGGTTGCGCAACGCGGCAGAGCAAAAGACATCCAACAAAGCTCATGGCCAATGCTGCCGAGAGAGAAAAGTAAAGGCCGCCATATTAGTTGTGACTTCGCCGGAACGAGTTTGAGAAACGGGGGCAATTCCACAAGGAGCTTTGAATGTAGGAGAATCTACTAAGGCTACGTAAGATGGAGCATTCAACAGAAACCCTCTCCTCCCACTCAGCCTTAAAGGTGAGAAAATGAAAGAGCGGGAAAAGCGCTCCGGGATTCCTGAGGGGACGGCTCGAGCCGACCCCGAGGCCGGCCGACAGTGACAGAAGCCAAAAGAGGCTGTGAGGCTGAGTGATCCACTCTCCACCTCGCTGTCTGGACTCCCCCGCCCACCCGAGTCCACAGGTCCAACGCGGCGAGTCCGCACCCTGTCGGAGACCTGTCCACCCACATCCGTCACAGGCGGCAGGGTTTCCAGAAGCTTCCCGCCGTACAGTTTGCTGTTCTGTGTCACTCAGCGCTCCAGCGGAGGTCACGTGGACAACGGCGACAGCCCCACGGGCGCCGATCCACATAAAGGTAAGCTGACAGAGCTGCGGGACTCGCTGCTGTACCGAGCACAGTTGTACGTTCTAGCCGGTAACTCAAACCAACCAAGGCTTGCTTTTCAACTCCGTCCTCTGTATGGAATAGATTGCCAGGCCATGTTGTAGAGGCAGAAACCTTGGAGGTTTTTAAATCCAGGCTGGACACGCTACTGGATTTTATTTAATTTTAGGTAATCTATTTTTTATTTTTTTATTTTATTTTTTTTTTTACATTTCATTTATGTATATTTTTGGTTTTATGAGTATTTTGATTGTTTTTATTGCTCTTAATGATTTATTGGTTTTCATGGTTATGAATTTTTAAGGTATTTTATTGGGTTCATTCTTTATTGATTGTATTTATTGATTGTTTTATTATATTAAAAAAAATTCAAATAAAATTTTTTTCACAGACGAGCCAAGTTGGGCTGAATGGCCTGTTGCCGTCGAACCCTTTTTTTTATGTTTATGTAACTCCGTCCTCTAATCGTCTGCCATATGGGCGTGTCGCTTTAATCTAAGTGTCAAGTCATCATTCTTTAAGTCGATAAGAGCCAAAGGGTAATCGTGACAGTTTTGATTGCTTGTTGCTGCTGAGCTGAAAATAAATGATAATCTGAATTGAATCACAAGCACAATGCACACGTTAAGCTGATATCCTCCATGATTAATATGCCAATATAATATTATTATGATATTATTATTCCCTATAGGTTACAATTTTAAAGTAACAATTTTAATGTCAAACGCTGATCATCAAGTTATGGACTGCCAAACAATTTACAACACAAAGTCGTTATAAATGTTTGGAGAGAATATTAACGTATCAGTTATATGCCTATGTAATCTAATATGATTTGTTCTTTGGTAATGATACTTATGTACCTCCTATTTGTCTTTCTGTGTGCAGTTTTGCCATCTCCTTCACCAGTCTGCCCTCCCTGATGTACACTGCACTTATTTTACATACAGTATGCTCCCTGAAACAATAACTTCTGTCACTGCGAGCCACTCAATCGACAGAGATTAAGGCACCTTTTGAGGCAAACCTTTTATGTCACTAATGACACCGTCTTAGGTTTTGTAAGATTAAATTGCTTAAAAACTTACTTAGGAACTTTCTTTTTTTTTTACCTTGTGCAGATCAGAAAACTGTAAATTCGGTTCTTAATTTCACCTGGCTGTAGAAGAATTAAAAAGAATTTAGAGTATGTCGCAAAAAAAAAATGGATGAATAAAATTGCATAAAATCTTACTTGTATTAACGTACATGTAAATGCCACACGAGTGCTATTTCATTTGCATTGCAGACATAGCATTTGCACTGGAGCTCGTTGTGGATTGGGATTGCCCTTTAAGGAAGGATAGCTTTTTTTTTTTTTTTTTTTGCTGACTTGGCCCTACATTTCTCCCCTCTCGTGCCGAACTGATTTCTCACACATGATTGTGAGCAGGGCAGTGGAGCTCATCTTACTGTGTGTAAATCAATATCCTCACGGGTGGTACAGCGAACACTCAAGCCTTTCCTCCATCGATAAATGCATTACCATGGATGTCAGATAAATGAATAATAAATAATACCGCATACAGACATTACGGACATTATTCTCCCCTAAGTAGATCATTAATTGGAACCCCGCAGTGGTCTGCGGGTGAACTGGACAGAGTGTATTCCGTTCTCTCATCTCAAATATCTTTCATAAGAGTTTTGATAAACCACGCTGATGTGCGAACTCAGAATCCTCTGCTGATGTGCGCCCAAAACAAATTTAATTAGAGGGTGTGACAGCCATTGTAGAGGACTGCGCAGGGGTGTAATTTGCAAGCGCACACATTTCTGGGGATAGGTTTGTGGCTGGCTGGGACACACGGAAAGGTGGGGGTGGGGTGGGGGGGGGGGGGGGGGGGAGGGGCAGGAGAGTGGGAGGGGAGTGAGGCACGGGTGTAAACTGATTGGCATTCAGGTGCCGTGGTCTATGGATTCAGTGATCCAGGAGCAAATTTCCCGGCAGGCCCTCTCTTGACAAGCAGGTGTCACTCAATCATGCGTGCCTTCTTTTCTTCCCAGGAGGGCAGATGGTCCGGGACTGCTTAACGATTCTACCTCCGTCTCTCTCTCCATCTCTCTATCCCTCTCTCTTTCTCTCCTATAGCTCTCACCTTTCCCAAATAGACACAGGGAATCGCATGCAGAAAAGCGTGCACACTCCCACACACCGCCTCTATAGCTTAAATCCGTCTCGGAGGGAGTACAGGTTGTAAAATGACAGACATTTTGTACTGATCTGAAGTGTTGGGGTGAACTGAGGTTCCTTATAGATTCTCATTATCAACAAAAGGCAGGCATATGCGGAGAACTCTGTAAATGGCCCAGCCTCATAGCACCTTATGAGCGTAGAAAACCTATTGTACCAGCCACTGAGGAGTTTTAACCTCAAATGCCAAATATGTGTTTTAACAGTCTTTCAATTGATGCAAAACAGCAGCAGAAATTGCTTTTCCTAAAATGCAGAAATATGGATAATATAAAATCTAGTTGCCTCGACGAGGATGAACGATATCTTAGGCACCAAGTTTAATCTATGCAGCTCTGTGTCCTACAGGGACACACTGCATCATATTCATAAATCAGGGACAATAAACACGTACACCAAGTGATTATTTATAGCTGTACAGTATCCCACACCGGAAGACGTAAGAAATAAGAGTGCCATTACATTAAGGAAAATGTAGAGCTTTTCAAATGGATGTGATGCTGTTCAGGGCACAATGGAGTTAATCACACAAGTGTTTGATTAAATGCCCTGCACTGTGGGAATGCACAGAGAGATGGCGCACACCTAACGGCACGGTGCAGCGCATGGAAATAGGACTACGGGGAGGCAGGCAAAAAATTTAAACACAAGAACAGAAAATTGTAGAGGAGGTTGTCCAATCTTAATAGTTGAGGTTTTGTAAGGCGCGGGCTTGTTACGGTAGGCCTTGGGGAATGGCTCGGAGGCGTACCTCTCATTTGCAGGCAGAAATGACACACTATGCCGCTCCTCATGGAACGTGTCAGGGAAGGCAGTCGCCATCAAGTAGCAGATAATTGTCTGCCCTCCTCCAGAGGGACCCCTGGGGGTTTAGAGTAGCCCCTGGCATCATCTGCAGACTAGGTGAAAATGAAAGACTAGGGGGGGAGAGAGAGAGACAGCGTTTGTTGGCTTTGCAAGGAAGAATGATAACAAGAAGCCCGAGACAAAAACCTGTGAGAAACACAGCCCGGGCAAAAGCCTGATAAAACGCAGAGCTCAGGTCTTTTGTCATCAGATGCGTGACTTAAAGGCAATTCGTACATTTTGGGACGTGAAGCACGTGCAGGAAAAGTGGCCGAACGGGGAGAAAAATGCGTAAAAATGCACGCGATGAAAAGTTCATCCCTACCTGTGTGGTAAACGAGGGGTCGCATGTGCGTGTTTGTAAAATTGTCTCATTGATGCTTGAAGAGGACAGATTTCCCGAAGGTCACCCTGTGCACCAGAATGTATTTTTTCTGTGTTTTCATTGCGCATTGTGGAGTGAGGAACAGTCACAAAAAGGTTATACACAATCAGTCCCATTACCCAGCATGCTGTCCATTTCTAGCTAACTGACACCTCTCCATCCGTCGGCTTCAGCCGACGCCTTTGATCTCCCATCATCCCCCATTCCATCCCCCCCTCTCCTTTTCCCTCACCAGCCTCTCAATCTCTCGGCTGACACCTGACCCACAAAGGTCCCAGGGGCCACCTCCTCTCCTAATGACTCTGCAAAGCAAAGGGACAATTTATGGCCATGTAGGAAGGGAGAAAAAGAGAAAATAAGACAGGTTTTATCCGCTCGCCTGAGGCCCATATGAAAATGAAAAAAATGGGACTCCCCCAAAAGCAACTTATGAAAGTGTGCCTCCACACCTTCCTCTGTGGGGAGAGAACTAATCAACACCTCATCCCAAACTGTGGAGGTAAGATGGCATTGACCCAGCAGGAGCAAGCTTGCAAATTAGAGGGTGTGTGGAATGGGACCGGTTCCAGTAGCGCCAGACCTCTTGTGATCTAAGACAAGACTGAGGGAGAGGAGATGGAGCAGCTCAATCAGCGGGCTCATTATATACCTGATGTGTTACATCCAGATGTTGACAGGACAAGTTTAGGTGAACCATTGATGGTGATATATAGAATGCATGTTGTGTGCAGGTACGTGGTATTTGAAATAATAGCTTTTAGCTTAATAAATAAATAATACATTTCTTAAGTTAACTTTTCCACAACTGATACCAGTTGTGTTTTTTGTATAAACATTTATATTTTTCAATAAATAGTGATATTTTCAGTTTACTGTCTTGTAGGAATAACATGCAGTGAGTAGTATAGACTATTTTATACATTTGTATATTTTCAATGAACCATAATCTGGTTGTGGGAAAATTAAATCTATGAACATTTGGGAATATAATACACTGCCCGGCCAAAAAAAAAGTTGCCATTGCACCCGTCATGCATAGTGCCCACTGTACAAGCCTCTGGAGGCAGTGTTAGGATCTGTGGTTGCTTCAGTTGGTCAGGTCTAGGCTCAGCAACATTATGCAGCAATAAAATGAAGTCAGCGAAGTACCTGAATGTACTGAATGACCAGGTTATCCCATCAATGGGCATATGCCAGGATGACAATGCCAAGATTCATCGGGCTCAAATTGTGAAAGAGTGGTTCAGGGAGCACGAGGAATCATTTTCACACATGAATTAGCCCCCAGATTCCTGACCTTAACCCCATTGAAAGTCTTTGGGATGTGCTGGAGAACACTTTACGGAGTGGTTCGACTCTCCCGTCGTCAATACAAGATCTCAGCCAAAAACTTATGCTACTCTGGATGGAAATAAATGTTGTGACATTGCATAAGGTTGTCGAAACAATGCCACAACAAATGCGCGCCGTAATCAAAGCTAAAGGCGGTCCAACGAAATATTAGAGTGTGCGACTTTTTTTTTGGCCGGGCAGTGTAGGTCATCAATGCCTTTTCGCAATATAGCAAATTTCTCTTAACTATTTCTTCCAAATAAATGAACATAAAATATTTAAATAAATATAGATGAACATAATAGTAATGTGACAGACTTTTTGACACTTTATTTGAATTGTATTTCCTGTAGCAACAGGACTTAAAAGATGATAAATACAGGAAATCAACAGTGGTCACAATACCAACAGACACCCAACCTCTGGTGTAAGGCTGAATTCACACAAAATAATTCTTTGTTGAAACAGCGCTGAGGGACAATGAAGGAAATCAGGTATTGTGTAATTGTAGAACTGAAGTAATCTGCATTCACTTAGCTCTGTTGCGCCAGAGGTATCAGATTTCAACATGATGAATTATTGTAATTTTATTTATGTAGAAGTGTATTTGAAGCATCCCCATGTCACCTGTGCATCCAATCAGAGCACAGTATCACAATACAGCATGGATAACCAAGCTCTCCAAGAATATACAGACAATTTCTCATTTGTACTGAAGAAATGGGAGTGAAAAGAAAAAGAAACTAGCTGCAGAAGCTGGGTTCATATACAGTAGGTACTCATTTTCACTACAGGGGGGAATTAAAAGGAGCCTATATGTACAGCTAGTAAAAAGTGATAATTATAGATGTGCCACATCCTTGATGAAGAATGATTTGCTACCTAATTAATTTTTATCATTAGCTGCAGTAGTTCTTACTAGTATCGTTACTTTACCTTACTAGTATGATGCGATTGTGCCTCCTACATGTGGTGTGCAAATTAATGGGGGAAAGGGGGAGATTTCCCTGCCACTGCTCACGTTTCGGGGGGAAAACATTCAAACTTGCTCCCGCTGATAACAACACTGAAAGAGGAAGAAGATGACAAAGATGTCCAAAGGTTATGTTGTGAACTGCACAGCCAATGTATTGAAAAACCCTGACTTTCATTTTGCAGATTTGAAAGTCCGACTAAAAATCCCAAAAGAGCAGCCCTTTAGCTATAGCCCATTAGGAGATAAGACAAGGAAGGAAAGCTATAGGACCCTGCTTCTCCACACACTTATGTCTGCAGAACGCATTTTCTAACAGGCAAATAATCTTCATACACAATATGGAAAATTAGAACTGCAAGGTTCAAAAATAACAATGGCAGAAAGTCGAGAGCTCACTGTATTGATCGGGCCAGTGCCGATTACCTAGATAAATATCATGCTTACTGATGACCGCTGGCATACAACTTCAAATACAACACAATACCAGCTATACCCCTCAGGAATCAAACAACACAGAAATACAGTTAGCGTAACTGTTGTTCAACTACCTATTAGCTTAATGCTAACAATAATGGAAAACCCCATAGTCACGCTAACAAAAACTAGCATGTAAGTGCGATCTGTATTGCACTCCTAAAAATTGCAATATTTTAGCAAATAAAAGTGTAGTTTAAGAAATAACTACTTTAAGCTCTCAGTACCACACTGACATGTTGAAGGCAACTTGTTTATGTTTATTTTGCAAATAAACTTTTATTATAAACTCATTTTCGATCACTTCAAAATAATAAGTTTAATTAAACTGGACTTGTTTAATGTAAATTAAACCTGTATCTAAATATGCCCCATTGGGTTCCATTGTAGAGCTTGGTAACAAAGCTTGTGACAAAAGTATTATCATTACCAATTTGCATGGTGGAAAAATGGGTCCAAGTCAGGGGGAAAAAAAAAAACTAAGAAAAAAAAAAGGATTATCATCTAAAAATCTCTACAGGTGATGAATAAAACAAAAAGCTAGTAAGTTAACATTACAGGGGTGTAATGGGGGGTTAAACTCAAGGAAACGCATAGTTTTCCCCCCTTTTTAAAATGACTAGAGTTTACTCAGCTAAGATGGGTAAACTTGTTAACATTTTACACTTTTTATTACCATAACGTTACACCACTTAGCTAAGGTTAGTTAGCTAATATTAATCAATGTTGAATGTTTTGAGGGTGGGACTTCTGATAAGGTTAGCCCAAGTTTGCTTGCCAAATTATCTAGCTAACAAGCTAAATAATAAAAAAATATTTGCACTCTTGCTCTAACGATATAGATCATAAACAAAGTCTCATGCTAACGTTAGACCGCTTCCCTTCAAGGTCTGACTCCAACTTCGACTGTGAATGGAGAACTTGCATGATGACGTTGACAGGAGCAGTTTTCAGAAGACATGAACGTCTTCACCATGGCAAGAAGGCGGAGTGGTGCACTCAATGCTTTCTGCTGCTTAGCAGCACAATCACAGAGCCCACTATGTGTGTAGCACAACTGACATGTATACATACTAAAATTTTACATATTTTGCACTTCGCAGCATGAGAAATTAGATGTGGTGTGAGGGCGCGTGAAGAGGGTAATTTGCGGATGGCTCAATGCGTGAGAGTTGGCAGCTCTGCCGAAATACAGTGTAGGCTATGCTTCCTGCACTTTATAGGTAGCATACAATTCACACAAATGCCTCGCAAATGAACATGAGGTCATATTGAAGTACATGTACTCATGTAGAAATGTGTGCCCCCCCCCCCCCCCCCCCCTGTTTTCATTACAATTTGCCACACTGCCTACATGTACATTGCAGAATGATCTCAATGGTTTATTACCCCATGATAGTGTGATTAAACTGGCACAATTGCATCAACATTGCAAGTTTTGAGTTTTGTCAATCTTGTAACTAGTCTTGCTTCGAGATAACAGGGAATTCAAGTACTCACAAAATTTTACTTGTGATTTTTAGGCTGTTCATATAA
This sequence comes from Synaphobranchus kaupii, assembly GCA_029718625.1. Classification (NCBI taxonomy): domain Eukaryota; kingdom Metazoa; phylum Chordata; class Actinopteri; order Anguilliformes; family Synaphobranchidae; genus Synaphobranchus; species Synaphobranchus kaupii. Next base: position 18,585,763 of record CM056390.1, read on the forward strand.
CAAGATAATTAAACAAAGATCAAACAGTAAAAGTGAAAAATGTGTCCACCTGTACGCAACTAGCTAGCTAACAAGAGCACCTGTGCATTTCCAACTGAGGCAACATTATTCATAAAGCTTTTGGGATTTATGTTTCCGGGAAGTAGAAGGTCCTCAAAGAGTGCATTAAAAAGTCAAGATGGTTTGGGAAATGGGAGAAAATTAAACACTGAAATCCTTCCAGGATGCCTGCTGTCTGAATAAAATGTTCTCAAACTAAACCTTTTTTTATTATTTAACATTTTATTTCAACTAAATGACAAAAGCTATAGTCAGGTCAATGTATTCCGAAGGCAATTTCTGGCTTGTTTGTCTGGGGTCAGACAGTGTGATCTGTTCAAATGCACTCTCATTGGTTGAGTGACATCACTATGAGTTTCATCTTTGCGCTACATATGAATACCTGTCATTGGGATGTAGCAAATCACCACCATTCAATTTCCAACTGTCACCCAAGGAAGGGTGAATTTGTGTAGGTGAATGTGGAACCAAAATCAGCAGGAAGTGACGTCAGAACAAGAAGTAGTCTGCACTCCTCAGATGCTTCAGTTATGATGATTCCATTACCAATCCCTTCTCTATTCATTTCCCCATTACTGATGTATTACTGTTATGATAAGGGAAAAGGAAATGTATTCTATATTAAGAAATATGGCACAGTAATAATAAACAATAATACATGAAATGGCTGGTTATAATTTTATTTTAGGGTCCCGTTTTCAACAGAATTAATATATTAATTATATTAATCTGAACAGTATTCACGTGTTGGGATTTACAGTATGTTTCATGTACCATTAAGTCACCAAATGATTACTTTTAACTTTTTAACTTGTCACCCTTCATTTCAAACAAGGGTTTGAAAGAGGCCTGCATATGAAATTAAATGGTGATTGTGCATGCGAGTCAGAAGTTGCACAGTTCTCATCGTTTGCTCTAGACTGACAACTCGGGTCATCCCACATCCCACGCTTTCTTCATCACAGCTAAGCCCACTTTGAGGAACACATGGCTGCTTCCTCACCATATCAAAGCTGAGAACAGAGACTCAGTGAAGCTTATTTCTGAAGTGACCTTCAGCTCACAAGGTAAATGCTTACTCAACATAAATTTCCACAGGTCCACCTCACATACTCAGAAGCCTGGGAAAACTCCATAAAATTTAGTCTTTCTTCCAGAAAATCATTTTTTTAAAGATATATAAGGATATATTGTCTGCTCAGGCATCCGTTTAACCTTAAGCATAATGAATAATGAATGATTGCTTATACCTCAAAGCTTGATGGAAGAGGAAAAAAACCAGAAACCGGTTGGGGATTTGTAATATATGACTATTTTCAGAACAAGGTGGCAGTTATTTCACCTTCAAATCATAAAGAAACTGCCCTACTGGAGCTGTTGGCACTGGGTTTGGCAATCAGCACTTTCAAGGGATATAAATCCCATTGTTTGTGTTGTTTTATGTGCTTGATGCTATAATGTGAAAATTGGCCCTCTAAGGGTTTTTTTTCATCCTAATCAAAAAGGTAAAGGTAAGATAAAATGGAATGTAAACAAAAAATTATTTATGAACAAATCTATCAATAAATATAAAACAAAAGTTTCTATTCAGCCACTAGCGGTGACTGGCTGCCACATTATAAAAATATCTATGACCATTGCATGATGGGAAAGTGTTCACCGAAGAATGGGAAAACAGCAGCAGTCAGAAAAGTAATTAAATTAAAGGTTACCTGAAATGTGCTGTGCAGATAACTACACAAAAACCGTCAGATGCAATACCACCAAAACAGACCATAGGATGTGCAGAAACCTACAATAAGCCTGCAAGTGCACATCTCTTGTTCATGCTGATTTTCTTTGGGCTGGGGATGTCACTGATCCAGCAGAGTGAACCAAATTTGGGATTAAATTCAGTTTATTGGTTATCAAATATCTTCTATGCTTAGAAATATTACAGAATGATATAGTTTAACTGATACCTTTGATCAGAGGAGGAACACATCTTTAATGCAAAATCATTTTTTATTTTGAAGAAGATGTGTGTCACAATTATTGACTCTGTATTTAGTACTTTGTGCACGCTCCCTTTGCCAATATAACAGCACTGAGCCTTCTCCTGTAATGTTTGGTGAGGTTGAAGAACACATAGCAAGGGATCTGAGACCATTCCTCCATACAGAATCTCTCCAGATCCTTCAAGAGTACTTGGTCCTTGCTTGTGCTCACCCCACAGGTTTTCAATGGGGTTCAGGTGCAGGGACTGGGATAGCCAATACAAAGGTTTGATTCTGTGGTCACTGGACCATTTTTGTGTAAAGTTTGAGGTATGCTTTGGATCATTGTCATTCTGGAAGATCCAACCACAACCCACTTTTAGCCTTCTGGCAGAGGCAGCCAGATTTTGGTCTAAAATCTCCTGGCATTTGATGTCCATGATGACATGTATCCAAACAAGTTTTCCAGTGCCTTTGGAGGAAAAACAGACCCACAGCATCACAGATCCACCACCATAATTCACAGTAGGGATAAGGCTTTTTTCAGCATAACTATGCCTAATTCTGGTGGGCGCTGTAACAGAAGAGACTATACACTGCCTGGGCAAAAAAAAAGTCGCACACTCTAATATTTAGTTGGACTGCCTTTAGCTTTGATTACGGCGCACATTCGTGGCATTGTTTCGACAACCTTATGCAACGTCACATTTATTTCCGTCCAGAGTTGCATTAATTTTTGGCCGAGATCTTGTATTGACGACGGGAGAGTCAAACCACTCCGTAAAGTCTTCTCCAGCACATCCCAAAGACTTTCAATGGGGTTAAGGTCAGGACTCTGGTGGCCAATTCATGTGTGAAAATGATTCCTCATGCTCCCTGAACCACTCTTTCACAATTTGAGCCCAATGAATCTTGGCATTGTTGTCCTGGAATATGCCCATTGATGGGATAACCTGGTCATTCAGTACATTCAGGTACTCAGCTGACTTCATTTTATTGCTGCATAATGTTGCTGAGCCCAGACCTAACCAATTGAAGCAACCCCAGATCATAACACTGCCTCCAGAGGCTTGTACAGTGGGCACTATGCATGACGGGTGCAACGACGACTTTTTCTTTGGCCAGGCAGTGTATAAAGCTTTAAGAGGGCTTTGACAAGATTTGACTATCTAAATGGAGATGTCAAGGTTAAGGGTATTGACAAAGGCTAGATGTGAGTCCAAATTATATCAGCACTTATTGTGCTAACCTTCTCATATGCCAGGTCTCAAACTTTAGTTTACTGCAAATTAGAAATAAATAAGTGTGAGGTCATTAAGCAAATTTCCTCTTTATTCCAAACAAATCAGTACATAGCAACATTCTAAGAACAAAAGAGACTACACTGGTGTTTCAGCCTTCAATATATTTACTCACCCGAAAATCCAGAGCTGTTTACAATCAGTCTTTTGGGGCTGTCTTTACTGGAGAGGAATTTGTGCCTGTCCTTCTGAAGTTCCCCTTTGCTTTATAGATGTGCCAGTGTTTTTGGACCTGGGGCTTCTGTAACATGCTGACTATTACCCTCAAGTACCCATTTGTTGAAAATGAGCTCAGAGTTGCTCTGAGTTTTACGATTCAGTTCTACTTGGCCCAAATTCTGTTGCTTCTGGAATGTCTTATGCCTTGAGGCTAGCCTAAAAAACTTTCCATGAACACTTTGCTTAACTTTATAGATGGAAGTCTACATCTTGTGTGCTTAACAAAGTCAGCCATAAACCTTTCTGCAAGGTCGTTCCTCTACAAGACTCTCTGTGGATTTCAGCACTTACGTTTCTGGCAACAGATTTACAGCGTTGAGGACACAAGCAAGGTCAAGGGACCATCATGAAAGGTCAGACCCTCAGGCAAGGGGCTGAAGAAGGCTTTGAACTCAGACTGTGCCTCCCGGCCTGAATCTATATCTCCCCTTGGGAGCAGAGATAACGCCTCTGAATGGCAATACCACCCAGTTCTCAGCACATCGATACAGTCCAGCAGGTCGCCCTGGAATCTGACTGAGAATAATCCTGTGATCCTGGACAACAATGGAGGCCAGCAGGCAGCTCAGAATCCTATAGGTTATCAGATCTAAAGCCTGAAACACAAGCTTTTCTTACAGGTGACAAACACCTGGCCTCTCCAGAGCACCCACCGTACCACTACCTTCCCCAGTAGAAACACACACCCTTCCTTTAGCTGAGACTGCCTATATACTGACTTAAATCAGTGGCTTTAATACACTGATTTACTAAGACCTTTAGCGTGTGCAAAACCTTTTTAGCACACGCATTACTAATAACACAACCATTCATTGGTGCAAAACAAATACCATGTCCAATCCCAGTTGGTCATGTTATTGGTTTTGCCCACGCTAAAGGTCTTAGTAAATGAAGCCCTCTCTGTTATTTTTCTATATATAATTTTTAAATAAGTTAAATATGTAGAGAGAGAAAGACTCAATAGGGCACATGTGGAGCAATGACACAGCCTGACAGAGCAGCAGAGTACAGAGACATGTAGCTGCGCTCCTGTTTTACAGTTCGGAGCCCTTTTAATGCGGTGGGTCTCGCGCCAACCCATAAATCACATGGCGCTGCTCACTCGTCTGTTGAGTGACAGGTTCAGACCTTGTCTCACCTTTGATAAACTTGCATGCAACGCACACAAAGATCCTAAAATATAAATATGGAGCACGATAAATATCGGGGGCTGACATTTATAGTTATTTCCGACCTGCAGAGTACACTAAATCAAATATCTTGCATATAATTATAAGAACATAAAAGAGAGATGACTTTGAAGTTTTTAAGCTACATAAATGCTATGGTCAACAGTACTTATTATTCAGTTTGCATTTGCATAGCTCTGCTGAGTGATTTTACTTTGGCATGGAATGCTATATGCCTTGCAGGATCTTTGCTTTTCAGAGTTTGCTAAATCCGGAATTTGTATGTATTGGAACGGCTACAATAGGACTACGAATAACCCAGCTTTGTTTAGTCAAAACCAATCTTCGTTGCCTGTATTGATACCAATTTTCCAGCCAGCTGACATTACATTGCATTGTATTGATGAAAGGCTTGTAAGCTGTTAATTGTGCCTTTTAAAATTACCTCACGGCAATTTGTCTGGGGGACTACGTTGGCCGTTAAAAAGGCTTAATGGTTTTTGTCAGCAGTTCTGTCATGGCGACACGTCGGCGTGAATTATGTTCAGTTTAAGCAAGAAACAGGAGACACTTGCCTAACTACAGACTCCCTATAAGAACCTGGCTGTCAGTAATTACACGAGACTTCAGAGAATTGTGATAAAATGGGAGGTAGTCAATCAACGGGGAGAGCCGTTACTCCGATTCACGGCAAGCAAGCCACCCACGATCAGAGCACGCCATGCAATTTATTTCCAGTAAACGCCTGCTGCTCAGCCCACTGGCCTGCTGTGACTGGAATGCCTGACTCTGCTCTGCTCTGCATTAAAAGACATGGTCAGCTTCCTAATGATCCACAATAGGCCTGAAGGGGGCACTTTCCAAGTACCTCGTACACTGAATGCCCATGTCAGTGGACCTAAAGGCTACAATACTGTATGCACTGTGTGGTCCAATACTGTACTGTATGACAGTTCTAGCAGGGTGTATCGCATGGCTACCCAAATAGAAATGGAATACATTAAAATATATAAGAATATATATTGGCTGTATAATGTAGATGTGGATTTTTGGAAAACAGAATGAGGTTTAAAAAAAATAAAAAATAAGATGGGAGATTGTGTGACATATAGTCGATAGGCTACTGGTGGCTGACTCTCAGCCTATATACAAATCCCCCTATAAATGCTGGGGGTTTCCATGGTACTTACTGTATGTACTGTGATGGTACTCTATACTGTGATCCCACCTGTAACCCTCTCTGCTGTCCCCCTGTCTGAATGAAGTGGGGGGAAAAATATATATACTGTATATAAGCAGGGTGGACTGTGTGCTGTCCACAAGTGTTTCAGTCGACATGACCTTCATCATGGTTTTGCTGTATATTAAATACGTTGCTTCTGCAAAGAAATTTAAAATGCTAATTTTTGGTAAGGCGAAGTGCCTAATGTAATAAACTTGCATTAGGACAAACCCCTCTTTAATACATCACATTGAGGAAAGTGCTACACATTTAGTATTGGCGATATAGGTATGCTTTTCTCGTGCCGCTGTTTATCAAGTCCACAAAAGACAAATGACATATCAAGAAAAAAGCACTTTAAAAGCCAAACAATCAGAAAGCTGTACCCCCCCCCACAACAGCAATTACCATTTCCTCCCCAAAATGACAAGTCTGTTTTATAACTAGAATTTATGCACTTGTTTATCCTCCATCTGCAAGAGCATCTGTTTGTTAACGCTCCCCTCTCTTCCTGTTAGAGGCAGTTGGCTTCCACACTTTCCCACCCAGGGCTGTCAGTTCCCTCAACCAAGGAGCCACATCCCACATACCTGCCAGCTGCAGAGCGGGGAGAATGGGGAGCTATGACCGGAATAAAAATGTGCCGCGCTGAAGCCACAGAGACCGTAAACGCGGGATGAAATACGGTCAGCGTGCACTGTCGTTACCGCAATTTTTTGCACGCAGTAATCATCCACAAGCTCATTTCAGACAATGGGCCGCTTGCTCAAATTTGCGATTGACTGCTCACAGGTCGTTACCTAGTATTCTTTTCGCAATTTCAGTGAAAGGGAAAGTCATGTTCTGAATAATGTCGCGATGTCAGAGAATAGTTTTCATAACAGTTAAATTTTGAGGTTGCTTTATTATGACAGAAAATATATCAAACTCTTTGTAGGCAGGAAACAAAAATAAGTGTGGGTTTGCGTCAACAGCAGTTCTCCTGGCAAGCAGGTGTCCTTTCACACACACACACACACACACACACACACACACACACACACACACACACACACACACACACACACACACACACACACACACACACACACACACACACACACACACACACACACACACACACACACACACACACACAAACATATTACATACTCTGTCCTCAAAGAGTCCTGTCAAGTTCAATCTACTTAGCCCAATGGCCTGAGTGCAGTCACTAAAGGTGAGGCGTCATGTCCAATACTGGGTCTGTACTGGTAGTACACAACCCCCTGTAGAACAAACATCTCCAGAGCTGGACTGGGCATAGAGAGCTGGCCAGTGGGGTCCTGAACCAGCCTCCATCTTTGAGCTTAACAGTTTCTCTGCCCTCTTGACCATCCGTGTTTTACAAGGTGGGTCATAAACCAGATACCACTCTGTTTACCAAAATTAGCCTGGGCCATGACCTCTGCTGCAGCCAAACTCATAGACTTTTGACCCTCATGGTGTACGATAGTCAGTATATCTGGGAGAGAGCTGTTCATCTGGTCATTTAATCAGGAAGGTGCAGATTAGCCTCCTGTTCCGCTGTGCCTGGGACACAGAAGGACTCACTTGGGACGGAAAAGGCAGGGTCATTCCAATAACATGATTTGGATTGTGGACTGTGGACCTTGGATGAAGCGCATGTCACACATTTTTGATATGGGCAATGGAACGTATTTATCCCATTAATTTATTCAGTTGTGCTTTTTAAATTCAGACCACTTCCTTACAAATTTGTGGTGCATACACATTGCCAGTGGGGACTCACACTGTTGTGAGTCCAAAAAAGACGACCATCTGGCCCTTGAGACTGAATGATGTCATAATAACCTGCACGCACCACAGATATGCCAGAGCCCCACCCCTAGATTATTAGGTTTGAATCCAATTCCATCCCTTCAGCATCAAAATGGTAATAAGCCAATCTTCTGAGACGATAGCCTGTTCCCTTAAATCACGCTAAAGATTGAGGGCTGTCAGATTGAAAGCAGCAGGGCTTCGCGCAGGTTGAAGAACACGTAACACAATTGAAAAGCAGCACCCGCTGAGAAAGCCCGACTTTGAGAACCGGGTACATTATTTCACAGACAACAGGACTCGGGTCTGCAGGGGCTCAGCCAAGAAGAAGGTGGGGGAGGAAGAATAACGTGGAGATTGCTTTGTCTCAACCCTGAAATGGGTTTTTGGTATTCACTAGATCACTTACACATTTAAGCTATTATTTAATGAAAACTCAGCCATCTGTGACCTACTGTAAGCCAGATTCAATTTAATAAACGGCCTCAAAACACAGAGTTACCAAGTTAGGGGTCCATCTCGGTACAATTCCATGAGAATTGTGAAATATAAAACAGCGCAAAAAATAAAGTCCATAAAGATGCAATAATAAAAAGACATGAGATGGGAAAATATGGCAGTGGAAAGGAGACCATAATATACCAAGTTGCAGGCAGTATCTTGTGTACTACAGCGGTCCAATGGTACAGAATGCCAATTTCTTTTAGAATGCTATTTCACTTGGGACATTAAATGTAATGTTCCGTTCAAGCCCTTTACGGTGTTGTTTTTGTATCATCCGTTCATCCTCTGTGGAGAAAGAGAGTAACCCAAAACCATCAGAATGTCACAACAGAGAGGTTTCCAGAAACCTTCTGCACACCGATCCCACTCCCTCCGTTATGCATGACAGCCCCAAGAATGTAATACAGGACTTCAACTTCTCCTGTGGAAAATTCATAAAGGTGAAGAAGAAAATTATGATGACGATGATGATGATAACACTGATGATGATGAGGATAATAATGATGACAATGATGATGATGATGATTGTGATATAATGGAAATAAAAATGACGGTGATGAGGACAATATCGGTGATGACAATGATGATGACGATAACAATGATGATGATGAGGACAATGATGATGATGACATGTCAATAACAATAATGGTGATGAAGAAAATAATGGTGATGATGATGATGGTGATGGTGATGATACAGCAGGGTAGGAGTTAGTTACACTCATGTTCAGTCTGACAGTAGTGCCAATGCCTCTCTTGTCTTACAGTGACCCCGCCATTATCCTAAGAAGGGGACATGCCATCTGTGGCTGTGCCTCCGCTCTCCCCGTTTGTCTGATTCTTCATTAGCAAATGAAGTTCCAGAAGATAGCCTGCTTCATCTGCACCAAACGCATCTAACAAGGCGTGATATACCCTGATCCGCACCGACAGATCGCTTAATGTATGCAAATCTAAAATGGAAAAAGAGAAGTCACATTCCCAAAATAAACCCAGAAATAAACACGGAAATCTCCGTGCGGAGTATGGAGAGACTCTGCCCAATCCGCCTCTGCAATTCACAAGTGACAGCGTGACAATGAGAAAGGTCATACAGGACCACTCCCTCTAATCTAAGGAAATGTATTCTGTCTGACTGCTTAGGAAATGTGCAAAAAACCGCTACTGAACAACTCGACTGCCGCTTGGATTGCATTTAAAGACGTAAATTGCAGTGCTCCGGGGCATTCGGTTATAATGACTTCCACGGTAATCAGGCTGAAATTAATATCTCAGTGCGTGCGTTGGGTCAAACGCAGCTCTGCCCTCTCTCTTATTACAGTCAGCCGAGGGACGACGAGCATAGCTAGTTGGCTCCGTCCGACCTGAATACTCCCAGTTAAAGATCTGGAGGAATCGTTGAGCTTCAGAAGATTGAGCAGCTGTGCTTGCCCATCCAGCGCTTTTGAAAGTTTGCACTTGGCACTCTGCGCCATTACACGGCTGTGCGCTGGCTGTGATCAGGGCAGGTCATTTTACAATGCGAGGCTGTAAACCCCTTTAATGGTGGATTTTATTAGCCCTCTCTGCTCCTGGTCACTCTTTATTTGCCTTGCTGCTGACTAATCATGTTTCCATGGCCCTCTGAACCACAGAGGAGCAGATCAGACCAGATTATGAAAATATATGTTCCTCTTTGAAAGTTGGAAAAAGCTATAAAACATTTTGCAATGAGAGTGTCCAGGAAATTAAAAGCGGCGCCTTTGAAGTCTGGCACGAAACTCATATAATCCCCATTTCCTTTCGGCTAATAGGGCCCGAAACTGCTCTGGGGATATAAACCATTCTCTTTACGGGGTACATCCACGCACAGAATTAGCATTGTCACACCAATGCCGGGACAACAGTCATTTGTTACACTGTTCATGGCAATCACTTCAGAGGGTGCGTGCTCAGTATAATCCCCATCTGGTTCATACTGTAAAGTGCAAGGGCCTTAACACGCTCATTAGCGGATGTCGACGGGTAAAACCAGGGATCAGTGGAGGGCAGGCCACAGTAAGGGGACTCTTTGTGCATGAGGGAAGATCCATGGGTAAGGTGCCATAGGGGTATATCAGTCTGGGGACCCGCCATGCTTCCGCCGGTTCCCCAGTCTGGGAGGGATTCCCTAAGGATGCGGGCCAGTGTTAGGTGCTGATATGATGACGGTTTGACTTTCTGACTCTAGAGTTTATCTTCCCTTCAACCACAGGTCATGAGAAGGAGGACAGAGCACTCCCGCATTAGTGATTTCATCCTGAACCAGGAAACTTTTTTTACGGAATCATTTCGATTGAATTTTGTGAAGCACCTAAGATGTCCCATGGCAGATTTATCATCTGCACAGTCATCTATGGATGCATCACCCCAGAAAATAACGTGAGCACTCAGTCTGCTAAAGTTGTCACCAGGGCCACAAAAGCAATGTATTTATGCAGTATTTTCTATTACAGCCCACAAGAAGAAAGGGTGAGGGACTCTTTGGGAAGAGTGTATTGCCTGGAAAACTTAATTTTCCACCCTCTGTAATATGACATTGAATACTGCAGTTTTCTTGAAAGCTCTGTTTATAAATTAATCTGTACTGAGCTACTTCACTGTAACAAGACCGAGCCAGTACTTTTTAGTTTTGGCCGTTATTGCTCTTTGCAGTGGGATTCCTGCAGTCTTTACAGACCCTAAATGTGAAAAGTTATTATGTAGCCCATCCAATTTCCACACTTCAAAGCAATTCCAATGGGATAAAAACAGCTTCCCCAACAAACCCTATTACATATCACCTCCATCCCCTCTGCCTCGCAGATGGAAAGTAATGAATAAAAACATTTCCACAGATAATAAAGTCTATTCTCAACACAAGAACAACAGAGACAATTACTGCGAGTATATATTTCCATTTTTCTCTGTCTTTTACCTCTTACTTCTCTCCTTGGCCAACTGGTTTGAGAGATCACTTGACAGTAATGCCCAGAGGGCCTAGCCCGGCCTGACCTGACCCTCTAGTCAGGACAATGATAGGGGAGCACCTCTATGTCGTCCTGGACAGATGGCTGCCTCCCAATGTGTGTGCCCCTCATGGCCAAGGTCACTCCCCTGCCGCTGTTCCCTCTGCCCCCAGCACGTGCCTTTTCAGGAGGGTTAACCCTCTCCGCATTGAGGTTCCATTTAAAAATGAGATCTATAAGAAAAATTTACTTTCAAAATATAAAGTGCCTCATTATACAATAACCCACTGGAGCGTACGTTCTTTTACCTCCTTCTACTGCCGGGCAGTGAAAACATCAATGAACCAAGCTGCTCAGAAATGTAAATAAAAGGACAAATCAAACTATTCCTGGCTATAAATAAAAAAAATAACTGCAGGTTTATCAAGTGTAATTAAGTGTAAAATGCTTAATGAGAATGGCCTTATTGTAAACAAGTGCACATTTTCAAACCAGCTAAAATACAGCCTGGATCGTTCCAGCAGTTCAAAGACTATGCTAGATTGTCGATGCCCTCTATACGTTTTCTTAAATCGATAGCAACCTGCGTGTCGGAGAGTGGCGGCCAGTCATCCTCATCCAGCGGAGGAAGCTGCTGTCAAAATGTGAGCCCGGCAGCAATACTGATGTCTTCCGATGGCAGCCCATGATGCAGGAGGGCAGGTGCCCCCTTCTACAAAAGCTCCTCATCAGATCAATGTCCAGAATACAAGGGCACCTCCTCCCAGAAAAACTCATTATCTGAGCGTTTTTATTGCCGCCGTCCCCGGCTTTGTTTACCCGCGCGCTGGCCAGGCCCTCAATTAGCGACGCAGTCAATATAGCGGTGGGAGGGCCCGTGATGAAGTCACACGGGGGGGACAAAGGGGGCTGCACACGGTGGTAATGGTGTGAGCTGCCGAGGACGACGGGCGCACCGACATGGCGGAGACCAGGCAGGGAATGATATAAAAGTAAAAGTAGCGCACCAGGCCAATCCGGGGAGAAAAATGGCGCGTGTAACACCCGCCGATGCGCACGCATGCTGATCTAAGCAACGGCAGTAAAGGGCCCCAGCAAGTGCATCGATCCCCCACCAGTTTGCTGTCATTAGACTTTTTTTTTTTCTTTTTTTTTATCCGTTCTCCGCCGCGGCTTGTAAAGTTGTCCTGAATATTTATGGCGGCCTCACCCGGCCGCGGCCTCCTAGGCGTCGCAAAGAAGCGGTAATCAAGATTCAGAGAGATCCCCGAGCCGTGCTTCTCGCTTCCCGCTGAAAGCCCGGGTGCCGCGGCGAGCCGTAAAAAAGCAAACGCTCTGCGGTGTATGTAAACCAGGAGCCCGGCTCTTTGGGGCCCGTTCAGCCCTATTTGGAATACGGCTGCAATCAACCGTACAAAAAGATCGTAGTTTATGTTTCCGATACGTTCGGTTCCAGAGGGGGGGAGCGGAAACGACACGCGGGCAGTCAAAGTGAGATATAGTTCACTGTATTAAATTTTGAGAGGCATCAATCACATTTTGCGTGAGTGAAGCACAGCATACGCCTTCAGCGGAGAGAGAGAGGGGGGGGGGGAAATATCTCTTTCCCCAGTTATGGGCTTTTCAGAAATCTGAGACAATAAAGATAAAGAAAATTCTTTCAGATGTGACGAGTAAGTGCCGAGACAAGTATGCGCTGAATACGTAAACTACGAAGAAGCGAAGGCATTCCGCTTTGTAATCTCACCGGGGCCACCAATCCTGGCACAGAGCACAGCGTAAGAAGCCCGTCTACACACTGTGCTGTTGGTATCGGGCCGCTCCACGCAGGGCCCCATGACTGGATTCTGGCTCCTTCTCTCGCTGTTTGTTGTCATTTCCCCCCCCTGAGAGGCTCAGGCCTCACCATCTGTTAGAGGAGTTATTTTGGAAGCGCCGGCCTGGGTTCCAGGTGGTAACAATTTCATCAGGCGGAATAACTTGCGAGGAGACTCTTAATTGCGGCTTCGCTGCCGAAATCCCAACGCTTCCTGGAGAAAGTCCGGGGCCTTCCAAACGCTTCGACTTTTTTTTTTTTTTACTGTGGTGGTGAAGAACACAGAACATCCATGAGGACTGGCTTACTGCTTGGCTTGCATTGCAGTTTCGGGTGTGGGAAGGACACCCCATTCCAACAGAATGCTACAAGCATACCACTCTGTACCCGAGTCATATCTCTGCAACTTCGCTGACAGCATTGCACAGTCAAAACTCCCACAAACACTCAAGACCTCAGCCTTCCCAGCATCCCCCTGTGTTCTAACCCGATAACTTTAATTACAACCCAGAAATCCCTGATCACATCCCTGAGAGCCTCCCAGTGTAATTGCTGTTGTTAAACGTGTAATGGTGCAGCCCTAACACTGTTGACATTTCTTTCTCCCGGGCCGCTCCCAGGCAGATGAATCAGTCAGTGGACATTGATCTCTGACCACCAGAGCCTGGGACTTTAATTGATAGAAACAGGGAGCTCAACACCGAGCCTGACCACGCACACTGATCCACAACGTCTTTATTAGCCTTGCTGATTTACACAGGCATATCACTCATTCTCACCTGCTTTCCCTCTCTTATCCGACCACCAAGCCAAAGCAACCGTTTTATTTTGTAAACGTAAAACGGGGCATATCTTTACATGGTAGCATCCCACAACCTGGTACAGCTAATCCAGCACTACTGGGTCCCAGCGGTTATGCTCCTCCATCGAGGCTTGCAGTGCATTCGGGTCTGAATACATTAAAGATGTATGTTTCGCTAATCAGGCAGGTACAAGCATCTGTTAGAAGGCCAGTTGATCCTGGCTCAGGTGTCTCCATTCATGTAAAGAGAGTTCTCAGAATGGGAGAACATTCTGGGGGGAAAGTGGGCGTAGCTTTTGGCTGGGCACGGCCCATTACCGCCGAATCGCAATTCCACCTCCGCTTTCTCATAAGGAATTCAATTAGCTGCGTCGGTTTACATTGTGCACAGTGTCTGTGCTTTATTATTTCCGCAGACACGTTAACAGAGCATCCCCAGAAGCTCCGGCTAATCTCGCTGCCTTCCGTAGCTCCAGCAGTCCTTCAGTTGAATGTTAAAATATCCATACTGTGCACATCACAGAATAGCAATATGAGACACTGAATAAGTAACAAAGTTCCTAATGTCTATTCTAAGTGAAACGCCCTTCAAAGGATAAAAGGGCATTACTTGAACTACAGGAGAACAAATTTTAGGGAACACTTTATATTAAGGCCCTATAAATTACCCATCATTGAATACATTATTAAGGCATTCTGAACATTTATTGCAATGACTGGCCTGGAACGGTTATGACTCACTCCCGTAGACAGGCACTGCACTATAGGTCACCTAAGGCTTTATAGCATTAATGGATGTTCACGAGTCATTTATGAAAGGTAGTGTCAACCTAGGAAAGACATTGCAAAACACTCAACATTTACTTTAATGCTCCTTTTATGTTTGGGGTCACTTTGACCCCATTCAGTGTTTGATGGCTCTTAAAACCAGTTAACCTTATTTTTTACGCATGACTTTGCCTAAATTGGTGAGATTAAATGAAAAACATTCAATAAACACAGTGCTATAAACCGTTTTCAAAAGTTTTGTACCACCATACAAAGGTGCTGTGTGGGATCATTTTGACCCCAAACATTTAAAAAACATCATAAAATTGCAACATAACATAACAACATAATATCTATGTCACAGGTAGGTCACAGGTTGCCTGTACTTTTGTTTTGTCTGTTGCTTATAATTTTTTTTTTTTCTTCAGTAAAACTCTTTTAAATTCTTCTCATAAAAATTTTCCCGTCTGTCCACAAAACATTCCTGCTTTCCGTGACTATGAAGTTGGGCCTGTACACACATGGATCATTCAGTTAGGACCCTGTGCATAAACGGCACGGTTGCCAAGGACACTGCACTCTTTTCCAGGGACACCCCTTATTGTCAGCGCTTCCCACGGAGGCTGTTTGGGGAGCTGTATTTAAGGCCTGTAATCTCCAGCTCTCTGTTGTGGCTTTGTCAAAAAACAGATTCTGGATTGTGTGCACAAGGCTAAACAGACTCAGGATGACTTTATTGGAACAATCAGTTCTATGTCTCTCCTGAGAAATGCAATGGCTTTCTGTAACCATAAAGGAGGGGTCGTCGCTGAGGGTGCTCATAACTCAATCACCACTGAACCAGTACTATGAAGGCCCAGACTTGGCCGAGGTATAGGGACAGCCATGGGCCAATAGCTAGCCAGATTGAAACACAAGATAAGACATAAACTTCGCCCATATCACACATGGTTATTATTACTTCAGTCGTTCATTTGTTTGACATACACAAATAAGGAAACCCTTTGAACAGTTGGAACTGCTTTGAACAAATGCAAGTTATTAAATTAATGATTTCCATGCTAAAACAAAGTATTTCCTAGCAACAATGCACCCTGTGATAACGTATAACTGGCACAGCAATACACTGCATTTGCAGACACCCCTAACCAGGTCAATTTACACAGCTAAAATCTCTATCCAGATTTTGTCCATGCAAACAACTGAAGAAATTCAGGTAAAGAACCAAGAGCAGTGCCCCGCCTGGGATTAAAACCTGCAACCTTCCTGATGCAAGCCCAATGCCATGTCTATGCCATACTACAACCCTGTATACTACAAGCTGGCATGCTGCAAATGGATCAGCTGCAAGACAACGTCTCAAACAAAAAAGCATAAAAGTCAGTGAAGGAATGACACTTCCCATTAGATCGCAGAGTGCTTCTCTAAGCCTCATTCAGCAGGACCCAATCTGTGTAAATCTTATGGTTATCTAGTCACCACACAGGCCAGTAAATCTCATTTCATATATGTATAATACTTTCTTCTCACAGTAGTTGTAAAACTAAAAGCTTCTCTATGCCGTAGGCATGCAATGTCATTTACATTTTAGTCTCCTCCCTTAAATTAGATGATTGCTGGCAATGGCTTTATTGACCACAATGCAGAGACCCACGCAGTGGGTTTTGTGTTATTTTACATTGTTATTCGATGTCAACCACAAAACAGCACTGATCCCCTCTGGGGAACATGACCCAGCCGAAACACAGACATCAACTAGGGGCAAATGATGAGAACACCAATACCATACCATCAGCACTGTGCAATATTAATGTTTATCGGAAAGATGGCTTAGTCACACTCATATTGAATGCATGAAATGCTTTTTTTCCCCCATTGAGAAAAAGAGAGAGAGAGTCCAGGACTGATTAAAATCTTTACTAAGAGACAGGGTTGTGCACCATTCAGAAGTGAATTGTGAATACCTCTTTTATTCCAATTCAATTCTTGGATTTGTGCTGAGGCAGCAGGATGCAGAATTGCAATTCAAATTTGAATTAAGAAATAAAATTCTATTGAAATTTAAATACATACTTTAAGTGTAAAGTACATGAAATTCTGCTAAAATGGGATTATCATTATTATTAATAGTCTAAAAGAGCATTAATCTAGTAGGTCGTAAGGTTGAATTGAAACTGGATATTATTTGTGATTGTACACGAGGGAACAGATGGGAATCATTTCTAGAAATGAATGAAGTAATTATTGATATTTTTTGGTAAATTATATGTATGTCAGATGTAATGAATTTCACTTTTGTCTCTTTTGGCTAATGCTAAAATCCCTTTCCCACACAACACCTCAGTGTATCAAGAGCCTGTCGGCAAAAGAATCCCCTTCTCTGCCAGCACAAACACCCCGCCCACCCGCCTCCATATAACTGGAGACCTCTCTGAAACGCCTTATCTCCAGACGACAGCCGCATACCTGTGAAGGAAAGACAGAAAGTCTGCTGGGACCTTTCTTGGGCTGTACCTGAGGAGAGAACCTTATCTCATCCCCAGGAGTAGCTTCCAAGTACAGGGGGAACAGAGAGCACCCGAAAAACCACCTGCACAGCCATATCCGGGTTTTAATTATTCTGATGACAGAATCCACAGCTCGTAACTCTGCACCCTCGCAAAAGGGCCGACTCACTCGTAGTGATGGACAGCTGGGAGGAAAGGTTCACGCTCCGAGGAGGTCAGCCAATACGTTCTCTCTCCCTCTCTCTGAAGAAAGTTTATTTCGCCGAGCGTTTATTCAAATGAGAACTTTCCGACCATAAAAACCGACAACTTTGTTTTCATTCTCCAAAGATCCGCTGGCAGCGAAACAAAAGATTTCTGTACCAACAAACAATTTTTAAAGCCAGGCTGATCAGAATGGATGTTCCTCTCCAGAGCAGGAGTGCCTTTGTCCCGAACACAATGGCGAACATCCTTGACAACATCAAAGCCTTCGGCGCATTCTTAACCTTCTCACTAATTGCCGCAGACTGCCCTGCGTACCTCTGATTACGGGAGCGTCGTTAGGAGGCACATTGATGCATGCTGTGGTGGCTCACTGATCTTTACCAACTCACTCTCACAAATGCGTTTTAGCCAAGTAGATGAGTCATTTCTATTATTACTACGAGCTTGATAAATTCAAATAATTGTTTTATTCATAATAATTTTAAACGGTTGAGAATTTTTAGGGTATGCCACAGTAAATCATAATTTTTCAAAGGAAAGGTAATTTTTTTGTTTGTTTGTTTGTTTGAATTCATTAAAGGAAGGAGAAAAAAGATAAGCCTGTGGCTTAAACAGTGATGCAAGGAAGGGGAAAAAATAGAATTATTATATTTTGACAGTACATTGGGCTTTTATAGTCACACAATAGGAACAACTTAGTCAACCAGGAAACATAGTGACATATTGAAAGAGAAAACACAAAGCACTAGGCCTTGAGGCTGTTCTCCTCAGTAGGACACAGACAGTTAAAGGTGCCATGTGGAGAGGGTGCAGCAGATGCCAGTGGGAGGTCATGTGACTAGTGTCTCTAGAAATCTGTTCACAGCCAGCCAGGTGTGTGTGTGTGCGTGTGTGTGTTTGTTTTTCAAAGATGCTAGCCCACTTTTGTTCTTCCACTGGAAAGCAGACTCCCCCACTATAGCATCTCATTCTTTGTTAGTACACATGGATAGGCACAGCCCTGATTCGCTGGCTGAGGGATGTATGTGTAAATACCAACAGAAGGTGACTCCCTTTCACTGTCGGCACAGAGATAAAATAAACAGCACACAGATATAAAGGTCAAACTAGCTCCTCTCTTTGTCTACAGGGAACAAGTATCAAAATGTCTCTGTTACAACGAATGTATCCTCCCAACGCTGACACTGAGGGTCAACAGGAAAACAAACCATAAAATGAAGTGAGCACAACTTGATTTCAAAATTTCATGATCCACGTAGCCGCAGACTTTATTTTCACCAGTGACTCCTGCAGCAATGCATCACAGTCCAAGCACCTAACCTTGGTATTTACGGCCTGACCGGTCCTCACTAATATGGTTATGGATTATTCAGTAAAATTGGTCCCAGTAATTTATTGCAGTTTACGGCTGAATAAATTGCTTGACCCCTGCCCAGCGAGAGAGGGAAATACGTGGTCTGCGGGGAGAGGAGGCGGAGAGAGGCGCACGGCTGCGATCCCCTGGGCGCCTGCGCCTCCACCGTCTCATCCCCGTGTCCTCCGCACCTCCCTCCGGACAGGCCAGAGACATCAAGGGCACAGCTGGATGGCCTATTGATTATATCCCACGAAGACATTACCATAGCATGTGTGAAATCTGCATCTCCAAACCCCCCCAACTAACAATCATGCAGCCTGGACAAGTGTTAATGCGATTCAACTCCAGCACCTGCTGCTAGCAGATCACATTATCAGAAACAAACAGATTACCTCATCTCTTCTCCCGCCTACACACTCATCTACTGTTTTGTACGGTGTGAGACAGGGGGGCGACTAATCCTTTACATTAAGTTAAGTTGTCCGGGATAATTAAGGGACAGAGTTAAGCGCAGCTGCTCTTAATTAATTAGCCAGTGTTTCTGTGAGGTAATTTTGCCTTTGCAACCACACCTCTACGACTCGACAGGAGGGAAGGACAGACAGAGCCCCCCTAAGATCATAACAGACAGAACATAAGCACAGAACATGGTGCCTGAATAGAATTGATCCACAGTGTATGTAGGCAGATCCCCCGTCTCTGAATTTTAAATAATTGAACCCCCGCAACCCCAACCCCCCCCCACCCCCCTTCCTTTGAGTGCGGGCCACACCTCTAAGTCAGCTTACACGGAGCACCTCGGTAAAGGATATGATTTGTGAATCTGGGAGAGGCTGTGAGCACGCCGGCACGCACTCCTCTGTCATCGCTCTTATGTCTGCGGTGAGATCACCTCTGTGTCACACACAGCCCTCTCTTCTCTGCCCAATGTTTGGCTGAATAGGTCAACCATTACTCCCACCCCTGTCATTAATGTTGGTGCATTAGGATACCCATTAAAATCAGCAGTGTTTTTTATGTTAATTTCATTGGAAAAACACAGTTGATGTGTGAGATAATTATCTCGAGTATTCTGGATACATTATTCAACATGCATGCCGCAAAAGGCCTTTCGCTCCAGGGCATTTTACCCACAAGTGGAAATTGGAATGTGGCAGATGTTTAATTATTGTTATTTTAAATGCAACAGTCCTTAATGAATTGTGTATTATTTCTACATTACCCACCATTTCATCACTATCCTCCTTTTTCACCCTAAAACCATACGTCTAATTTGCTTCTTTCCTCAGTAAACACTGCCCTCAAACATTTTGGAAGGACCCTCATTATTTCCAGAAGTTCCAAAAACACCCTTTTCCATTCACAGAAGATGGTGAACACAACACTTGAAATTTATTATTCATTTATTAACAAACCGTATCAATAAAAACAGAGCTGTTGCTTTTTAGTTCATAATGAAGTCATTTGTGCTTATGCTGATTTCTACAACATACTGAAGACTAGGCCTACAAGCCAACACATGTATCTCAATCTTCTGAAAGACCACTGTAACAAAATCTGAAAAGCGATACGATACGATCTGGAATTCTCCCCATAACAAGATCAGACACTGGGACAGCCATCCCAAAGGACAGCATCTATTATTCATCTAAAGAGCTTATGTATTAAAAATGAGTTAATATAACCGTATATGTTTTACATCAAATACAAAAAACATTTATTTCTCGCATCCCTTTACTTCATGTTTTAATTCACATTCGATAAATCGGCGCATCACCAGAGTTGAGGTCAGCTCTTCACAGAGTGCAAGGCTGCAAGCGCATTAAAAAAAACCAGGGAGTGGTACGCAGGAATTCTCTCCCTCCATGCTTTGTAAATCAATTTCACATTTTACACGGACGGCCAAAGTGTATTTTTTTAAGTTGCAGATCTCATTTTGGAGTGTAAAATGTACATCATGCGCTCCAGCGCAGATCTGATTGTCCGCACAGTTTACTGTCATAGCCAGGATTGATATCCCCGTTCATTTTATTGTTCGACTTATATTGGGACACTGCCTAAGAAAAAAAAAGATAAGATAAGATAAGTGGCCATTCAAACAAAAGGCTGAGACATCTTCTGGAGATTAAACAGTGTCAATATCCCCAGTGCTCTCTCTCCTTCTTTATAAAGGATGCCTATTAGGCCTCCTCTGAGGTAGCGGATGACTCAGGAGATGAAACCCTTTGCGCCTACTTTTTCCCCCTTTCTTTCTCCTCTCTTCCTCTTCCACGCTTTGCTCTCACTCTCTCTCTCTCTCTCTCTCTCAAGGTGAAAGAGTCACTCCTCCCCGACAGGCAAATGACATCCCTTGAACAAACGAGCGTTGAACCTAACAATACAGGCGCGCGGGCTGATTTCATTACGCGCGGACGACTTCTGATTCGGGGAGTAGCGCGCAGCTCCGCATCGTTACCGCGCCGCGCGTCGCCTTTCCTCTGTCAGTTTCTGAGCCTCTAATGGGCATCATGAATGCGCAGCTCAACTTGTTTACAAGCGCCGCAGCTGAGCGTCATGTCTTCCTGTCAAGTACCACGTGTACCCCACTCCGCACGCTGCTCAGGACTTCAGAATATACCCGTTTTTTTGTCTGGCGGTGACGCGGTGAACGACGGAGACAAATTAAGGCTCGAACGCGTGTCATTCCCCGGCTGGCTCGGATGTTAATCAACCTCTCGTTATTGATGCCCGCCTTAAAACAAAAAGGGATCAATGCGTTTCATTTAGAGGAGCGGGAAATATGTATTGGTAACACTCAGGCAAATTGTCTGCATGGCAAAGGTGAGCCGATTGGACCTAATGAATTCCTGAGGTTCTGGCAATTACCAGGGAGCATTGCAAAAACAGGACCGTGAAGGGGTCCACCCAGTAAATAGAAATGGACATTCTGTCTTTCAATATTCAAAACACCCCTAACAAGAACTGAACACGTGCAGAAAACCAGAAAGCGTGTACATTTATGTTATTTAACAGACATAGGGGTTAAGCTTTTGTTGCCCACTCAGGTTAATAACATCTCATTTAGATTCTCAACACAATGAACAGTTCCTTATGTGCAGCCTACCATTTGTACATTTACCAAGCAAATTCCTTCCTCTGTAAATTGCACTATAGGTATTATGTCACGGTACAGGAGCGTAATGTATTGCAGTGATTTAAAGGATAACAAAAAGACTATTGTGTACAAATGCAATACACGTAGCATGTGTACCACAGTACCTCACAATCAGATTCAAGCAACACGTTGCAACCAAACTGGTCTTCTTTCTCATGAAGTGTTGTGTTCTGTTTGATACACTGGCACACATTAGAATTTGTGCCTATTAGTACTATATTGACTGTCCACTTGATGCAATCAAGAGAAACTGTTTCTGTTCCTCTTTTCACTGATTAAAAAACGGACAAGTCCGTAACAGTGAAGCTGGAGAAGGCACAAAACTCATTTGCGAGGTAACTACACCGTTAGAAGCCTTATCA
Source organism: Synaphobranchus kaupii (assembly GCA_029718625.1). Lineage (NCBI taxonomy): Eukaryota > Metazoa > Chordata > Actinopteri > Anguilliformes > Synaphobranchidae > Synaphobranchus > Synaphobranchus kaupii. The sequence goes on from CM056390.1 coordinate 18,607,973, forward strand.
ATCAGCTTGATAACTATACCTAAGAAAGGAAGCCATGAATCACACTCACAGAAGGAGTGCTACTCTGCAGTATAACTATCTACTTTAAATTAATGACATATACAGCAGCCCTGCCATTGCCTTTTCGTTATTCAGTGCAACAGGCAGTAGAACTTTACGAAAGAATCACCTGCAAGCCATGGTGACTATCGACATGGACACAAGGCATGGCCAAAGAGTTGGGCCAAAGAGTTGGACCAAAGACAGGCTGTCCTATATCTCTGTGCAAATGCCCAACAGCATCAGAAGGTTTTATTATTAATAAAGATGTTTGAGTCCGTCAGAAGTAGGGAAAGATGTTTGGTCAGAGATTCACTCCAGTACAGCAAATATTGGGGTCAGACCAGTGAGTCTGTGGAGAAAGTGAGGATTAGGTGTTGCCTGGTATTACAGCGGCACTGATTGTCGACGGTGACAGAACTCACAAAGATTGACATTTGCGAACACAAGTTGGTTATCAACCCTTATTGCTCTCTGTGTGAAATGTTCCCCCAGTCCGTAGTGACTTTATGAAGTGCTGAATATAGCCGATATTCAATGAACCGGAGACTACGGGCCGCTTATCCTGATCCACCTTTGAAACAAGCTGCCGTTCGCTCCTCCCATTCATCTCTCTCTTCAATCAGTCCCTCCTCTTCCTCCTGTTAATTACCTGCGAAGATCTCCGGCTGGTGTCCATCTGTCAGCCCGATACCCAATGCAGATGTCCCGCTCCCCATGACCCTCTCCATCTTCCTTGGGTTCCCTCAGCTGACGCATGTCCTCTTTTAATTAAAACACCGTATGAGCCGCGCGCGGGTACTTGTCGCTGTGCATCGCAGGCAATCAGGTGGGCCGGCTCCCTCCTTCCCAGCATGCCTCTGGTCAATAACCATGGTCCGCTAGTCACAGGATCGGATGGGAGGAGAGACGTTACGGTGTGATTATTTCACTCCAGCAGCACGGCTTGCTTTACCTCCGCCTAGTAAGGCTCAGATGTACATGCGAGGTCTCTACAGAAGGTGCACTGTAAAATATGCAATTTAAGAAAAGAAAAATAAGCAAGGTTTCAGGCAAATTAGCTTAAAATAAGCAAGATGATCAGTCCATAGGATAAGCCAAATGTACTTAAGATTAAGATAAGATTTCTTAAAACTAGGGAAAAAATATAAATTTAAGCAGTAAGTATGTGGTAAAATGCTAGGTAAGAAAACCTTAAAAAAAAAAACCCTAATCTTAAAACTATAAAAACTATACAAGAGTTTTTAAGTTAACGTTTAAATACTGAAGATGTATTTTTTTTTTTTGCAGAGTAAGGTAACTTACTATAGTCAGTATGTGGTATATTTGGTTGCTGGAGCTAGGGTAACGTCTCTTCTAGAAGTTGCATCTTGTGGTTTAAAAGAACATTTTGTGTTTGTTTAAGCAATGGGGGGGATGTTTGAGACAGGCTCATTCACTTGGACTGATAGTTATTATAAATAGGGCAGGGGGCTGGGGAGGAGGAAGGTTAATCACAAGGCTTTTACTGAAGGAGTTTCAAGAGCTGCTTCAGATGAGCTCGCTAGTGATGTCATGGCGACGGTGATACTTGATCTCAGATATGATCAGACGGACTCTATTGAAAGAGGGAAATAATGAGTCAGGGCCACTGTAGGGAATAGAAGAATAACAAAATGCCTAATGATGGATCATTTTGTAAGGCAAGTCTGTACAGGGGAGAGAAGCCATTTAACAGGGAGCCATGTTGTATGAGCCAAAGGCCTTACAGGAACAAGAACAATCCGACGAGACAAAACAAAGGAAATTGACTCAATCAAAGAATTAGCAGATAAGTTCCCTCAGGTGAAAAATCTGTGAATCACGGACTTGCCAACCAGGTAACAGGCGATAGATGTTACAAACTGGCCTCTCAAGCTTGGAAAGCACCACGCAGAGGGCAGATAATTCAAACGCTCTGCTGCCATATCGGTACAGCTACTCTTCACACTCTCAGCAATAAAAGTAAATGAGGAATAAGAGGAAAATGCCCTCAGGAGAGATTGAGATTGCAAATATAAAACCATCCTAGTAATGGCTTTTCCTTTTCACGGAAAACTCTAAATGCCCACGTCCCAATAGGGTGGGTTGCCGGAGACTACTTGTCGCTCTTACCTGCATGTAAAGTTAGGGTTCCATTAACCGGCGCATTCCCAAATTCCAATCTGCACAGCATCAAACGGAGATTGCCGAATAAAACGCTGCAGTCACACAAGATACGGCTTCTCCTGGGAGTTGCGCTGTCTGCTTTAAATCATCTGAAGAGCTATCAGGCGCTGAGGAACAGGCATTTCAGCAGCCATTTAATCAAACGGTATGCATTTTGCGCCGTTTTTCTAAAACGGTTAAAACGTGCATAAATAGGCACCCACATGCAAATAGAGGGTGACAACCGGCAACAAATGCAGAGTATCCTGCAAAGAATGTGCGCTGGAACAAATAGCTATAGTGAAGCCTTCCCAAGAGGATGACATTATGGATCATTCTATACCTTCTCCTGTTCACTGGAAGCATTTAGAGTGCATGCAGAATTAAATAAGGCATGACAATATACCACGTTTATGAACGCAGTCAAAACATGGCCAAATTGTGCGCCATATGTTCAGCAATTTCCGTTCCGATTGGTTGTACTGCGCGTTTGGAATGAGCTCAATTCTATTTCTCTTAATTTATCTGTTGGTCTCGCTATTTACTGGCACCGCCGCTGTCTGAGCACCACGGGCAGAACACAGAGATGCTTCCAGAGTGTGATTTTCAAACCTGCAGGTACTTGACAAATCCGTGCCAAGAAAAAAACAAAAAAGACAAAAAGGAAAAAAAATACGCTATTGTGTCAGCGAATATCTGCATCTATCAGGTTTTCATTTCCACCGTGTAATTTATACAGTATTAATTGCTGATATAAAACATTCAAGTGCAATCTTGTTTGGAAATTTCAGCAACTGGCACGTAAGACAGGGTGAGACGTCTATGTAGGCTATATGCAATATGTCCCTGTAATACTGTCATAAACCACATAATAATACAAATAGAGGATTTCACAACATCTGTATAACATTGCTATAAGCTATAAAGTGCATTTTTTGGTTTTATTTGCCAATTTATTTTTATGCAGTATTTCCAGGTTTTCTTTTGTTGTGCCCAGTTACTCGAGTGTTGTATTACTGTATTTTCCAGTCATTGAACATTTTTAATAGTTTTTTTCCCAGATTATTAATGATAATCAAACACAAAGACCCAAGGGTTACATCGTACTGGACTCAGAACACCGACAGCTACCCGTTGATTTGCTTATATGTTGTAGTTCTGGATGGTCTATATAATCAAATACAGGTGTTCAGAGTGAAAAAATTAACAACCAAGAGTAATCTCCTCACTCAATTAAAAATATTTACTGAAAAAAGGAATGCTGCTTCTAGCTTTTACAATGAAAAGCATTATGCAGAAAGAGTCATTCCCATAGTGCCAATTGTGTCCATTCGGGCTCTTAATATTCACTGTGAATATTCGAAAAACATACACTTTGAACAAAGGGGAGTTTCAAAATTCAAGCCCATGTCTGTGGAAAGGGAACTGTATGTACAGACAGCTGGGTGTAGAATTCTCTCTTCCCATACATTCCAGTCCAGTTTGTGAGAGCAGATTTCTGCCTGTTTTCCCCAACTGCTGCCAGAGAGCAAGCACTGAACACAAAAAACACTTCAAGTGAAAGACAGCATGTAAACTCTAATGCTGCAAAATATCCTGTCCCCAGTGCAAAGGAAGTAACACTTAAGAACAGCATTCATACATGTGTGTGTGTGTGTGTGTGGGGGTGTGTGTCTGAATGGCATGCAATGCACTCATGTTCACATTTAGCTTTCACTCTGTCCCACACACACACACACACACACACACACACATACACACACAAGCGTGTACATGCACAGTTGCACACACACACACACACACACACACACACACACACACACACACACACACACACACACACACACACACACACACACACACACACACACACACACACACAGTTGCCACTTCATTTTATGAAGAGTATTAGCTTGTTAGCACATATTTCGTTCATGCATAGAATTTGTTTACCTTCTCTTCTTAAACATCTTATATCTGGTCACAATATCTGGTAATGCTGCGAGTAGTTAAGCCCCTGTATTCATAAAGCAATTTATTTGAAATTATTCAACGTTATATTTATTCTAGTTCATTTTAGTCACCAAAGTGCAATGTAGAGATGGAATGTAATGGAAACCGAAGAGAAATGCAGCCCAGCGAAGGAGAGCCTGTTCAGATCCTCACTGTCTCACCATCTCAGCCTGGAGGCAGGGGGATAGACACCTCGGTGACTGTAAGTCTACAAACATCCCAGCTCTGCCTTAAACAATGCTGATGAATATGCAAAGGCACATATCCCTACAAGCCATTTAGAAAATGCAGCCGTTAATTACTGCACCCCAAAATGGAGATCTTATGCCCAGCTCTTTCTCCTACCTCCCAGCTTTTAATTAACTAAATTACAGTGCATTCCCTCCAATCCATTACTGCAGGGGATAGCCTACATGATTTGTATTTGAAACAAAAAAAAAAAAAAGAAATTCTCCAGCCGCGCCAACCAACCATGATGTAAACGGTAACAAAGAGAGCTGAAGGGAAATACATTGTCACACAATCTACTGTAATTCCCATTCTACTGTTTATTCCTTTCTAGGATTGCTGGTCCGCAGGCCCCATCTTATTTGCACTGATGTTGTATCCTCACGAAACAGCTCTCAGTTCTGATGATTGCTTAAGCTCGAGCCACTGTCCCTGTGAGTGCAGCATGGAGTTAATCTTCAGTGACCGGCACGCCACGGGCCATTCAAACGAAGACGCATACCCACAGAGACCTGGTCAGCAGACGCGTTTCTGCAACCGGGCCCGTTTCAGGTGTGGTTGACAGCCTTTAGATCTCTGTAAGGTAACACGCAAGGCCAAGCGGACACTATACTGTACTTCACGGGAGAAAGCTAAAAATCGCCTTCAGAAACAGACACCTAGGACAGGTAAATTGCAGGAACTGGGAAGAATGGAATGGCACACTGCTATTTTTTCTGACAAATGTTTCTGTTCTTGTGTGTAATTTGATCATTTGGTACGTGCTGATCTTGTACGGTGTGTGCTTACAGAAATGACAGAGGAGGACAGGTCCCCTCAGGCCACACCTTCAGGGTGCCGATCTGACACAAGGGGACGAGGACAGGCTCAGGGACACCGCCAACTGGAACTGGAATCTGACAAGGCTGTGGAAGGGAATCAGTAGTAGTGTCATACGCCATTTTTATTGTGTGTCCTTTGATGTAATGCAAAGCGGTACATAAATCTACAGGAAAGGAGAAAGTCATCAGATTTTGTTAAGGAATCAGTCTGCGTATATCAAAATGTGCCACGTATTAAGCTTTGAAATGGGATGTTGTCAAATACAACTGACACTCAAAATGGTCCTGGTTCCGAGACAAACCGGGAACAAAGGTGAGGCACATTCTCTCTGCCTTCGTCTCTCAGCCCAACGTCTTTTTTATTGAGTCATTAACATGCAACGCAGCATCTGCTGCCGCGGCAGCGGGAACGGCTAAATAAACTATTATTATTTAAATCAAATATTTGCTCATGCAAACCAGCAGTAGTGATTTTTTATACATTTTTTTTATTTTTTTTATCGCTCTTACACGCGATTGTGTTTTACAGACTCTCTGCTTTACATTGCCAGTGAGGTTTCTTTGTGTGCCAAAGAGATAAAGCGCTCAAAAAGCAGAAATGTGTAATGGAGGAATGTTCTGGAAACAACACATTTCTGCTAAGACACGGTAAGAAGTGATAGAAATTCAGCGAGTGTCTGGACATTACAGCTAACACTTACGCTAGTCTGATTTGATAGCACACAAAATTAACTTCCAGATCAGATCAGACAATTGAGTATCCCGGAGAGCCGGATCTTCCACAAGCATTAACTTATTTTATCGCTGACATTTAGGTGTCTGTTTGTGCTTGTGAATCCTTCTTAATCCGGGGCTTGCCCTCAGCAAAATCGGAGGGAAGAAACAATTACTGACACATATGCTTCAGGCTCGGTAACTATTAGCCATTTCCAAGAGCCCCCCCCAAGAATAAATCTCTATCTCCTGTATCTCTCTCTTTGTCACCAGAAGGTAAAATGGAGAGGACAGCCTGTGGCGGCCATTGTCATGGTGGTTGAGCACTGTGGCAGAGTCTCCAGTCTCTACCTTCCTTCAGGGTGTCTCCTGTGACATCATCATGCCATACTGCTGCATGATGGGATGAAAACGAGAGGGCCAATGCACACGCACGAAAGGAGAAAAGTAGAATTACTGGTGCATTCCACTGTAATTATTTGTACAGAATAATAATAAAAAACAAAGTAGAAACTGTGTTTTCACTTTTTTTTTCTCTACCAAATTTGCTGCGGACCAGGAACACAGCTGCTGAAGTGTGTGCACTCCTGTGAAGCATGGTTATTGTACGGAGTCTAAATGTTTGTCTCCATACAATAAAATAGGCTAGCCTACTTTTAATTGTAGCAGAAAACAGATTACAAGGGCCAGGCCCAAGGTCATATTTGTCCAGGAGGAATTCTACATACTATGCTTGTAATGACAAAACCTTGCTCAAAGAGGGATACCCTTGTCTGGAAGATCCGCTCTCTTGCACATCTAACATGTTAGTAATGTCTTTGTCTGGTAACTATGACAGTTGCCACACTCTACTGACAAGTTCACACTTTTAACATGGTATGTTTTTCACATGGCTTTTAAATAGACTGCACCACATGACTGGTGGGCCTCAGATCATCTTAAAATCATCTCTGTGAATTGGACATGCTCAGTATTAAGCCCCATTTTCATTAAAAAATGGTCATTTCCGCACTGAAATTACTGCAGATAACACAATTTAAATATGCATGACCCAGACTGCAGTTGTGTCACTGCAGGTGCTCTGCAAATCATGCAAATTTTATTCTGGTACTTGCGATGGTTTAACAGGCGAAAAAAACATTAAGTCTGTTTGTGGATTCCCCCCTCATTGTGTACAGTTGTATAGTAGTCAATGACTGTACCATATATACCATCAGGCTATGATATTAATGTTTTCACATCCAATTTTTTTTTTTGCACTAATCTCTACTTTAATGTGCACTAGACTTCTCCTTAAGTCAACCACCTTACTACCATTATTAAAAGCACTCTGTTTACAGCTTATAATTATACATCAAGGTTAAGCATCACTCATCAAAACGCTAATCTATAATGTAAAATCTGACATTTCTAAGCCATTTTATATGATATATAAGCCTCGGTTGATTAGCTCACCAGTTGATTCCACTATTAACTGCTAGAGTCCTAATTTGCATGTACGCAACATTCAATGCTCAGTTCATGCCGGTTTCTAATTAAATTCCTTTTCCAATGCACCCACCACCCAGTCAATTCCAATTACAGTTCTTTACACACATATTTGATTCCAATCCCTCTATTGAGTAGGAAGTAAGTAATCAATTTCCAATCCCATTCCAAACAGACCCAATATCTACCCCTGCTATGCCTCTCTAATCAGGTTTCCTGTATTAAGGAAACTGATATCATCATATTCACTTACAGGAAGCATTGGTCCCATATTATGCAAGCCTAAAAGTTATCTCTATATATAATACTAGTCTGATCATTAATGAAGCTTGCATTTGATTTGTGAAACATGGCAACTGCATGATTTATAGGTAAGTTAAGGCCGATGTTGGTGCTACTATACAGCATGTGTGACATGAATTTTGAAGAAGGCCATCGGTGCATGCTGGAAATCAGAATGTGGAGACAGGTCAGTTGATCTAGTGTGTATAGTTCTTGAAAAATATTTCCAAGTTACAAAGAAAATAAACACAAAATGGAAGCACAAGTGTCAGCCGTATGGGCTTCCGGTGGTTACCATATTTACTTAATGGTACAGAGCGATCATCTTCACTCCATTTTAAAACATTTATTACCTGCTAAGGAGTTTCCATGCACTGTCCACAGAATATCCAATGGTGTGAGGAGGCTGAAATTGATGTCATCCATGCCTTGGCCTTTTCAGTCACCAGATCTGAACCAAACTGAGTGCCTGAGGACATCTGAGGCAGCGTGTCAACTAAGAGCGAATCAACCGACTTTCTCATGGCAAGAGTGACGTTGGACGTGTTGTACATCATGGTGGCCTGGAGCAAAAGTCCAGACACAAGTAGACTCTTCATTCAAGCGAGGAATTCCTAATCCTGGGCCACAGCCTGGCTTCAATTCAGACATGACACTGTAAAATCTCATTTCTCAGGCAAGTTGAGTTGTAGTGTATTTGAAGTCCCCATCACTCACGCCCTGTTCAGTAACCTTGGATTCATACTTCACTGTCAGTGATTTAAAACCTTACAAAATTACACTGAGCTCGCGTTAATGTCTCCACTTTACTGTTGGGCTCATCATGTTATTTATATCTCCCACAACAAGCCAAGTGCTGATACATGAGGATGGCAGAATTGCCCATTAATCTCAAAGTTAAATGTGTGCCAGCTAGATAAAGTTTGAAACGAAGGCCCAGGAGAAGAATGGTTTTCATGGCTACACTGCCTTGTGAATTATAGCACCGTCTATAATCACAATGTTTAAATATGGACTGTGGATGGGGTCAATGTTCAGATTTTCAGATTTTTTAAAATTATTTATTTTTTTAAATGTCCTTAAAAAAGTGTAACCAACAAAGTAAGAAAAAAATAAAAACACAAATGTTGCACTAGAGATAAATTCTTAATTAAAACAAATTATATCCCCCTCATGAGTCATGTAATCAATTCTTTAACAGCCACAGCACAGCTTCACAATTTAATACCTACTGTAGGTGGATTAAATTACTTCTAGGTATTAAATTGTTTTTTTTTCTCCTGGCAACCCTGTATTTTCTTTACTGAAAACCCTTTCAGATGCTTTTGGAATTAAAAAGTATGATTATTTCCTTGTTATTTACTTCCTTAATGTCAGGACTCTGAATTGTGGTTGTTAGTTGTATCATGTTCTTATGGTTTTTATTTAATTCCTGATTATGTATTTATTGTTGGTCGCACTGTTCCGTGTTTGCTTTGTTGTCACTCCCCTGTCTTCGTCTCACTATTCGGTAGTCTTTGGTGATTTCGGTTTTTCTCTGTATTTCCTCTGTCATGCGCTTCCTTCATTACTAATCACTTCATTGTAAATAATATTAATTAACTAACAACTAGTAACATCTTAGAATTAGGGTCTACTAATCTCCTAATGACTAACTTGTATATAATACTAATCTATTAATCTACTAACGCCATAGAATCAGGGTTTTCTACTAATCTACTAACTTACTAACGTCTTCTTTCCTCGCTGCAGCTGTCTCTCTTTCTGCCTGTTCTATCACTAATTATCTTTCTTTGGTTCCTCTATTAACTACAGCTGACTCTCGTTTCCGCTTTCCTATTCCTTGTATGTACTTGTCTTATTGGAGTCCATGTCATGTTATCTCTATGTATTTGGTTCTGGTCCAGTCCATGTCTTACGTTCTCCCTCATTATTGTATTATCAGCTTCCCTTATCGTTTCATTGTGCTCACCTGTGAGCAATTTCCCTTCCCCGCCTCTGCACACCTGTTCCCCATTTTGTCTGTCTTCCTCGGTGTCCCTGTCATCTCAGTGTTTCTTGGCGAGTTCCTCGCCATTGGTTTGTTTCATACTAGTTTTCTGAGTACCTTCTGAGTTGTTTGTTAGTTTCCTGAGTATCTGTTTCCGAGTTTTTGTTATCCCTCGTCCTTTCCCTGTTGTTGTCTGTTCTTTGTTTGGTTTTTGTTCCTCTTTACGCCTCCCTGGTTTTGACTCCTGCCTGTGTTCTCGCGACCCTGATTTTGGATTCTGTTTTTGTGCCTCTGCTGTGCTTTTCCGGTTCCCACCCCTGCCTGTTCTTGGACTACTCTTTGGACTGTGTTTTTGTACCGTTGCCTGTCTCCCCGGTTTTCGACCCTGCCTGTTGCACTACAGATTGCTGCCTTTTCGGTTTTTTTTGTACTACCTGCCTGCTACTGGGTCCTGTTTCCACCAACCCTTACACTTAATCACTAATAGACTCCTGATGAGTACGTGGGGATCACAGTCAGTTACTTGTTTATTTATTTTAATATAAATTTGGCACCCACCACGGGGCTGAGCAAGTCTGTAATGCCTAACTATCTGCAGACACAGCTGCGTTCATGTCTGAACCTTACTGCCGATTCGGGAGTGTGTGGACATCCGCGGTTCTCCTCCAAAACACAGTGTGGCCAATCTACTTCTTTTCCCACCGCAGACTGCAGCTAAGCATGCAGAGGGTGGAGTCAGAGAAAAACCGTTCATATGCGGTTTTGACATGCAGTCCACGGGCGCAAAAGAGACCAATGAAACTTGGACCCCTAACCTAAACCGACTGAACCCTCCCATACCCCGGTCGACGCCCTATGGAGCTACCAGCCACAGTCGGCACTGCTGCAGTCACAGCCGGTCATCTAATCATTTTATACAACGACTGACTTATAATTGTCTAGCAGTTCGGAAGATGGAAGATCGGATCTAAGTTGTGTATTGTAAACATGTGGGTTCGGTCTGGCTGAAATAGATAGGCCCAATTATCGCCCCAACTTTGCTGAAGGGGTTACCATAATGCTTGGAGACAAGTCTGCAGATGCTGGACTGAAATTATTATGGACAGAGGGTCTTATTCCAAGATCTGAGTCACAGACAAGTGTAACTGGAGAAGTGCAGAATTTGCCAGGTTTCAGCTGCTGTACTTTATGCCTGCCCAGCCATTCAGCATTCACCCTCCACAGCACTTATTAAAGCATTGGCTAATTAGCCACTTAATTGGGCAAATTCAGCATTTTTCCGAGGTCATGAGTTGCTGATCAGACTAGTACTCACTCATTATTGCCATTGTTAGCGTCACTGTGCACACTCATTCAGAGCACGTGTTGCAGGAAAACACTGAATAGTAGTCTCCAAAAGATCATTTATCAATCCTTCAGAAATTACTTTATTGTGTTTTGCCCCAGCAGCAGGCCTACACTACTGAACGATGAACAGCTAAGGACAGAACGGGCATCTATGAATATTCTTAGAAATAATTTAATTCATTTTGTTTTTATAAACATTTCTTTCGATGTTTCAGTCCTCTACGGTAGTATTGATTTTTAAGTTCCATGAAAAATACGGTAGTCCTCTACGGTAGTATTGATTTTTAATCTACGTGTAAAGGTCAGTGGTCCATTCTTTAAACCATTTCCCACGCGTGTCTGTTTAAGACATGGGAGAGACATGCAGGTGGACCTTACAGACCCGCCAGTCGTTACAATTAGAACTCTACTGACTTCCAATCCGCTGCGCGTAATTTTCTTTCCTTGATGAGCCAAATGACAGAGGTAAATATCAAATCAAATTATAAATAAAAAATCTATATTTGAACCGTGCTCTGCCCATGCATTTTAATCAGTTCTGTCATGGACACTAAAATATGTTCATCTTTTTTTCCCCAGTGTCTGAATTATTAACAATATTCTGCAATTTTCATCAGACGCTGCTCAAATTGATCACTGGGGTGGAGCAGGGCTGGAAAATTTCCACTCGACCTTACCCTTTGCCAAAAGTTCCATGAAAAATATATGACCTTTAATATGCAGGTAAATTTGTATATAAATTGCATCATCTGGCCCCTGGCTCTGGAAGGAGATAGCAGTTCTCAGCATAGAAGGCAAATATATTGGCCCAGTGGAGCTTGGACAATAACAGACACAATAATAACAACTTCCTGTTGCAAACATTGTCTTTGAAAAGCAGTCTGTGTCTATCGCTCGGGAGGAATAAGGCTGCTAGGAATTCATTTTGTGTGACGCTAAGATTCCTTCTAGTAGGCTTCAGAAAAAGCATTATTATAATAGAAGTAGAGCTCCTTTCTTGACTAAAAGCAGTAATTAACTACAGGAAATTAGGTTTCATTTGGCCTGTTCCAAGAGACTATTGTATTTGATAGGAAAATGAGCCTGACTCTGTGCCACAACACTACAATTTTCCATGTAATTATTGAGAAGCATTTCCTCATATGGCTAAATTCCAAGCTCTGTTCCCAAGAACAAAATTTGTCTGCCTTTGTGATATATTTTACACATATCTAGCACTACTCTACACTCTGAAACTGGTGTAAGATATTAATGTATTCATTATTATTTGGCAATAAGGTCTCTTTTTATTTATTTTTCACTTGCAATGTAGAATATGATATCCCTCCAATGTAATTACTGGATTCTGTGCAATAGTATGTTGGTATTTAATTCACATCGACCTCTAACTGCACACATGTTCACAATATTGCATAAATATGGATATAATACACAAACATGTACACACAAAATAAATGCATCCCTGATTAGCAGGTCATCAGAAATATTGCGTTTTGACAGCAGCCAGCAACAGAGAGAGGGACAGTGTGTGTGAGAGAGAAAAACACTTGTTATTTTAATTGGTCAGGAATCATTATGCCCATGATATCCCAGATGAGCTCCTACACAAATGTAAGCTGCCCGATTCTAAATGTCATTCATTTCATTAAGGCCAATTAAAATCCTTTTTTTAGCAGGCCTCACTCCACAAACTGGGCTCAATAAAAAGTCAATCTTTGATCATCACACTGATTTACTGTATACTTTCTTGAATAAATTCCAATCAAAAGCAGTTGTTCCTTTGTACTTCTATGCCCATTTTTGGAGATGGATGCTGGCTAAAGGTCTCCAAACCAAAAAGTCTGAATTATTCATGTCTGGGCGATTACCATAATGTGTTTCAGTTTGGTTTTTCTCATTTCAACACAGTAATCTTGATAATAGAAGTCAATGGTATGCCGCACCTTTTCACAGCAGTCAATAATCGCAACAAACAAGGTCCATAGGTTTCAAAAGTACACATTACATTACATTATAGTCATTTGGCAGACGCTCTTATCCAGAGCGACGTACATTAGTGCATTTTCGAACTAGGAACAAGTGCGTTCAAACGACCCTAAATGGTAAATACGAGTTCAAGTACCAGGCGTAGTCAGTATGATTTTTATAACAAATCATTTATATAAATAACATACAAGTCTCTTCCTTTGTGTTAGGTCTTTAGGTTTACGGTATTACACAAAATGGTACGTCATGCCTTCATATGCCTTCATATGCCTATCATATGCCTCTCATATGCCTTCATATGCCTCTCATATGCCTCTCATATGCCTCTCATATGCCTCTCATATGCCTTCATATGCCTCTCATATGCCTCTCATATGCCTTCATATGCCTCTCATATGCCTCTCATATGCCTTCATATGCCTCTCATATGCCTTCATATGCCTCTCATATGCCTCTCATATGCCTTCATATGCCTCTCATATGCCTCTCATATGCCTCTCATATGCCTTCATATGCCTCTCATATGCCTCTCATATGCCTCTCATATGCCTTCATATGCCTCTCATATGCCTTCATATGCCTCTCATATGCCTCTCATATGCCTTCATATGCCTCTCATATGCCTTCATATGCCTTCATATGCCTCTCATATGCCTCTCATATGCCTCTCATATGCCTTCATATGCCTCTCATATGCCTCTCATATGCCTTCATATGCCTTCATATGCCTCTCATATGCCTTCATATGCCTCTCATATGCCTCTCATATGCCTTCATATGCCTCTCATATGCCTCTCACGGTGACCAGAACATTTACATTTCTAAGGTGCTGTCAATCCCATAGCTATGGCAAAAAAAAGTAGCAGTGGTATATCAAATTAAGAACAATGATACAACCCAATTTATTCCCACACAAGAAAATATCAGGCACCAGTGCCCAGTGTCACTACAGATTAAAGCCTGCTTTGCCACAAGGAACATGTCACCTCAGTTTAGTTCTGTCGGTTGAGAGAGATGACCACTGTCAGTCCCAACCGAACCGGCGTCTCGACCTTCTTAATTGCAATTAGCCAATGTTAAAATATATCACAAATCAGCAAATAAAAAAAATAAAAAATCAGCCTGGCAATTTAATTTGGACAAAATTAAATGTTTTTTTTAAAGGGAAGGGGAATAGTAAGCCACAAAACTGGAACTTGGTAAACAAGAGGCAATGATTGCTACAGAATGCTGACGCGCTTTTTGCTGGTTCCCAGCTAATTATTTCACACGGCAAGAGGTTTTCCTTCCCCACGCAGGGACGCAGGACAGATGTATTCACTGAAAATAAAGAGCTGAAAAGGGGGAGAACAAAAAAAAAGAGGCCTAAGATTAACGCACGGAAATCTGATTTGAAGCTTTGCGGCCCGACACCAAGACACACACGTGTGAATAATTCAGTCGCCAATCCGGAGGTGTCACGTCCCCCCCCCCCCCCCCCCCATCTATTGACTCTGACCGTCTACACCGGGGAGGAGAGTTCTATTGGGGCGGAGACGGAATGCGCTGATGCATCACTGTGCAAATCAGGGTTCTGCGCCGTCCCCACACCTCTCGGTGTGACCACGGCGGGACGCCAACAACAGACAATGAAAACCTCCCTGTCGTGCACTGCATCATTAAGAAAGAGGGTTCCAAAGCCTTCGGTGGTATTTTTTTTTTTCCCCAATATTTCACAAAAATCATAAAAAGAAAAGAAAACACGGGGCGCTGTAGACTCGTACGCCGCGTAAAATCTTGACCAGATGCTATTCGTTTAATATTCAAAGTCAGGCCAAGATGAACTTTGATTTCATTGATCCGACCACGTCTGAGGGAGGCACATTGACGAGTTGCCGCGGATAGATCTGCATCCAAACCGCCTTAATAATACTGATGGCGAGACAATGCATTGAACACATTAGCAAAGCAGCACACATTTGCAAACGCATATTTCTCTCGCCGAAGTCAGTAATGTTATTACCGAGATTGATTTGTTTTGTGAAGGCGAGTGTCTGTTTATTGGGAGGGTCAGGGTTAATGTACCACTCAGTGCTGGGGTAGAATTAGAGCTACCGTATAATCATAAAACACCGCTCCAACCGTAGCTTGCGCAATAATACGGTTAGATTCAGATGCCGTTTCTTTCAACAACAAAAAAAAGCCATCATAAAAATCTCACACGAACCCTAAAAGGAAATGAAACATTGAAAAAAATCCGTAAGGGTCTCTCTACTGTATTGGGAGGCATCTGGGTATAAGACCTTAGAATCTGATTTTACACTTGAGGGGCAGGTTGAATTAAGACCGTGTGAAGGTTGGACGTGAGAATGAATACCCACAGGATGCCGGTCTGACACTTGCAGCGGGAGACTTCATCACGCGAAGCACGCCGTCACGCCGCTCCCCAAGGCAGCAGCGGGAAATAAACACACAGAGTGGGCGGGTCTGCAGACAGGTGAAAAAACAGGCCGGAGTGGGGATGGGGCGGCGGCCGAGTCGCCATGAGCAGGTGCTTCTGGCCGCGGGGGTCAGGCTTGCGTCCGTCCCCGTGCCAAACGCATGGGACACACACACACGCACACACACGCACACACACGCACACACACGCACGCACACACACGTCCGGAATTAGGCGATTAGGGGGGGTGGGTGGGGGGTTCGGGAAGCACGCGCATTGACATTGAGCACTCAGGAGGGTACTTCTCTTTGCTAAAATTGCCACTCTTGACAATACTAGCCGCTGTCGCTTTTTTCCAAGATTAACTCTGAGGGGAGGCTGAGGAATGGGGAAAGGGAGGGAGGGAAGGAGGGAGGAAGGGAGGGCTGCGCCACCATCAAAGTCCCTTTCTTTTCTCCTGCTTCCTCTGTGTAGTAAAAGTGCTCTCGCTCAGCAGGTAGCTCTTACTCTGGTGGTCCAATGCTTTGCATTCCCCACCAGTGCCTGGGGGTCCAATTTCAAACACCCAGTCTCTGCAAGCTTCCCAGGGGGGTTAATGAAGTCAGGAGGCTGGCCCGGGCGAAGAAACTGCTCAACCCCACCTATAGCGTAAGGCTCTTTCTGAAACGTGATTCCGCTTTGGATTCCATTCAGATTTCAACAAAATTCAGACAGAGACCTTGCTACACGGTTTCTGTTTGTAACTTGAACAAAATCCAAAAACACCAGTTAGTACAACTTCCCCAATAAAAACAAATGTGACTGCAAGCACTTGAAATTAAATTGTGTTCGCATTTTTAATCGCATAGTCTGAGGAGTTACATACATGTGTGTGCACACATACACACGCACACACACACACACACACACACACAAAGCATAAACACATACGCATACACTAGCTCACTCACTTCTTTATTCAGTCTTGATTTGTCAATGTACCCCTGCATATTGGCACAGAGTACAAATGCTACCAGTATAAATGCCCCCCAAAAACCGTGTCTCTTGCCTTCATAGTCTAATTATTAAGAGTAAAACATACATACATACATACATACATACATGTACATACACGCAAGCACACACATACATACACATTCACATACACATGCATGCACACAAGAAAGAGATGCATTGGCAGATGGATACTAACAAATCTATAGGCTTCCACCGATGTCAAACACCATCCTTTGGCTCCTTGTGTTTTTGTGCAATACTTAACAAGTCTGATAGATTTTCCTTCAACTACTCTGTTGCTCTTTGTTATCCATTATGTATCTTAACACTGTTCCTCGAGTGTTCAATTCACCCGTGCCGCAGTAACACGCGCATTCCATCCTATACCCACATTCTGATGTATAGACCCATGCATTATTTAACAGGCGCGCTCGCATTCCTGCCCAACGCAAAGCTGGCAGTAAGATCTGAAGTGCCAAAGCATGAAGGGGACGATTGTGTCCGTCTGCTCGCCGCTGAAAGCAACAGCGTCGACGCGCCCGTCGCGACCCCTCCCCCCCCCGCACCAAACAGCTCATGACCCCAATCAAAGCCAACTTAGATCTGCCTTTCTGTGTAAATAACCTCACTCGGCTTCTCTTGGAAGCCTTCAGAACCATGCCTTTCATTGGAAAAAAAAAGGAGCTTGTGTCTCAGTTTCTCTTTTGTAACATCGCTCTAAAGAACTCACATTTTCTCTGCCGTTGATTCGGAGGATAAATCAGCCTTTATTTGGATGCCGGATGCTTTTTTCGGAGACTGCGGAGGTCGCGAGGTACATTAAGGGCAAAGCGGGGCTCGCACAGAGAGAAGCTGTGTTTTTGCTGGCACTTCTGGGTGGCAGGACTGAAAGGAAGACATTGAGTGCGGGGGCAACAGAAAGCGCCCCAAAAAGTGCCTTTAAATCAAGGTGCTGAAACTCTCAAGCCATGCTGGGAGTACAAATTGCCGGACCCATAATGCCCCTGTGATTGAAATGCCAGAGGCGAAGGAGACTGGATTTATTGTGGTTGGGAATGAAGCAGAAGTTAGTTTGCTTTTGACTCGAATATAAACATCTGTTCCAGAAATGGGCTCAATAATGGGGCTGCTCAATATTTGTATTCAATTCTCATGTTTACTAGCCTGTCTGCTGGAAATAGACCGAGTGCAAAGTGGCAAAGATTCACTGCACAGCGCGCGCTAGCTATTCAGTCAAAAGGAATAGCTATTCCGGCAAGCTGTGTTTGTCTCATTTGCCGGAGTCCAATTCTCAAAGCCTATTTGCGGGTGACAGTGCACCTTAGAGAATGGGGAACTGAACTTGAGCAAGGAACTCAGCCCAAACTGCTTCAGTCAGACATCCAGCTACAGATGTAGTTTATGTAAAATGCAAGCTGCTTAAGTCACCCTGAATAAGTAATGTAAAAACGCTGATCAGGAGAGATGAACAAAACGAATTCAAAACAACCTTACAGCAATACATTATTGTAATAATCAAAGATGGACGCATCACATGCACGCACACAGTGTACGTTTCGCCAATTTTAAATTGTAACTGGGTGAATTCAGGATAAGCGTCGTTCAGGGATAAAATCCGCAACTTAGTGCTGCCAACTTAGAGACGTGACCTGAGAAAGCTGTCAAAACACTAATGAGCAAGTTATGTATCTATCATATCAGAGCCCAGAAATTCAGACAAAAAGTTATAATCTTATTTCCTATCAGAAAAAGTTATAATTTTACTTTTGATAACTCTCATCCCTAGCCCTGGTGACTACTATCTACAACAGGGTACATTCTAAAACCCAGGGACATTTCAGTCTGCAGAGTTGGCAAATCTATCACAAATCTAGAGAGTTGCCATGCTACTTGTTACTACTGGCCAACACTGAAAGTGTCCCTCATTCTGGTTGAACATACTAGTAATACTGAAAACATCACCAGTCACACTGAAGGCGCTGTGATGTAGATCTGCAGAAACAACACAGCTGCCCTTCACAGTGACTTTACTTCAGGAACCCGAGTCGACCGTGCGCCTTCAGCGGCTCTGCCCCGCAGCCGTGTGTTTATCGCTGCTGGATCGGCCTCAGTGAGAAAAACACACTCAGCTTGACCTTAGCATCACCACAGCAACAACCCCAACTCTCTCTCTTCAGAAGTTCAGCGCCGCCTGAGTTTGGGATGCTTTACTGCATTTTGTTTCTTCTTTTTAAATGGTCTAAAAAAAAGTTTTTAAATTTAAACCGTTTTCTAAAATAATTGGACGACTATGCTGATTCAGATGTCTCAAGTGGCTCATAGATTAAAGGAAACATACTCAAATGTTCAAGCATTGTGTTCTCCAAAAACAGCATGTACATGTATGTACGGCATGCGCTACTCAGCATGTCTAATCAACGACTGCCTTTTTTTTTTCAAATGAGTATCAAGCATTTCTGTCCAACACACAGTCAGTGGTACTACTTGGCGAGTTTCTTAGAAGACATTTCTGTCCAATAATTCATCATAATGTATTGCCTAACACTCTTAAGACCCTTTGCTTCCAACATTTCTCATGAGAATACTTATGAACAAGAGTGAATTATCACCAGAAGCTTTAATATATGTGTGAGTTCAGGACAGATCCTAGTGTATGTATGTATGTATGTGTATATGTATATGAATGTGTGTATATATATATATATATATATATATATATATATATGTGTGTGTGTGTGCGTGCGTGCGTGCGTGCGTGTGCGAGTTCAGGACAGATCCTAGTGTGTGTGTGTGTGTGTGTGTGTGTGCGTGTGTGAGTTCAGGACAGATCCTAGTGTGTGTGTGTGTGTGTGTGTGTGTGTGTGTGTGTGTGCGCGCGCATGTGTGTGAGACTATGCGAGTATGTGTGAGAGGGTGTGTTGTCTTTCTGGTAAACTGAAATTAAGGAGGACACATGGAGGACCCACTCTTGGGCATCGGTAATGAATTTCTGTGAAGTGTCCAGATTTCTCCATTCATACGATGTCAGCTCTCTGGCCTCCAGGCCTGCTCCCTGCCTTTATCTGCTGTACTGAGCCACAGCCACGCGGCTAACCCCCAGCCCTGTGAGATGGAGTCAGAGGCACCGTGCCACTCTATTGTAACACAGTTACAACCCCCAGCCCTCTCCCCTTGCAGTGCGTAATTTCATTACGGCCTTGGCCTTGCCTCATCTCGGATGCATATTTGCACTTTTCGATTATTTAATCCTGACCTTGAGCACTAATAATGACCACCTTTTGGAGGCCCCAATCCAGCCTGTCCCCTTTGATAATGAAATATTCATATCTGCCACGCCGACTCCTTCCTACCGTGGAAACAATTGCTTTTGGCAACATTTGTGAGGGTTTATTGGATATTTAATTATGAATCTATTCATTTTTAATATGTTTCCATGATTCAAATAAACTAGCTTCCAACCCCCGATTCTCGCTCGGCGGGTTGAAATGCATTCCGCCAACAATAAAAGGGAAAAATAAAATGAAAGATTAAAACATACACGCAATTTATTAAGTTAAAGTTCAGTGGATGCATTACTGGCAAATTGCGTCTCATGATATAGACCGCAGTACACATAAATGTAAGCAAGCTGCAAGCAAGCCTTATTAGCACAATGTAATTTCAGGAATGACTCATGCTCATTACATAACTATGGAAAAATGGAATATGCATATGCAATTTTCTTTCCTCTTAAAGGGATAGTCCACCTTTGTGTTTTTTTTAAATATTATTTCAGTTTTAATGTATGTTTTCAATTGGACCAGACAGGTTTTGAGTGCCATGCAGGATATTTTAGATACTTACAGAAGCTTATGATGGCATGCCGGTCTTTCCGCAGTTCCACAATACATTTCTTTTTATTAAATAAAAAATGACAAACTATTCTAAGCATATGTAACAACATATGTAACAAACACTTGTCTATATATTAAAATTCAAATAATATGTTTTAAAAACTAATGTTTAAAAATTACAACATTAGTTTAGTTCATTGTGAGTGTATTGATGATCTCTGTGAGGCCCATCAATCACACCAGTTCATTCTAATGAGAGATGAGGATACGCATCAAGGTGATATGTGACCTCCAATAAACGCACTTAAATGTGACCAGGTCAGATAAGCACTTCTCAAAGACAACTGAAAGGTAGGCAGATGCTCATGTTCCTAACCAAGCAAAGGACAAAATTTGATCCGGAAGGAGAAACTGGGCCCAAATCTAATTTGGACATGTCTATGGAGCTTAATAACTGGTTTAGCACTCAACCTGGAGAGGTAATCATATCACTAGGTTAATATCAGCACCGGCTTCTGTCAATCAAGTCAAGGAGAAGCGGATGAATAAGGCCATTAAAGCCTGATCATTGCATTCATTGTATAATTTTCAGCAATTTCACAGTTTTCTTTTTTGTTCAAATTCAATAGAGGTTTCACTCAAAAAGAGTTCTGAAGGACATCAATTCTGATATTAACATACAAAAAAATATTCTAAATGTTTTTACATAATATCTTTTGTAATATCTTTTTGTTTCTTGCCATTTTGTTTCAAAACAATATGGCTAACAGGGTTTCAGGACTGCTGATCCACACTGTTATGAGAAATAGTAAAGTAAACAGCTACTGACTGAATTATAGATTTTCTATCACAAAAATATGTTGTGATCATTCAACCGTTTTGACATTTATAAATGACCTTATTTAACAGTAAAAATCTTATCGGTAGAAACAATTTTATCTTCACGGCTTGCATGAATAAACACAAATGCACACAAAACACACAAATGCACACACACACACACACACACACTACCTTCCGCTGGCATGAATGATTCCTTCAACACCTTTTTTCTCATTATCCTTCTCTGGTGCTCTCGGTGTTGCTCTGATTGTGCAGAGTCTGCCAAAACGTTTATTATGCACTGCATCCCTTTAGAAGGATTTAGGGTTTCACTCTGAAGGGAGAAGAACAGCGTTCGTTGTCGGGGCAACGTATTGTGGTTTCCTGTCTGTCACGGCAACGATAACGCCGCGTCTCACCGCCGGGGCGTTCAAGTGATTCCAAACCATCTCGAACACATTTCACTCTGCAGTGATACCCTCTGAGAGACGGCAGTTGATAGCGGGATTATCCTCAGACTAGCCGCGTAGTCACGCCGCGCGGCGTAGATTTTTAAAATGCAAGCTTTCCAAATATAACTCACGGCACACTGCGAACGGCAAAAAGGAGATAGATTGGGCCAATGCTTAGAGTGATTGAGGGGATGATCAGAGCCTTTGTGTGTTGAACAGACCACCGACAGGTAAATTAAGGACAAAAGATAGATGACATGTGTTTATACAAAGAGGCAGGGCTTCCTGGGGTGAATTACCAAGCCAGTGAGCTGTGTGCTGTAGATAATGATGTCTCTCAAGAGGTCCCCCGATCAATAAGCTATGGGCGACCGTTCAACCATGAAGGGGTTAAAATGCATCGTTGCTCCCTGAACAAGTCCAGCAGATAGTAGATCAATCTGGCTCTCGAAATATATCCACGGCAGCAACTAAAGCTTAGTGTGCATAAAAGCGATCCTCCCTCGCTTTTCAAACCCCTCAGCTTTTGTTGCGTCGTCGCACACGACCGAGACAGAGGAGTCGGGCAGAGCCCGTAAAACAAAGACACGTGTTAAACAACTCTGCCGACGAGCGCTCGCAGGCCCCCGGCGCGTGTCCTAACCGGGAGCCTTTTATCCAGAGTTTATTGTGAGGCGTCTGGGATTTGCAGCGGTCAGCTGTTGATTAATTGCCTCTTCCCGTAAAAATGGGCTGCCATGCATAGAGGTGTGTCATTTGTCTGGGCCGGGATGAAAGGGGTATGGGGGGGAAGGGGGGGGGGGGGTGCGGAATTAAGACTTTAAGTCAACCTTATCTCCCCTTCTGCAGGCGGCCCGCTCGGAGGAGCCATTCGTCAGGTCAGGGAGAGAGGGAGGGAGCAAAAATCTTCACCGCGCTCTGTCACTGTAATTAGCATCATTGTATTATCAGGAAATATGTTTGTTAAGGGCCGTCTTACAGCTTGTAGCGGGAGATTCCAGCCACTAGGCTCAGTGGGCCAAACTGCACCGTCATACACGGCCAAGCTGAAGTGCTGCGATTCGTTAGCGTTCATTAGTTACTGTTCAAGAGCAGTTCTCCATTTTAATCTTAAAAATCCTACACTCGCTCGCCAATTTGTGCATGCATTTTTAGACATAACCTTCCCCTGCACATCAAATGCTTCCATTACACATTTTAGGCTAAACCCCATCTTCAAAATAATCACTTATGCATCACTGTACCCCTCTAAAGTCATTCATTAGTGCAAAGAAAATGGGGGGTGGGCAGGTTCGGCACAACTTACAAATTAGGCTCGTAAATAGGCAACATGAAAGAGAGAGTAATGACCAATAAAGGCAGCAGAATGCAAGCATACTTTGTGTACAGCCCCCTTAATTCCTATAGACCAGAGCCTGGTGCTTACTCCACCCTTCGGCACACTGCAGTGAATCTTACCCTTTAATTGAGCACTCTGAATTAGCAGCGTCCTCACCAGCAGGTACGAAATCGCTGTATATACCGGCCGCATTCTTTTTTAATGAGCTGGACAAATCTGCCGAAGGCATATTGGCATCGCGTCCAGATGAATGGAGCCGGAGCTTACGTTATGAGCCTGTACATCACCGTGTTGACTCACTTAATGACCGCTGCTTTGAGAGGGGCATGGAGCAATGGCTCAAACGCTGCCCCGTTGCATTCGTCCCTTTAGTGCCTACGCGGGAGCGCACGTTCGCGCGCGCATCTATGGATAAATGCGCACGTTAATTCGCGATGAAATCGGTTATATGAGAGAGTGGCAGCCAGGAGAGCGACCCGATGCCAGGAAGCGATTAGAAAATTAAAGGCTCATTAGCAGAAAGCCCTGAGTGTCAGGCATCGAGCAGGACTGCGAGGGAGAAGGAGGGAGCGCGCAACACTTCTTCCAGTCGTCTCGTCTATCCCGCCTGCTTTGAAAGTTGCCGGCTCTATAAATTTTGCATGCGCTTTTCCGCGATTTCAAAGACAAAGGCCTTCTCTGGAGCTCTGGCGTTCCTCCGCTCCCCGGGACCGACTCGCGGACCCCCCACCAGGCGGCCCATTTGAACGAGGCCCGCGCCCCTCTCTTTTATATTCACGGCTGGCTTCTTCCAAAGGGCTCGCCACTCTCGGCGCTCCAGGCCCGTCGGCCCGGGCGACGTGGATCTGCCGGCGCGTTTGAAGTCGGCTCCGGAGCGCCGCCATGCCGTTAACCCGGGGCATGAGACACGTGCCATCTTTTTTTAATATCAGCACCACAGGAAACAAAGAAGTCAGTTTGATGCAAAAAAATATATAAAAAAAGAAGCCAAGTCTCCCGCGTGAGCCTAAAACCAGACCCCATTGTACATATACACGAGGCACGTGCTCTCTCCGCACCGAGTGGACTGCGGCGCTTTCAAGGAGAAAGAAAGGGCGATGCAGTTCACTGACTACAGAGACAGGAGCCCATTGCTGTTGACCTTGTCCACCGGCGGGATAAAAGCCATTCCCCGTTCGCCCGTTTTCTGAGGACTCGAGGAGCAGAACGTGCTTCGTCTGCAATTAGGCTCCCCTCCCCGTGCGGACGCGCGTTTAAACATCTCCAGGCCTGGGAGAGTTTCCCAGGGAGAGCAGCCTTTTCATTTAAATGAGAGGGCATTATCTCGCCAAATGGACCGGAACACAAAAGCAACACGTGCAAACGCGCGGCAAATTGCATCCAAGCGGGGCGCTCTCCAACCGGGGTGACGGCAGGCCCGCAGGGATGCCAACATCAGCAGCGGTGCCCTTTGTTAAAAGAGCATTTGTGCTGCCAGGATTCAGGCCTCCTCTTCCTCACTCAGGAGGAAGCACCTATTCCAGTTCCCAGGAAAGATGAAGACGTGGGGACACCCTGTCCGGGCCCTAAACATTACTTTCATCAAGTGTTTATACTTGTAGCAACAGTTGGCTCCATATGACCCTCACATAAAGCAGTACAATTAAACTCCTGGGTAGTAGGACTATTGTTTATAGTACACAATGGAGAAGACGGTGAGTAGAACACTATTTTGGAGAACACAGAATAGAACTTGATTAATTAATTCTTGATTAATTTTCAAAGTGAACAGGCTGTTCATGACAAGCATGGATGAAACGGTCTTGACATTCATAGAGCAAAGGAAAATCTTGTGGTCTGTCAGGTACCAAGGGCAGCACTGCGTGTAGATCGGGGGGTGGGGGGCATGTCTTCATTTGTCAGGTCAAAATATCACCAAGTTGACCCCACCTGCTCTTTTCCAGACCTCACAGACCAGGCTGTCCATCAGAGGGTGACAGAGTTGCGGAGGTCAAAGGTCATCGCCGCTGTTACCCTCAGACGTCACGTATCCATCATCATGAGGACCAGTCTCTGAACCCAGAGCATGTAGCAGATGAGCTCAGCTGCTCCTCATTCTACAAATTGCACATCCACCATCCACAGCAGAGACAATGAGCAGAGCCCAGACCTCTCAATCAAACCTGGTCCAGAATGCCGTCGCAATGCCCTCCCTGCCATGAATATGGAGGACGCCATTACCACAGGCAGAGATTGGGCTGAAATTTCAGGTCACATCTGATACAAGATACAAGGTTTGTGAGAGTATCTACCAATACTGGAACATTTTTAATGAAAATGCATTTTATGTATCAGGGGAAAGATCTTTTTAAAATTGAACTTTCTCAATGCATTCAAATGTTCAAAACCGAATTTTGTCCTTCTACGGGTATATAGGAATAACATGTCAGTCATCTTCCAGCAGACCCTGCTAATACCGGCAAATCCTGCCACACTTCTGTGGAACACAGCTGAAAGGATCTTGCTGAAAGCTGAAAGAGAGCTTTCCAGATGCCTGCATACTGCGCTATTGTTCCCCCATATGAGAGGACTCACTGTCACACTGCGGACAAGATCAAAGACAGGAAACACAAGGAGATGATGGCCCTAATGCTCAGAAGCTCCCGTGTTTGGTTTAATTTCAGCCTAAACTTTGTACGTTTTTAACACCTGACCCGATGGGCAGTTATTTTCAAAGAGCCGTCACTTTGTCAGAAGCACAAAAGAAGTGAAAACACCGGGGGCAGCACTTCTCCGCGTTCTTTGTGACTTTGTAGCCCTGATCAGGGCAGAGAGATAGGGTTACTGCGCCGTGCTCTGACCGTCCTCCTCGGGTGCATTCCCTCACCGTCCGGACTGTGAATGCCATCACATGGAAGACGAAACAGGTAAACCCTCCTTATCATCTGGATGGAAGTTCAAAATAAACGTCAAAGACCGCCGCAGGTGGCATACCAGATGACACAGTTGTGTTTAAGCAATGTAACGGTGTTTCCAAAACAAATATAACACAAGACGGGTCCAACATGGTGTTATTATGAAGAAACACAGAAAATGTTTTTATGCTTAGCGTCAAGTCCTCACTTTGATGGTGTAACATCGTTATGTCTCCTACCGCTTGTCATTCAGTCATCGCTGTTGATGAATGCACATCAAAAGTGATCACCGTTTAAATAAGTTACTTCACCTTGGTCCAAAACTACTAAATTAAAGTCAGCTCTTATTAATAGCTCCCACTAAACACCACCTGTCATCCTTTATACCCCTTTCATGTTTGAACGGCTGTAAATAGATGAAAGGAATGCAAACAAACACCAATAACTCACAACAGGTTTCCCTAATTAATGTCAGGAATCTGCTTACGGATGCAGTTCCCTCCATCCTGAATCTTTACCACGTCTCATTATAGCACAAGTTCTGGTGATGTACGTGGACAAACTGCAAGCAGGGCATTCTACAGCAATGCAGATTGTTGTACCGCCACAAGGATCATCTCCCGCCATTTCCTCAAAAGACCCCGTCGAGCACTCCAGTCAGGAGAGGAAAACCATTCACGGATACAGGTTAGGCTCCCGCTGAGAACAAAGGCTCTGGCTTCCTCTTCCCCCGTGAAAGCACAACGCGCCGTGCCCACCAGGAGAGCAGAAAGCTGAGAAACGAAGCCAGTGCCTTATTATCGGAACAGGAAGCGGGAACACAACCTGAATACATAGTAACGACCTACAGAGGGTTGAAGGTGAAGGCGGGAGCGAAGCGCATGTAGCAGGTTACAGACCTACCCCAAAGGTCTCAGGTTTAGGTCCATCGTGGCTTCGCGTAATTAACTCTGAATATGCATTTGTATAAATAGAAAAAAAAAATGCAAAGCATAATCAGTGTAAGACAGGATGTGGGCGTTTGCTAAATAAATAATACTGTAAGGCAAATTATATTTCATTGTCTTAGAAAGCAAGGGGTGAATTTGTGCTTCTTCTGATCCATATATTATACAGCATGCTAATTGAGGTGGCTGATACTTCAAACCGTAACAACAGGCGCAGGTTGGGCTCACAGTAAATAAACGCACTCCATTTCGCAAGTAATCCTACGACGGCTTGCCTCTTTGTTAAATTAACAAGAATCCTTTTGAGGCAAACAAGCCGTGCGGTTAGAATCCCACCTCAGCAACGTATAAATATCCGTCTAATATCCTGCCCTGCATGCGCCTCTTGAGTTGTCTGGGTTTTTTATTGTCTAACCCTTTTAATCAATGTGAATTCTGCGCCACTGTTATCAAAGCATTTGGAGTTTTATGTTGATATGATTTATATGGACTTGTGGCACATTAATGATACCGGCGAGACTCGCCCGCCATCCATATTCATGAACAACTGTGTTTGGGGAGCGGCGGCGAGAAGGGGAGGGAAAGGGGAGAGCAGCCTCAGCCAAAAGTCTTCCGGGCACAGGTCTGCTTAGCCTTGCTGCGGAAGGCAGAGTTCAACAGCCCCGAGGATTTGGGCCAGATGCACACAGTTTCACCCAGATGAGAAGAGCGGCTTGGAGCACTGAATCCGACAGCATTGCAGGACTGTGGCTTTAGACGTTTGGTGTATTCATGTGGCATGTAACATCCCTACCCTTCTCATTTAGGAAAGGGAGTATACATTTAGGTTTGAATTTAAGTACCATCTGTTCGTTAGGAACCTGGAGAAGACCCGGGCCATTCTAGTGGACCAAAGAAAAACCAATAGAGAGCTGGACTTAGTACGGTCATCTGCTGTCTCACCAACAAATATGCCGGATCCAGAGTGTATAAGATTGTGACCAAGAAAACGATTGGTGTGTGTAGGCGTGCGTACGTGTATGTATGTGACGAGGGAAAAATATATGATCAATTAAAGAATACTGAAGTTCGTGTGAAGGGTACCTACCCCCCACTTTCCGACTCCATCCTGTCCGTGTATCACCCCATTAGGCCGAGATCACAAGGAAGCAGCTCAGCACAGCACGGCTTTGTGCTTATTCCTCCACAGCTCCCCCAAGCGAACAGTATTTGATAGATAATTACACTGCAACAAAAGCCTGCAGCTAGATCAGCAGGGAAACAGTCCAACAGCTTGCTGTTAGCAGATTGGAGAAGGCCCACCAACAGTTGCGCCTGGCATGGCCAGAGGAATCGGGTTTATATTGTTAAACTGCCCATTATAGAGGGACGCAAACTAAACAAATGGCGCATTTGGAAAGCAAGTTCCCAGGAGATGAGGTCCTGGGTATAAACCGGGGTGGAGTCTGGCTCAGGATTCATTTTGCAAATACATGGGCTGTGCTCATATCCAAACAACTGATTCAGCCTGCTGTTAGCTGAAATCGTGTTTTAATGTATGGTGACTCTTTGTTAGTGAATGACAAATTTTGTCACACAACCCTACATGAAGTGTGAAATAGGTCCAAAGATGAAAGGACGTGTTCACTAAGAGCCCAGGCTGTTGGTGGAGAGTGTAAATTAAGCATGAAGCGAGAGTCTGCATTAAATTGCACTCTTTTAGAGCAAGGACTCTTTTATGTGAAAACAGCAAGGTGCTTGATAAAAATAAAGTGTTCCTGACAGCAATTATTACCCAGAAACTGCAAAATATTACAGCGCAACACGTGCACATCTATTTCAATGGTACATAAACGGGGATGTTTTTCTGTCAGCTAGACAATAAATAAACCATTTTTATTAAATAGCTGCTAAATTTCACATTCTATTAGGTATCATGCCCTAATCAATGAGGTGTGCCTCAAAACAGCTGAGAGCCAATTAAAAAGGCCACTCTTTTTTAATGCCAGTGAGCAGAGGAGCAGTAATTAAAACTAGGTGAGATATCTGTTAAGGACCATTCCTAGATGGAGGGAGCACCAAATTAACTGTTTGCTGCCTCCAGTGCACGGGATAATTTGCCCCTGAAGCAATCAATAAAACCATTTCATCTTCGTTGCCACGGAACAACAAAACTGAGCGTTTTCTTCGGAGGTAAGAAACATCTTGTTCTACCTGAGTGAATAAAAAAATTTGGATATAATAAATCACACCAATTCTGAATAGAAGAATAACAGTTGCCAGAGACACATTTTTTTTATCATTAATCCAAGCACTTCAAAAAATGAAGCGCTCATCAAAACATTAATCTTTGCAATCTACAGTGGCAAGTAGCCTACATCATGTGAAAACAAGGTTCCAGATGTAAGTCTCGGCTTGTAATATTTCTCGGAAGCATCTCAGCAGTCCCGTAACTGCATTAGCTGGTCTGATCTAGAACTAAACACGTGACCGTATGATCCAACAAGCTTCACTTTTAACGGTCACTTTTTTCAAACGTGCATACACATTTACATATACATATCATTTCATATTTGCATAGACATACTGTACATATTCTACCACAAAAACAGTCTAGTCTTATCTGTAGGCCTACAACTATGATATACATTAACATACACCATGGCTTCCATATAGATATGAAATGTGCTTGCACAAGGACTACTGCCTATGAAGCGGGTGTGGTCACCTGTTACACGCCATTTTGAGTTCTGTGTACTAAGAGGTCCCCATTGCTGGCTTGATGGTGCTTAATTAATCTCACATTACCTTACTGACAGAATCATACAGGACTTAATTTATTAAAGGGCATGCATTAAAGTTTGCCCTCTGATTTTAATGTCTTTTTGGGATTTGGGATTTCTGCGTACTTTTTTATTCAAAACCTTTTCATAGGGAATAGATGCAGTAAAGTACAATAATTAAGTGTTAGAGTATGAAGTCAAAGTGGTGCAGGATTCTTTTGATATCCAAGTATCTTAAAAGGTCAGAGGACCATTGACTGCTCTGCCAAGCAGTTTTTTCCTTAGAAGTTAAAAAGACTTGAGAACATTAAAGGTTATATCCCATCAAACAGCTCGGCACTAGACCACAGCCCGTTAACCTGACCTTTCAACTTGTACAGTTTTCTGGCCCATGAGGTAAGTTAAGCCCTGCCCAAAGTGCTCTGCTGCCCAGGTCGCCATCGCCCAGCAACCAAGCGAGAAGCACGGGAGGAATTTCAGTGCCCTTCTGCCATTCTGTGAATTTAACCTCCTTTTGTCCCGTGAACAGGGAAACCGGCAGGCCTGGATGACTCCTTAATGAGGTCTACTAGAGCTCAGCTCTACGAGAGGCTGCCCAGTACCCTTCTCTCTGGGAAAAACGGCTGCCCTGCCCTGCCCTGCCCTGCCCTACCCACTCATCAGCACTCATCACTCATAAAACTTCCATGAGTGAGGAAAGAGTGCTTCGGTGCTAATGAGGCATCTGGTCGGATGAAACGGATACTTTGAGGCCGTGCCGGAGAGCTGCAGCCACGTCGATGAGAGCCAACGCTCATTACTCAGACAGAGGTCATTGTGTTTAAGTGTGGGCAGACGGAGAGGGGGCCAGGTTAGAAATCAAGCCGGACTTAATGAAATATCTCCGCAGACCGCGCGCGCTTTAAAGTCCTCCCCTTTCTCAGAGGTGCTGCTGCCATTTCCCAGCTGTTGCCACTTCACACTCACTTAAAACATTGCAGTGCTCATATGTGGACAGACACACAACACACCAACTAATAATACCGCATCCATTTATTCCTAGTTTATGGACAAAATGTAAAAGTCTGCCAGTTTATGCTATATTATAAAATTTGATAAGATGTATTTTTTAAGAAAAAAAAACAAAAAAACACTGATTTGTCCACTAAAATTTATGTCCCACAACTTTGAATAATACAATCACCAATACATTTACAGTGGTTAACTAATCCAGTTGAGAGAAGGAATAACCAACTAGAGCTCTTTCTGGAATCGAAAGTGTTTGAGCTCAGGAGAGCATGACGGCAGTAACACCAGAGATCTTTCATACCGCAATAAGCCCGTGCACATCCCATCCAGGTCTCCAGTAAGAGCCAGCGCATGCATGTGGCGTCTTTGCTTGGTGCGGGCTGCGTGACGTCTGTGGCGCGAGCCTGCAGTGGCAGGTTATCTGGGATAGACGGGCTATCGCTTCCCGCAACCACTGGGACAGGAGCCCAGGGCACGCGTTCAAAATGTCAGCAATCTCCCCGTCTGCGTGCAGCAACAGTTCCAGGCTCCACCCGCGCAGCTGGATCCCGCCCCCCCCCCCCCCAGTCCTCATCATTAAGCAGCATTTGAAGATGGGGACATCTGGAACCCGGGGGGTTCCTAAGCTCGTTCCCCATCCCCAGCGATCCGAGGGCCAGTGTAGCCATTTTGGGCAAGTATCAAATTACGTTACCTTCTTACAAAAACCCAGTAGCATTTTATTGTGTCATTTTTATGCACCCAACTACTCAGTTTAATACCGCAGATCAAAATCGCACAAAGCAGAAAGGAAGAGAAGTGCATCACCGAGCCTTTCTTTTAATGCAGCTATATAAAATTCAGCCCTATATACTTTCCAATATTTCTGTGCCATTAAATAATTTTCCAATGGCCCATCTTCAAACAGTTCCTGTGATGGCAAGACAGTAAAAAGCAAAATGCCTTTTTACCTGCAGGGTACTTCTTTCCTACCACCCCTGACAATTCAAGGCTTTCTACCATTTCCTGATTTATGGAATTTAGATTTATACGTACCGCTAAAACAATTAATTGCAAATAAATGGTAAAACTTTTGCTGTCAGCATTTCTATAACATTGAATTGCAATTAAAAAATACAATCCATAACAAGTTTACCAGGAATGCGTATGAAAATAGCAAGAAAAAAAGCTTGGTATTTCCAGTATGTGCTTCAGCAGTTTATTACTCAAAGTACAAAAGCAATTTGCTGTGGCTGACATTTAAAACAGCTCAGTACATGCTGAGTGCAGAGTTTATTTACATAACCGAAAAGTGGATTCGTTTAAGTGCTTTCCGAATGAGGGCACAGTAGTGTCACAGACCTCAGATTCAACACGAGACATTCCTACATCAGTCTGTCAGGGCGTCATATGTATTAGAGAAACAACATGGACAGAAAGCAAGGTTACTAAAAGCCTCCTAATGCAAAAGGAAACCAGGGAATACAAATGATTCTAGTAAAGAAAACAAAAACAAAAAATAGAAGGAACTGAATTAGCCATTAAACGAAACTGAATAGATTAAGAAATGAGGTTTTTTTTTTTTTTTTCATTAAGTTTTTACTTTATTTTTTTTGTTGCCTGGAATTATCATGATTAGCCTACATGTGAACTAAGAAACAGTCGGTTAGTTTAATGAATTGCTAGCAAATACGCCTGCGCACGCACGCACGCACATTTTTTAAAATAGTAATTGCTATAACTGCATAGGAACTTTATTAGGTGCCAGGCACACTAGAAACAAGAATACAAAACTAGCGTTTCAGTTTGAAACAAACTAATTTAATTTCTGTTCCTCACACCCAGAATGAAGTGTGGCACAAAGCAAGGCTTAAAGCTTAAGCCCTGTTGTATTGAAAGTTGAACCAGACACAATAAAAGGAGCCTCCAACCCTTCTGTGCAACAATAGACTGCATTTATTTATCACCTGCTCTGGGTGCTGTTGAATAAAGATGAGTAAAAAAAAAGAAAGAAAAAAAAAAAACTAGGAGCTGGCCTGCCAGTGAATTCAAAAAAGCTAACAGCAGGACACAAGCGTCGTGCCAGACAGGCGACCGTCACGGCAACTGTTGCCACGGCACGAGCCTGGCTGTCTCCGCTGGCGTTTGATCAGCGCGCACGCCACCGTCGAATTTGGGACGAGACAAGGGGAGAGGAGCACTTGACGGGGAGCGCCCGCCCCTCCGTGTCATGTAATTAACCTCTTCAGTGGCGCGTATTCCGCTCGTGAAAGCAAAAAGGGTGACCGGGGCCCCCCGTGGCGGGCGCGTGCCAATCAGCGCCTGATCTCAAAGGAGAGCGCGCGTAGACAGGCGTTCGGGGCTGTCATCCGGCGCACTCGCTTCAGAACGTTTAAACAAGCCTGGCACCGCCGCGGCAGCCCCGACGTAGCCTGGCTCGCAATGAAGAAAGAGAGGCTTAAAGTTAACGTGCAAATGCAGGCGCTATCACAGACGGCGCATCAGAGAAAACGACCGCCCGTAGCCGCGCAGACGCATTCTCTCACATTACCTACCTTTATACCGAGCAGACGGAGGCCAACAGCCCGCATCTGGAATCGCTCCTACTGGCCCAGCATGCAACGGTTACTGTAGAATTCATCCGAGCGGCGCTCTGAATACAGTCGAAAGAAGCGAAACACAATTTTGCCCGGCAAGTAAAGGCAAATTCAATAATTTACATCCCCATTAGGGAGAGGGCTACCAGGGCTCCGGTCATCAAAGGTGATGAACAGCTTTAATTACTGGCATCCTCCATAAAGATGATCATAATGAATCATAAACATAACTAATGCTGATGACCAAGGCATGCATCTAGGAAGGTAGAGAGAGAGAGAGAGAGCGCAAAGAGTACGGTCACTGAAGCATGTTTTTTTACATCCCAGGCAGGGCTTGTTAAAAAGGCCGGAGAGGAATTGACTTGTCAGGCCATTTAAAGAGCTTGTATTTTAAGACACGCTTTCCAATAATCCCAAATGGTCAGGTGTTGCTGCAGCACTAAGTGGGCGCCTTAGTTAAACCCTTAAGTGTTTCGGGCTGTTGACGGTCAACTCATTCCTTACTGGGGTTCTGAAGCACGCAGGCTAGTCGACTGCATCGGAGAGGGGAACACCGGAGCACCCAGCACTCACTGGAGGAAAGAGAGGGAGGGCAATGGCAAGCTCGCGTGCAGAGAAACTGAGGTACTGATCATCAGAGGCAGAGCTAGGTACTGGTGACTCTCAAGGTACTGTTGGAAAAAGCGATAATCAGGGACTTTGTTTACACGGTCAATGTTTGGCATTCAGAATTAATTCCTACCACATGAATATTCTAAGCCAACTGTTTATACGATTACAAATTCAGGTGGGTTTCCCGGGTACCTGTTTACACGTCTAAGCACATAATCTGAATATAATCAATTTTGACTTGTGAAGAGCCGTCTCTGGCATCAAAGATGGCAAACATGTTTCTTAGCATGGTTTGCACTTTGTTGGCGTTAAAAATCTTTTTTCCGAATAAGCCAGGCTCAAGAAACCACCCTCCCAGTACTGAGCCATGAGAGTGGCCACACCCCAAACACTGTACTCCATACATTATGCTTTCTTCTCTATAAAACAGATCGCTGATCGTGACAAAAAAAAATTGAGCTGGGTGATTTAATGAATAATTTCTCTCCTCATTTTCCTGGAACCAGATGTCTGAATTACAATCACTTCTTGCAGGAGTGTCAGCAGAAACATTATTGTAATAACCTTTTGCGATTGGTTTTGACGTTTGCACAAGCCACATTCTCCTTTCCTCACTCTTGTGCTCTGTGAGAAAAATAGTGCCTTTTTTTTTTTTTTCAAAAAAGGATGAGGAACACTGCTTTTACCACAGCTCAACCGCAGGGGTAGAGTATTTGCTCGCCTATTCTGTCTGACTTTAATTGTAAGTGCGTACTCTGTACCTGGAGCCACTATCAATACATTAAGCTAGTTTACTCCACATAGGAAGAAAGGTCAAGGTTCTGAATCCATACTCAAGCAAGTCCACTTCATTATGTGTTTAGGCATAAAGCTATTGCCAATCACAGCAGTTTTATTGTCAATACATTCTTATTTTGACCAAAATCCCTGTGTCAAAGGATAAGAAGATTATAAGCATTGTAGCATGCATTTGTTTCACAATGTTATGAACTGCATTTCTCCATATTGATCTGAGAAGGTTACTCTCAATAATACTAAGGCATTGGGGTTAGGAGTCAAAACATAGTGACTAATTACAGGCTTGTCCATATAGCATAACTTTAGTTCATTTGAACAAAGTAGCCCCTCCATTTTGCTGCATTAAAGAGGTTGCCTTGAGAAGAAATCCATTTATCACAACAGCAGAATGAGTTCATGCTAGGTCTGCAAAGAAAGGCATCAATACAATATCTATCTACTAAGGGCCACTACATCTCATTCAGTTTATAATGCAAAGGCATTATAAGTTTCTAAACACAGAGGCTAGGAACAGTGCTAGCCCTGTGCGTGTGGGATAGAGAATATGCTCCTCAACAAATTTGCTGTTGCAATTCTACAACTGTCTTAACAATAGAGAGCTCAACTGTTCTTATTTACTGACAAATAAAGTACATTTTTTGATTTGCACTTGGGGCTTTTCCCTTATTCTATGTCAGCACAACACCTAAATGACTAGATGGGCTTTGTTTACGTTAAGTCTGCATGTCTTCCATCAAAGACGAGGCGTCTCCTTGCACAGTGGTATAAACACTATTAATACAGACTATAATACAGAGGCTCGTCTCAGTGACAGCAACATAATACCTGGATAAGAGTGCGCTCTCGTGAATCTGGAACTCACCTGAGGGCACATCACCGTGATATGTTTCAAGTGCCTTTAAACTCCTTAAAGTCCTACTTAATAACAGCCCTAGATCCAAATCGTTAGAATGCACTCGAGGTGGTCCACGGAGAAAATAATTTTTTTAAGTGTGCCTGAAAGCCTCTTTGGTAAATAGACAATTCCCAAACCAAAAAAACTTGAGGAAGGAAAAAACTGGCAAAAACTGGGCAATTCCACAGTGAAACCTTAAAACTTAACTTTCCAAGACAATCCTCTCCTTTAACCAGAGAAAACTTCTATGATGGTGTGAGCCTTACAAGTCAGGATTTGTACAGAAGCATGTGAAAGAGGTTCAGTTAAGCTCTTGATCTAAAACTCTATGCCCTGGGCCAGCATGTGATTCAACAGCAGCCTCTGCTAGATCCAAACTGACCTTCACTGTGGCCTGAGGGACTTAGACATGTGTGTTCACCTTCTGTTTGTCCATCACGGGTTCTC
This sequence comes from Synaphobranchus kaupii, assembly GCA_029718625.1. Taxonomy (NCBI): domain Eukaryota; kingdom Metazoa; phylum Chordata; class Actinopteri; order Anguilliformes; family Synaphobranchidae; genus Synaphobranchus; species Synaphobranchus kaupii. Next base: position 18,643,847 of record CM056390.1, read on the forward strand.
ATATATGCAAATTAAGGCCCCTTCCACCCCAGGACAGTGTCGATGTCCAGGTGACGAGATCAGAGAAGGTGAGGGGTGAGGCAGTAGGCCCCCCTTGAAGCCACCCACTCGCCTGGATTCTAGGGCCAGTTTCCAGCTCACTGGAGTGGGAAGTGCAAGGAGAATGCCCTGCAGCCTCTCTCTGCCACCCAGCAGATGGCGGTTGCTGAGAGCCAACTGCAGCCTGCCTGGTCAATGAAACTTTACTGGGAGGGCCCTACCGTATGAATAAATGTCTTTAGACGGACTAATTAAAACAGCTCTTTTCATTAGGCCGGCCCATCTGTTAAAGCGTAGGACCTGATGGAATTGAGCACCAGTCGAATCTGCAGTAAAAGAAAGGCACTGGCCACACTGCACCTCTGGTCCAATAAAACTATTTGGGTTCTTCTGTGTGACTAATGAGATACCTTTATGGCCCCAGTGCTCAGGAGGGCAATCAAAAGAACTTTAAACAAGACTGCCACCTTTTATGGACCCCAGACCCTGCGTCAGAAGCATTTCATTAATTACGTTGCTTTCGTTAGCATCTGTGTTTTAGCGGTTACCCGGTTCAGTCCATTGGCATTTTGCAACCAAATAATCAGCAGGTATTTTAATCATGCCAGTGCTATTGTTTGTTTACAAGGCTATTTATGTAGTTTACATGAAACAGAGAGAAAATATTGGCTCATCAGAATTCCCTCTTCCCCCCTCCCCCCTATCTTGTTAAGCAAATGTATACTCACAATAAATGTTAATCATAAAGATGAGGTATTTGGGTCTATGGGGGTACCCACAAACCTGAATTTATCAACCCATAATCTGCATTTTGTGACAAAGGCAAAAGGCAAAAATACAAGGGCACTGCGGCAAAAACAAGACGTATCCCTCATCTACATTTTTATAAGGTCAAGGCACTCACTGGCAGAGAGGTGCCTGAATTCAGCAGGGACCCCTGCGTGCGTGAGCCATGCGGGCAAACAATTAAACACGACCATTCCCACGCGCAGTAAAACCCAGCCACGGAGGTGATTAAAAATCCACTCAGAAGAGGGAAATTGGGTGTGACATTGATGGTTCATGCTGACTGCCAGCTCACCCCCGATTCGTACTGACCTCTGACTTAGTAGGGCACGTTGGCCTAAAACGTGGAGGGGGGGGGGGGTGCCGAAGAACAAGAGCTCGGTCGAGAGTACGGGGTCTCAAATCAGGTCCGAGCTACAGGAAACACGGCCTCCGCAGTCTCAGATAGGCCGTCCTCGAGAATTCATTTCCTTTTGTTTTCCCCGGACAGGGTGGTGCTCAAGGTTAATTAGCACGCCTTTCATGGTTTTCACCTATGATTGCTTTTACGCCAAGCAGAATCAATCGGCAGCGCTTTAACACTCATACAAGGTTTCCAAATTTAAAAAAATCTGGAAACCACACCAGCTGTATTAATAAAAGATGCACAGATACACACAATTTGGTGGCAACAACATGATTACCATAGAGGGAACCTCGGTGTGACAGAAAACCTAGCAGAAAATGACCTGAATGAACTGATGGGAAAAGGATACAGCTTTTGTTTAGAACACGTGCTCAGTATAATCCTGGAAAATGCACGTTCCCCGTGAGCACAAGACTCCACTCTTCCCTGTATATGACTCCTTGGGTCTGCCAGAGAGGGCTGAGCGAATACACACGACGGTAAGGATGACACCTCGGTCGTCTTTGCTGCCAGATTAATGTCAGCTCCAATCAGGGCTGTGCTGAGCCTGTGTCTCCATTAAGAGTGCCCCGGACTCTGGAGTCGCCAGCTTTCCAATGTGCACGGGTCAGCACACACCAACCAATCACGTGCCTCGACCCAAGTCCAGAACTCCTCCAAAACATCCATGGGGGGGATTTTATGTCAACTAAAAAAGAAAGGCTCAACAGAACAATGAACAAAACAAAGGATTGTGGAACGTCGCCTTACCTTGAAACGCTTGGTATGTGCGCCAAGATCGACCGACTGAGAATCATAAAGCTGTTGCTAGTCGCTCTGAATACTAAACGATCTGCGATGGTGTCTGGGCCGCTGCTCCTCATTTCCCCACCGTTTCTCTCCCAAAGCGCAGGATATAGCCGGAGAGCCGGCACCCTAAGCCTCATTCAAACAGAAAATTGTGTTTATAGTAGTAAATTGGATTCTTGATTCCTAGGGCCCCTCGCTATTTTTCTGTGTTTGTACTCCATGCCTATTAAAGCAGTGCCAGGATACCCCGCTCTACACGCTGCTGAAGACCAGTCCTACCGGCCCTTAATTACTTGTGCAAGGGCCCGGTCTATGTTCTACCACAGAGGATCCACACGGTTATAAGCCATCTCACACACCCACCTCCGTTGCACAGTGCAGCCTCCAGCTCACACACACACAGGGTTAGGTCTGAATCGACTCAGCGCTTTGGCTGTCTCCTAGCTACAGGACCGTTTATTAACTTTTTAACTTGCGCTGTAATTATTCAGCTTGGTTCGTTTTCAGGGCTGCTGCTCTAATTAAAGTCACTGTCAGCCCAGTCAAACCTGCATGCCTACTCCCCCGAAACTTTGCTCTCTGTTAGAGGAAGGAAGTCACTGTCAGCCCAGCCAAACCTGCATGCCTACTCTCCCGAAACTTTGCTCTCTGTTAGAGGAAGGAAGTCACTGTCAGCCCAGCCAAACCTGCATGCCTACTCCCCCGAAACTTTGCTCTCTGTTAGAGGAAGGAAGTCACTGTCAGCCCAGCCAAACCTGCATGCCTACTCCCCCCGAAACTTTGCTCTCTGTAAGAGGAAGGAAGTCACTGTCAGCCCATCCAAACCTGCATGCCTACTCCCCCGAAACTTTGCTCTCTGTTAGAGGAAGGAAGTCACTGTCAGCCCATCCAAACCTGCATGCCTACTCTCTCAACTCTTTGCTCTCGTGAAGAGGAAGGCCCACACGGGGCCTCTTCCACTTAAAGATGAAAGAGCTGCCATGCGACACTCCTACATGACTGAAAACATTTTTATTTTATTTTTTTTATTTTTTTTAGGAATCGCCAATAATTAAGGCCCCCCAAAGCCAGAGAGGCACATGTGCTGGTACTAAATCTCCCCAGCCCTCAATAATTTAAGCCTCTTTTTCCACACCGGCTTGCTTTAATTACTGGAAATAAGTGGCAGCATTTGGCCAATTTTATGGTGCTTGTTGAAAAAGCAGGGACTGGTCTTGCTAGTGCAATCTGCTTGATTGCAGAGCTGTAAATCTAATGTCCAGCCGTCACACTAATAATATGAGCGAAGCAGGTACCCCATCACTACATTTTCCACCTACAAAGACCAAAGACGGGCAAAATGAGCATTTTATATTTTCTGCACTCTTTCATTAAGACCCAACCGCAGCAGCTTAGGCAGTATAAGTGATGGCTGAAGTTAACTTTCCAAATGTATTCATCCGTCACATTCATGCAGCTAAATGCCACGGTTTGGTGCTTGTGGTAATAAAGACTGTGACAAATTTAGATGGAGTGGCAATCACTGCCCCAGCAGGAACATTTCTTTATAGAGTTCGTGATTTTGTCTTACATTCTGTCAATTCATAGTTGCGGAGACAGCCATTATCCCAAGTCAGTCAGCAATCTGGAAGTCATTCAAGCGAACAATAAAAGACAGTGCTTTAATCTAAAAGCAAATTATTTTTTCAAAAGAACCGAAGTTCGACACCAACAGTGAAAAAAATGCAGGGATTTCTACTTGGCCTTCTTCAGTCTCCATTGTGTAGTTGTTCTGTTCTAAAAGTTCTATTTTTTCATACACTGCCTGGTCAAAAAAAAGTCGCCGTTGCACCCGTCATGCATAGTGCCCACTGTACAAGCCTGTGGAGGCAATGTTATGACCTGGGGTTGCTTCAATTGGTCAGGTCTAGGCTCAGCAACGTTATGCAGCAATAAAATGAAGTCAGCTGAGTACCTGAATGTACTGAATGACCAGGTTATCCCATCAATGGGCATATTCCAGGACGACAATGCGAAGATTCATCGGGGTGAAATTGTGGTTCAGGGAGCATGAGGAATCATTTTCACACATGAATTGGCCACCAGAGTCCTGACCTTAACCCCATTGAAAGTCTTTGGGATGTGCTGGAGAAGACTACGGAGTGGTTCGACTCTCCCGTCGTCAATACAAGATATCGGCCAAAAATTTATGCAACTCTGGACGGAAATAAATGTTGTGACGTTGCATAAGATCGTCGAAACAATGCCACGACGAATGCGCGCTCTAATCAAAGCTAAAGGCGGTCCAACAAAATATTAGAGTGTGCGACTTTTTTTTTGGCCAGGCAGTGTATTCTTAAAATAAAAAATATAAAAGTAAAAAAGCTAACTCTTGTATACTCTAATTAAAATACATTAAATGTAACACAATGGGAGCTGATTTACAAATAAGTTGAAGGAATAACTAATACACTTTGTGTTTCAATGGTGCATAAGAGGCAAGACTAAGACCCACCAAAAACATGAACTCACTTTACGTAAAATGTGGAAAGATAGGGGTCACTGGTCCATGAAAAATGTACGGAGGGCACTGCTATAAACCAGTCAATGAGTGACGTACCACCAATAATAAGACGACAGGTGTTAAACGACAGGTGTTAATGCTTGTGAACATAAGTTACTGCTACCACCCTCATAGGCACAAAGAATACACAACAGCATTAGCTCTGTGTGCTGGACACTGCACAACGGCTAAAATAAAGGAGACACATTGTTAAATATTCAGATGTTCATTTCCAATCATCATAACGTAGTGTTTGGGCAAAACATTTTCATGAATGGATGGTGGCTCATTTTCTTATCAGCATCCCTAATAAATATTGGTATTGGTTCCTTTTTCCTCATAAATCCAACCGCTCAATTTATTGGAGTGACTGCTATCGTTAACATGACGGTGGACCACAACATGGAAGTGGCTGGGGAGGAAAAATCTAGCAAAGCAGACAAACCTGAGAATTCTCATTCTCCTTCCGAGGGCTCCAGAGATTTTACCGCCTTTGATCCCGACCGTGTGCCAGACACACCCTCCAGCCTCCACCTCCATCCTTTTGTTTGTTAAAGACTCAGCGCTACATGAGATGAATTTTTAATAATGTTAGCGCCAGTAGACCGATTTCCATTCCACATCCTTATGAGGTGTGATGAAATCAAATCTTGGGAAAAGTTCCAAAAGTTAGGAAACGGTCATTTCCACATTCTGTATTGGGTTGTGTAGAGCTTCCTGGAATCATCCAAACACAATGAAGCCTTCAGTATAGTTAATTCACCATTTCCTTTACAGGGCTCATCCAAACCCTTATACAGGGCAACTTACACAATACACTTTTTAACAATATGCTTTTTTTTAGCATGCATAACATACACAATTATGTGCTAATACAGGTGTGTATTTACATAAACAATTCAAACAATAACTGATATGCCCCACCAGGTTTTAAAATGTATAGGCTTATCATTCTGGTTACAAGCCCAGTGCCTTCTGCACTGTGCTACAATGGGGATAATATGCCAAATGGATGACGACTTATGTTTAAAAGCTGTCAGAGAGCTAGCTAAAGGCATGGAGAGAAGCAGATTTAATATTGCGTCTTATGTTGTTCTACAATTAGCCACAAGCAACAATCTCAAATATGGGCATATTCACTTCTGCACCTGCAAACCCTTAAATCCGTTCAATTGGGTTCAGCACTTGTATGCCGTGCCTCAAAATGGTAATTGCCTTCTTCCACATATTTACACATAAAAAACAAAGAAACAAGACACTTTGAGTAAGAAGCCTAAAGCACCTTCACACAAAAGCTGATTATGTACTCGTTTATTATGGAAATGCTCTTTTCCAATCAGCTTCGTTTTAAGATGGCCGCCCTGTAGCCAACCCTAATTGCAGTAGAGTAGAGAAATGCAGTGTCAGTAAACGTGCTTCATCTTTGTACTGTAAATACCACTGATAGCTTATGGCCAGAAAGACACGGGGAAGAGATTTAGAGTAAACACAAACAATACACTTGTCATTACCACTGATTATTTAGGGTAGGGTTGTGTGGGTTTTTCAATGCATATGATGATACGTTAAGGAGTATGTTTGACTGTTGTTGACCAATTTCAGAACTAAGAGGCTTTAACCCTTCAAGTATTTCATGTGTGCCTTTGTTTTTCTTAATGCACATAGACATAGTAAACAAACATATATTCACCCACAATGGCAGGACATTTAGCAGAACAGAGTATGACAAAGGTATCCTGCAGCCTTGCTACTGAAGAGGAATATGATCGGTTTTACTAATGTTATTCAGCCAAGTCTAAGTTTAACAAGGGACAACCCCCACCTCGCACCTCCCCTCTACCTTCTTTGAAAAATCCACCAACCCCATGGTTTTTCTTCATTCAAGCGTTGTGTCAAAACGGCATCCATTTTAGGCACTACCCACAATGTACCACATACCCTGTGGTATATACTACCCAGGTTAGTCTCAGTTTCACTTCACCGTGCTGTTTTGCAAGACACGTGATGCCCATTTGTTTTGTCCGTACTGTGTAAATGGGGAAAGGGGTTCCATTTAATATTTTTAAAAAGCAGATGCCCTGCATTGTGAGCCTCTTCCTTTCAATGCCACAGCAGCTGGAAAGCGACCGCTGCTACGCATCTAGATTCTGAACCTCATCATTGGGCTTTGATAACAAGGTTGAGCCTGCACTTACACGGTCTCCGTCGCATGGCATCTGCTGCAGTTTAGCTCAATTCCTGGAAAATATGTTGATGGCGCAATATTTTCAACCTGAAGGAAGCCTCTGTACTAGGAAAAAAGCTAAGGAATTCATCTCCTTCTTGAAATGTGCTTTTGGCTATTGCTGACAGTCCAAACCCTATCCGTGTCTAGAACCACAGATCTGATACAAACTTCCCTCCAGCCACAAAAAGTAAGAGGGCACAACAAAGTAACAGTAAGTATTGATGCGTTTTGCAACTGTCAACTGTAGAAACCTGGGGTGGCTGTCAAGGGGTTTTCCCTGCTAAACCCCTGATATTCAATGTCGCAAAGTCGTTTGATATAAAGTTCAGGGTGTGCCGGTATCAACTGCAACTGGGGGCCCACAGGCTGGCACATTATGGTCTGTAGCAGCATCACGCAGGGTTTCCATGGGCAGAGATGGACCCATCTTATCTTATCGAGTGACTCCTCTGATCGATTGGGCACCTGCACACACCTGCAGGGTCTGTGCTGCCCAGGTATTCGACTACTGAGTGAAGAGAAATGGTGGCTGGCAGAAAGCACTTCAGATGAGCGCTTTGCTTGTAATAACATTGCAACATTGTAATAGTGTGAAGAAATGCAATATGAAAGTCCAGGTCGAACTGACAGTCATTTAATTGAACCTCTTGACATTTCTGTATTATATAACACGTTATAACACGGGACCAAACTTCAGACAACCCGAAGGAATGTTGGCATCGGCCAGCAGCCAACCTGGCTCAGCATTCTCCGGAGACAGAATAATGATAGCCTGCCTCTACGGGGAGGAAACGCATCAAATCCGAGCAGAACATCTGACCTTCCTACCTGCTGTCACTTCCCCTCAGTGCTGCTACACATCTGATTAACTTGTGACAAGGCACAGGAATTCAGCTCCTATCCACGGATCCCCAGGTTGAATGCCGAGTTTGTGTTTAAAAAACACTTTGGGCTTTGAGGCTTAAAAGTAGAGATGCTTCATGGCTGAACACAGCCATCAATTTGCCAATGCCGACTTCAGTTTTAAAGCTTTGCTGTGCTAGGCTCAGCATGATAGAGCAGGAATGCAGTGTTAGGCTAATATATGCAGCACACTGCTATTGGTAAACATACCCACAAACCCTTGCAATCCTGCTTATCAGCAGTTTGTGAATTGACATTTCACATTCAATAGATGGTGGACTATTTAATTTAAACATGCAGGCTACAAGCACACACAGTAGCAGCTGTAGAACTTTATTATAAACCTTGAAACCACCCTGTGCACTTGGAGCCAGCAAGAAGCTTAATGGTTATTACCAAGTAAAAATTGTTCAATCCATGTGGACACTGGTGTAAAACATGGCTTTCCTTGGATTAACATACTAAATGTAGTAACCAAGCAAACATCACGGCATACTTTGCAATCAAATAAATAAGTAGAGTAGATCAACAGATAAATTATAAAACAAATGATGGCTAGAGCACAGGCATTGAAATATGGCCCTTAAATCCAAAGCCGGCCCTGGATTTCTTTTCTCTCAGGTAATTAACTGAATTGGTGCTACTGATTGGCCAGACTGTCTTCACACCTGACTCCCAGGTAAAGAGAGGGTGGAAAAATAGTTAAAACTTTTAAAAAAAGTAAAAAAAGATGTCCGTACTCACTTAACTTAGGTAGATATCATCTCACAGGGTAGGTCTATTTTTTCCAGTTTTTCATGAGTTCATAATACAATGTAATCACTTTCTGGTGAAATGGCTCCTTTCAAGCCTCAAAGATAAAATCTAGGTATAGTTTTCATGCTCATTCATTTTCAATGTATTTTAGAGTTGAAACAAGGTAAGCCATGCCCTCAGATTTTCCTCATCCATGTGGCAATTTCCAGGTCTTATATCGTAGACAACTTAGTTACATAATTAAAACAAAGTGGACAAAAACAGGCAATTTATATCCGTGTTTACAAACGTCCCTTAGTACTGTAGGCTATGCATTTGAGCTGCCGATCACATAACCAGTAGTCTGGCTTGATTCCTCTCCACAGCCTGTCAGTTATGGGTGTTGCAGTTCTGTCAGGTTTCACTTTAAGCATGAGATGCACATGACTGAATATAAATGTCAGTGCCTTCATTCCCTCATCAGAATGCCTGAAGTGTCACCCTGTCGCCGTCACATTGATGAGAATAATACACTATCAATTGCCTTCTGTGATTTCATCTTGATTACAGCAGCCGTTTCCTGGAGCCAGCAGGCAATGTGATTAGTGGGGAGTTCTGGGGGCCTCAGCCTTCCACTCTGGGCACACTGCCTTCTCTGCAGAATAGACAAATTGGATGAGCATCCTGCCTGCTACCCATCCACAATAGGAGAATCAGACCCCACCTGTCACAGTGTTAAGCGTTTTCCGCTCTCCGGCCTGGAAAACGACAGTTGATTTTATCCATTTTGGACGCAAAAAGGGGCTTAGCCCATCGCAGTGGGCCAAAGTGCATTTTGTCCTGTGCACAGCCTACATGCTGAACAGGTGGAAGCATCCTCACTGCTACTTTCTCTATAAACATGAGGTGTCCTTGGGGGTCTGACTTGCACTGAACCTTAGCATGTGCACATGCCACTCACCCCTTCAGCATTTCCTCAGAAATCGCTCTCTTTAAGTAAAACAAAATGTATTTCGCTGAAACAAAGGGAGAAGAGAGGAGGCTTGGAGTCCCTGGCGTGGTTGTAAAACTTGGCTGTGAGCTATGGATGGATGGGGCTGCTCTTTGGGCAGAGTCAAAGAACATGGGCAGACTGCACAGCTAAATGTGCCTGTGGATCTGATTAGGGGCTCGGTAACCAGCTGCTCCCACTGGGTGGCCAAATCATCTTCCTGTGCTTTTAATCAAATTAAATAAAACGGGGAGGGCCAGAGATGGTGCGGATGGTATTACTCAGCATTGTGTCCACAGAGGTACACATACGCTTTTCAGCTGAGAGTTCAAGAATACACAAAGGGGTACATGTTCCATTTCTGCCATGTTCCAGATCGCTGCATTCTTCAGATTGCTCAAACCCTACAGCACAACAGAAATGTAAACATTAGGAAATAATTATCATGTCCTACATTTCCACATTCACCAACCCGCAAGGGGTGATTGTGCAAATGATTTGTCTTCGGTGTAGGCAATTCATTGCAAACTAATGTGAATTTTCTCCACAACTAAGAACAGGAGCTGCTTGGCTAAGTTGTTGCCAAGGGAGTTATGCTATTGAATGAATATCCATACAAATATGACAGAGAGAGAGAAGAGCCATTATCAAGTACATATTTCCCACTTGGGAACAAAAACAAATGAGAAATAAAGTCATTGATTGTCGTTCTTCCAAAAGAATGTCTCATCATGACCACATGTAACACAATGACGAAGGTTCAACAAATCAGACAAGAGCTCTAGAGAGGAAAATTCCCTCGCTGAAGAGTCTGACAAGTGACAATTAACAGGCCCCTGTGATTTATGATGCGTCATTTAGCAGTGTATTAAACTGTTCACTGAGATTCTTACACATATCTAAACAGGCAAGGGCGGATATTTCCAAAGCCCTTCATCATGTTAATAATATCCCCAGAAAATCCTCCTGCAATGAACATTACTCTCTGAGCTCAGTCAGAATTAGCAAGCTGGAAAACAAGGGACCGGGTAGTAGCCAAAACTCGAACAGTAATTACACCGCGAGGAATTCCACTCAGAGCTGGAACTGAGCTGCTGTTAAATGGGTTATAAATGTGCCTTTTTGAAAAGATGTCGGCAGTAAGCTGTCCAATGCAGCCCTTGCAGTGACCATGGTTCCGTCCTCATCAAACGAGGCGGTCTACCGTGAAATGCTGAGCAGGTGGCAGTGCTGGACGATAGCGCACTGTTTGTGACGGTGGTCTCAGCTTGCAGATAGACAAGGCGGGAGGCCTGCATTTCCACCCCACTCCTTTCCTGGCATTTAGTTACAGGAACTTACTGAAAGCCTGATTACCTACCAGTTCCATGATGGATGCTCTGCCCTCCCTTGTGAATCCATTTTTAAGCGCCATATCTTTAGGACAGGGGGGTCCTCAGTCTTTTTTTTTTGGGAGGGGGGGGCCTCAGTCTTATCCAGAAAGGGCCGGTGTGGGTGCAGGCTTTTGTTCCAACCAAGCAGTAACACCCCTGATTCTACTAATCAATCACTGGATCTTTGCTAAGGACCTTGATTAGTAGAATCAGGTGTGTTACTGCTTGGTTGAAACAAAAGCCTGCACCCAAACCGGCTGTTCCTGGGTAAGGTGGAGGACCCCTGCTTAATGATAACCCTTTTTAAAAAAGTGTGTCACGTGCCTGTATACTGTGGGAAGCTATTTTCTGCAGCATGAAGGGATAGTTCACTTTCTGGACGTTTTTTTTACAACAAAAATATTCTGTTTTAGTGTATATTTTCGATGGGCCCTGACAGTCTTTGTGCAAGAAAGGATATATTAGATGCTTACAGAGGTGGAGAATCCAGATTGAAAAAGTTAAAGTCCTCCCCAAGTATTTTGTTCCAATCACCTGGATTTGCTAATTAATACAATTCTTCAACCGGGAGGTAGAACTAATTAGTGAAATTAGCTGGCTGATTTCATTGGTGAAAGAAACACATGACTTTTTTCTGACCCCTGGAATTACTGAAGTGTATTACAACCTGCTGACTTCACACAAAAAAAAAAGTGAAATATCCCTTTAACACAATACGTGCACCAGTATCAATTGTGGAATGATTTTCAGGTTGATCATGTGGTGAGATCACTTTTGCCTTTCTGTAGAAGTTCACCAGTGACTATAATTGCACACATACAGATCTCTATTGGTATGCAATGCATTGGGCTGGAACTGCGTGCCATTAACATGCCGCAAGAGCACACACCTTCATTCACTGATTACCCAGGCAGCAGGGTGCAATGCACACAGCATACGCATTCTGTATTATATGCCGTCTCTTTAGTATACTGGACATTTTAACTGCCTAAGTAATGCATCGCACTCAAAATCTCTTCTCTGCATGCTCATTAAAACTAACCGCCAACACACAGGAAACCTTCCTTCTTGACTCATTCGGAATCAATTACATGCATTTAAAAGTACCTGAAGTGGATTTGATGTAGAATTTATTTAGTATCTAAAAATGACTAGAACTTTAAAGTATTTGTGTATTTTAAAATGAACCTCGGGGGAAGTGTGTAGTTGTACATTCCATGTGCAAGTAAGAGTCAGGTTCATTTATAGGTTCAAATGCTAATGTATAAAGAGTGGTGCATCTAATAAATAAATAAATCTATTTTTTCCATTAATAGTCAAAAAATAATTTTTTTTTATACCTAAAAGGGACTGAGGTTGAGGTTGTACACAAATATGCTGTCAGTGATTTCACTGTTGAGCTTTGAGAGAAACTCTAGAACCTTTAGGAGGCAGAATACAAGGGATCATTCCAGTGACATGAACTCATATCCGATTACCACAGGGCAGATAACTGTATCCTTCCACAACTGCTGCAGCCTAAAGCATCATAAAGCACTTCATCTCAGATTGAGTTTCAGTGGATTACCTGATTTATAGTGCCTGTCTGTACCGGAAACCTCATATGCAGCATGTTTCTGAGAATGAAGATACTTCTAGATCAGCAATACTGTCAGTCCTGGTGTAAATACGCCACACACCTTTAAGGATGGCCAAAATTGTACAGATGAATTTGTGCCGTGCGTAGATCCGGATGTATGAATCACGTCAAAATTTAATACTAGTTATGTTTTATTTCAAAAACAATGGCAGAGAGGCAAATACAAATGTAATCCTTTATATATTGCATTTGATAAAACTACACTGAAGCCTGAATGCACTGCTTGAATTAATGTGCATGTTTAGAATATCTGTTATGCCAATGTACAATAAGACACAATATACTATCTGAGAGTAATGCGAGTGAACAGAGTGGGACATGTGATGTAAAATATTCATACACATTAAAATGATGGGCAGAAAATAGCATCTCCCCACAATGAATGAGACAACACAATAAAATGGACTGAAAATGAAACAAGTGGATACACAACAACTCAATAAGAAGGAACATATCTTTTATTCACAAGTAAAAGTCAATGCAAGCTGCCATATCATACATTTATACACAGGATTTGAAAACCCTATACAAAAACCAAAGACACTTGAAAATATGATTTGATATGAAATGTGGCCTTACATACATTGTTATAGCGATTCTTAAAAAAATGTTTCCGTTTGGTAACGGTCAGCTCAGGTAACCGACCACGCATTAGTGAAAGCCAGGGATTTTATTACAAAACAAGAGCAAAAAACCAAAACGACGTGTAATACAAAAAGATGAATAAAAATCTCATGCAGCATCTTCAGAAAGGGCCTGAGAGTATATCCTTATTTAAAGAAGAAAAACAAGATCAGTTCAGAATTATAAAAAAATAATAATAATAAATCAAAAACAAAGAAAGAACGAACAAGCCAGAGTTTTTGTCTCTACCTCTGGAAAACTGAACAGTTCATAGCCTGTTTATTGGGTTTATTCAGAGAGGGAGAAAACAATGAACACATACTGGCAGCTACATTTTGCTGAAATCACAATCTGATTTGTTCACTTGGTTCACGGACCCAATATCCTAGGGCTGCAAATTGAATCACGGCATCCTCATGCTCGGACCTGGAGATTCTCACATCCCTGCTGGCCACTGACAGGAAACCGCCATCATTCTGGGTGGGGATTGATTGATCCGAGGACATGAATGCATTAACAGAAAGATACAGTACTGAACCGGTACGCCTTTTCGGCTGTGTTGGCAGAGTGGCGCAATTCGGAAAAAGAGAAGAAATGAAAAGACCGGCGCACTGCATTGTGGGTTGGACCAGGGGACTGATGGAACTGTGAAGCGTCGAAACTGGTCCAGATGTTTGTGCTAAACACTGACATTTTGAGGTTCTTGGTTGGAGCAAGAGTGGTGGAATGCATAGACTGGCCTGGGACCTCCCTGCACAAAACCACTGTGGCAGTTGAATGGCCTTGATTATGGTATCTCACCTCTGCCCTTTGCTCACCCAGTAGAACCCCCCCTCCCCCTCCCCCTCCCATCCCCATCAGAGCCAATGTAAAGAAACGGGTTTGTGGACGTACCGAACGGCACTGGTCCTGCGCGCTCACTGTGCGCACGCGGGTCTATTTCTCCGGGTGACTCCGGCGCTTGCGCTGCAGAGTACGGGGAGCTTGTCACACCATGAATCACGCCGGCCTCCTGTTGAGAGCGGCCCGGCGCGGGCGCTGGCCCTCAGGATTAATGGGCTGCCATTGCCACATCTCCATTTAAATAAACAAGGGCAAGCACTCCACAACAACAGGTTTGCTTTCTCGTGTCGCGCACGTCCGCCGGGACCCCCTCGTGATCAAGGCAAATGAAAACGCCGAAGGAATTCTGCAACGCTGCCGACTGAGGCATAGTTATGACAGCAAGTCTACTCCTTGATAAAATAATGCAGTACTTAGGTTAGCCATCCATATAAGAGAAACCAAGGTGGACAGAAACCTAAGGTCTAGAGGCTGTATGACCACGGGCACACGTTGACTTGAGGTTTGAACATGAGAAAGGCAAAGTTTGGGATGCAATAACATTAGCTTATTGCTTTTATTTTTTCTCCTTTTATTTCATTTTTTCTTACCTAAAATGATATTTTTACATACTGTATAATCATATAAATACACTATACAATACAATATAAAATACGTTTATTTTTCTTAAAAGGAATATGTTTAGGGTTTGCTTAGGTATGCTGGTTTTAATACTAGCACCAATACAAAAAATATTCACTTGAAAACAGTCTTAAGAAAAAGGCACTTGCGGATGTAGTGAAATGAATTGGTTTATGACATCTGCTTTCCGTCTCGTCAACGCAGACAATGTAGAAACGTTGCTGCTTCTTCAAAAGTCCTGCTCCATTCCCATCTGTCCTATATCGTGAAGATTTCTTTTTGCAGAAAGAAAAGCCCATTTTCTCCATGCGACTTTTCCCATGTTTGACGCCCATTTTAGTTTTGCCTTTACGCCGCGGGCCGCCATCCTGCTGCCTCATTCTCGCCGCATCTACGAACTCACTGCTACACTTCGTCGTCCTTCCTTGTCGACTTTCTGGATTCCCTTCTCTCCCTCTGTCACTCTCTCACACTTCGACTTCTCGCGGCCCATCTTGCACGTCGGATGCCACCCCGATGTCGAAGCACGTCACCATCATCACACGCGACTTGCATAGGTTGACGCAGTACTCCAGTTCGTCCGTGACCTGCTCCAGGGCCTCTAAATACTCCTGCGACTCCTTGTCCAAATCTTGGTCCACCTCGACTGGAAGGGAAGAGGAAGATTGAGAGGTGTGAGTTCTGTGGCCGACACACACAGCAACAAGCTCAGTGGGCCGGTTAATGTTATTCACTGCTTTTCCACTCCTGTGGCTAAACTGAACTGTGAAAAACTGAAATGTACCACTGGTTGGATTTAAAAAAAAAAAAACATACAGGACCATTGGGACACATATGAAATGAGTGCCAACATGAAGGAAATAAAAGGAATGGGTTTGCTTCACTTCTGAAGCACCCAGTCCAACATTGATCATTTTTCAACACAAGATTTGTCTTGATGAACAAGGGACCAAACAGAAGGTATACAAATCAGGTTTCTGGAGTCAAATATCAATTGATGGGGTGAATGTCCACAGATCCACAGAGGATGCCTTTAAATGTCATATTGCAGGTCATGTAAAATTATTCAGCAAACAACTGTGGATGTTCATCATAGTTTAAAAATGCAACAGAAATTTAGGACTTTTCTGGGTTTATTCTGTCATGTACAATGGCCTGTATGTCTCCCAGCCCGGAAGTAACGTAACGTGAGGTACACAAAGAAGCTAACTGAGTGAGTTAAAGTAACCACCCACAATGTTTGATCACTGATATGATCTAAATTGAATATTTGATCTCAACCACTGCATAGGCTATACTGATATTGTTTATGGATATATAGTTAGTGTTTGATTTTATATCTCAATAAATGAGAAAGGTTACATTTATGTACTTCGCTATATTTCTGTGTAACGATAAGCACTAACCCCTCGATCCATAGCCTAGCATGGCTGTGCGATAGTAAACCGGCGACATTACGGATTTCACAACTTTGAAATAGGAGTAGGGGTTACTTTAACATTTACTTCCTGCTTTACGCAACATATTTTGATAGATTGTGGCTTCTCTGGGAGCTACGTTAGTAATCATAGTTTACGTTAGTATAGCTAGCTAACTTTAGTTCATGATGACCATAATTGCATGCTAACGCTAGATTTGATCTATTATAGCTAGCTAGCTATAGCAAACAAATAACGTTACATCACTATAACCTCTAATTTCAAAGCTTTGAAGTGTAATTAGCAAGCTCTCTAGGGTTGACAGAATGCTTGTCTGGTTGTAAATACCTGTTTGGAAAATTTATTACAACGGTGGTAACGTGAGGTACACAAACAAGTTAGTTTTTTATTTATTATTTCTATGCATTTGGAGAACCTGCAATATGCCCTTTAAGGGGTATTTGTACTGTGGGAGAGAAAGGTGATTTATATAGTGTGTCTACTCCCATCATTGCCCTGTTCTTGATAGGAAGCATAGATGCAGGGGTCGCATCCCTGGCCAAAGCCTTTTAAAAGCCCTGCGAACACAGAGATGTGAGGGCCTATGAGAAGCAATTCAGCCTGTAACCCTGAAACGGCAAAGGGAGAAAAACACCGTATTGATTTTGAGACGCCGTGGGAGTGCTCACCGAGATGAGGCTTTGAACAGAGTGAAAAGCTGCGGTGCATTTCCCCAGCACAGCCTTAAAGTCAGGCGCTCGGCGCGACTTCAGGAAAATAACGACTTCATGTCTATGACCTTTATGGACCCATTTATTGTTTTATTTCTCCATCTCAGAAAAAAAAGTCGCACTCATCCAAAGGGACACTTTTCCAAAAAAAAACAAAAAAAACCCTTTTAGTTTCAATTCTTTGCACTAGAAATAAAGGTAACTATTATGTTCCAAAATGCCACTATGGCTGAAGTGGCCCCGGAGGCCTTTTGATTAATAACTCAGATTCAAAAAATAGATTATTATGGACAGAGTTGCAATGCCCTGGGAGTTTCAAGAATTAAACGGAGGCAACTGTGATCCATTCGACTGTAAGCAGTCTCTTTCTATGGCCTGTTTCATTCATTCAGCATTACAGTGCTAGATTGACTTGTACGGCTTTGTGTCTATGGAGTGGATAATAATATCCGTTATGTGGTTCTCAATCTGCCACAAACTTTAAAAGGCTTTAACAAAATGACACGTTCAATTCACCACTGACCGTGACAGTAGTGGCATACATCATTGCCTGTTCCCGCCTCCACAACCATAAAGGGGGGACAAAATTAAAAGCCGTGGACGGAGGCCTGCTTCCTGAACTTTGTGTGGGTTCAATGAGTGGTTAAGGCAGGTCAGAAGGGGCAAAAGTGGGAAAATGCCGTGGCCTCGGAAGTATCGCCCGGTGGTAACCTTCACAGGACTGTTCTCGCTAGGTGGGCCTGCAGGCTTCTAAAGCAGCTACAGAACACAGGCAGTCAGATCTGAGTGTGTGGGGAGTAACGTGGGCATTCTGTGATAAAATAACAAGGCAGACGAGATGTGGAGGGCTACTGAATATCAGATGTGGACGTGGGGGGCTACTGAACATCAGATGGTGGATGTGGATGATTAGAACCATCCCCACATTGCTCATCACCATCTCTGAATACACTCAATGAAATGGATCGCCGATGGGAAAGCAGTACTATCAAGTGTTCTAATATTTACATGCTCTTTACTGCACGATTAGGAGACCTTTCAAAACACACCACAAGCAAAGTAACAAGAGAACATATGACGACAACAACAACACAACGCCATGTAGTCAACCCAGGCCAGGAGAGTATACATGAGTATAAATGCACCTAGGAAAAAACGATGTGTAAGAGAAACCGTGCTTGCGGTGCAGTTACGGATGCCCTACAGAGCGCCCTGGTACTCACACTCTCCTGTCCACTTGCTGG
This sequence comes from Synaphobranchus kaupii, assembly GCA_029718625.1. NCBI lineage: Eukaryota > Metazoa > Chordata > Actinopteri > Anguilliformes > Synaphobranchidae > Synaphobranchus > Synaphobranchus kaupii. Next base: position 18,661,758 of record CM056390.1, read on the forward strand.
GATCCATCATCAGCCTCTGCTTGGTGTCCTCCAGTTCCTCTTTAAGCATGTCGTGCTTGGCCCGCAGGTCCTGGATCTGCTGCTGCCGCCTCTCCAGAATCTTCAGCTTAGTGTTGAAATACAGCAGGCCCTGAAGGAGGATCGTAATCAGAGGTGAGCTACTGTGCTGTCACCTCACCCAGCACACATGCTATTCCATCCTGCTGAGTGTAAGGACCATAATGAATCTTTACACTAAGACAGATTATTATAAATTAAAGCAAAGATCATAAACCTGAAGAGACAGGGCTTTTCTTTGACTAGACTAATTAGGACTGAACTCAGGGGAGAAAAAATTGACTTGGCTTAATCCTCTTTTTTTATCTGCAGGAGAACCATATGCTGGAGTATTAGGAACAGCTTATTGAAAAGTGCAAAAATGGTACGGTTTTTTTCTCCCTTGACTGGAATCAGTGGAATCACAATTACTGGATCCACAAATGTGCTATGAGGCATTTCTAGCTGTGGCAATATAGGGGTACACATTGGATTTTGCTATATACCTTGTGATAATTCATTTTCTCGGCCAAGGGATTAATAAATAAATTAATAGTCTTGTACTTCACCGCCCACCCTAAATCCAAACCTCCCTCTGCTCCCATTTCGGGAAACACCCTCACAATCAATCCACATCCATCCTGCCTGTTCAACATACCTTCTCAACATCCTGGAACGGCTGCTGCAAGAGAGAACACAGAAAGAAGAGCAGGTCAGAACAGTCTAGAGCAGAGGTCTCCCTCTTCTCGCATATGCACGCTCACACAAAGAAATGTTGAGTTGGCAGCAATGGAGGTGATGCAGGGAGAAGCACTTCATTACGGCGATTCAAGTCACATCGGCTTTCAAAGACGAATTGAAGATCATCTTTTCCTAATTGAAACTAAATCAAACCACCATCCAGCTGATTTAATATCTTCTTTTAACAAATCCCCGTCTGCCTCGCTCCCACTTGTGGGAATGGTTAATGACCCATGGAAACGGAGAAGGCCATAAAGAGCGATCAAGCAGCCCAGGACGGTGGAGGAGCCTTCATTTATCACACAGTCCTCGACCACACTTGCTCTCCACATCTTCCCTCCACCGCTGCCTGGCCCGTGTAATCAGTCATATCTAAACCAATTAACCCTAGACAGTAATTGCTTTCATGATCCGTCCACGTTCCTGCTGAACCCAGCGTACAACAGCACAAAGAGTGGTCACAGGCACTTAAATGCAGTCATTTGCCACCAAGCTGATGGAAGGTCAAACGGCTGAGACAGACATTCTTGTCTTGTTCCTTAATAAGACGCCTAACCAAGGATGATGAGCTAAGATGTTCTTTCAATGTCAACTTGGTATTGCTCATCCAGAATAGCTCTGAACTAGTGCCATCATTTAGGCATGTGAGCAGTAAGGAGTAATAGCTTAACTGAACCTTAAGTAGGTTTGAATATTTGGGGCACAGAATACATAAACTAATGCATATGTACGTGCATTCCATGGTTCATGGATCTTACGTAAACCAATGCAATGCTGTTAGACTAACGCCAATAGCAGCAACAACAACAAAAAAAATTCAAATGGTGTCACATAAAGAACCCTTTCCTATAGTCCACTGGGCATTGTGCTCACCTCAGCTGCATCCTCTTGTCGTCTCCTCTGTAGTCGCTCCACATCGTCAATCTCATACACCTTGATCTCAAAGGGCTCCTTCAGAGTCCCGGGCAATGGGGGCAGGTCCACCCACTGGCCCGTGGCACTGGCCTTCTTCCCAAGGGACGAGGTGTCTGGCAGAGGAGCGGGGATCAGACGCCGCCGCTGGAGGCCTGGAGCATGAAGACACACAGTCAAGGATTTAAATGAGCTCTGGCTCATATACATATACACAGAGTACCTAACCACAAATAGGCAAGACGTGGAACATGCCAAGATGTAATAGCAGACTACATAGGACTCCAGTGTGTGGTATTGATTGCATATTTATAAGGTATAGCGCTATCTTTAGAACCTAACAGATATGAATTACAGAGATGGACTACATAAATCTATGAATGAACAGAAACAGGTTATGAGTTTCCACCGCTCTGGAACTCAATATAATTTTATTGCTTTCATCAAACGTTTCTCCTGTACACTTATATGAGAAAATGAGACAATGTTCTCTGGATTAAAAAATAAGCAGGCACTCCATTTCTACTTAATGTTCACCATTCCACAAATTCATGTACGGAAAAAATGTGCACTGCATTCATTTATCATGGTTTAATGGCAATCATTCTGTGAGTGGTCAGTGTATCAGTAATTCAGGTGGTGAGAGAAGCAAGCAACCGATAATAGGAATACCAAACTCCAAATGAAAGTGAGAGCATGTACTTTCTCCATAGATTAACACAAAACTGCCTCGAGGCACAAAGCATCCAACCTGTCAGGGATATAATACATTTTTGAGAAATTTGTGCAATTCTAAAGAGCTGTTGCTATTGATTTTGTGAAGCAGATTCTAGACATGCACATGCTGTGCGTGTTATGGCATCGTAAGTGGGGCCGGCCCTCATTTTAAGAGGCTAAACCAGTAGGCTCTCATTCTACAAGCTAGTTCTCTTAAACAACTGCTCCATCTTAGTGACCACTCAGAGGGACTAACCCTCAAGAAGGGGATATAGAGTATATGACTCTTGCTCAATGAGTTGTGAATGAGATGGTTGTATGAATATGTTCACTGAACCTTTGTCAAAGAATACATTTACAGCATACTGATCCACATTGGAAGACACAAATGTACTATTTGTGATTAGCAACTTCACATTTTCACAAATTACTTCAAAAACAAAACAACAGTTCTTACCATTAGACCTCTTCTTGGGGGATTTAGAAGCCCTGGTGCGGCCAGAAGAGGACACACCACTCTCGCTCATGGAATCGTGGGCAGAGGAGGCACTGCCAGTGGCTTCACTGTCCCGGATCATGCTCTCATAGCCGCTGCTGCCTCCACTGTGGTAGAAGAGTGCAGTGCGCCCCATGGCTGGAGGAAGCTCCCCACTCAGGACGCTGCTATTGTCACTGCCATGTCCACTGCTGTAGCGCTGAGGCCTTCTTGGCGCTGTGATCTTACTGTAGGGGGATGGCAACATAGGGGTGGAGGTCTTGTCATCACTGAGGTTCACCCCACTGTCATTGCCACTGTCTGAGTCCCCAGAGCCCCTGAAGTGCTTTCCAGGGCTGCCTGATGCCAGTTCGCTGACCCTGCTGTTTGCTGCACGGATAGCTTGCTTTGTGCCCATAATGGTTCCCCTCCCAGGTTTACCGCTGACCCCCGTCACAGACCGCGTTGCCGTCTTCCCAGTGGGGGGAAGGTTAGCACTCCGTGTGGTTGGAGCAGCAAGAGATTTGGTGGAGGAGCTTAGGGCCTTGGAGTTGCTTGAGGACAGGCTACGGGCCTTGCTTCCATTTATACCCATTGCCTTGGGGTTGACACTGCCCTTTATCTGCCCTGTTTTGCCTGGGGTTCCTGTGGCAGTGCAGGGAGGTGGAGATGTAGCACTGGGTGTGGAGGCAGAGGTGGGCATTCCAAGCCTTGGTATAGACCTGCTGGACTTGCCATTGCTGCCTAAGCTGGCACCACTATTCTCTCTACTGAGTCCAGGTTTGGGCCCCACTGAAGCCAAGCTGTCACATCTCTCCAGAGAAATCTGACTGCCATAGCACTGTCCACCATCTCCTTTGACCCCCCTGCTCTTTAGACTAGACGTTGCTTTGGCTGAGTTATAGTCAGCCTTTAAGCTTGATGTTTTGTAGCTACTGGAGTCCCCTCTGAACCGTACATCAAGTTCATCTTCTGATGCTGTTGCCCTAGGTGCTGAGGACTTTCCTGCATCAATACCTGCAGACTTTAAGGCACTTGGGGTCAGCAAGATCCTGTTCTTCTGATCTAGGCTGGATTTACGGACTGGTGGAGCAGGGGGTGAGGTGCCACCAGGCTTAGAAAGCATACCTTTCTGTCCATTTGTTTTCTTTCCCAAGGAGGAGAACTTGAGGCTTCCGGTCGCCGATGTGGCATCTAGATTCCCTTTGGACTCGGGGGAACTGTGGATGACAGGCACAGTGCCCAGTGTGGTTGCCCCTCTCCGGAGCTGCGGCATTTTACTAGGAGCCTCCATTTTCTTAATGCTAGACTTTTCGCAGCCATCCACCACTCTCTGTGATGAGGTAGACCCCTGTGTTTTGGGTGGTCGAGGTACACTGTTGCTGTTCAAGCCTGCCTTCCTGGAGGGTATGCCACTTGTGCCATTCCTGGAAAACTTGCTAGAAGAGACAGTCTCAGAACTTTGAGATTCCGAGTGACTGTCAATGCGCAACCAAGGATCATCTGGCTTGCCTTCCTGTCTCTGCAGTTCGCGGCCACTGCCGCTGTTGCTGCTACTACTCTGGGGGACAGATGAGGTAGGTTTGATTTTCCTGGGAAGACTGGAGTGAACAACATGGGAGATCTGTGGCAGTTGGGAAGCGTTGAGAGTGCTGGCTTTTGTTACTTTAGAACCTCTGGTGGATGCTTTGGTAGAGTCAGGGGATGGTGGGCACTTAGTCATACTTAGGGAGAGTTTGCTGGAGGTGGCACTGTCAGTGTCCAATTCTGAGAAGCAAAAGCCACTGTCATTCAGGGAGCTCTTGGCATCCTTAGGAGTGAAAGGCTCCTTGTGAAACATGCCGAGGGAATCCAAATAGAAGGTCCCCTCTGGACCAATGTGCTTAGACTGTGGTATGAAGCTGTCTGTGGAGTGTGCACCTTCACTCTCCAGTGTGCATACACTAACTTCACTGAGCCAGGAGCTGATAGAGGAGCGCCTACTGCCAATGCAGGGGAAAGGCTCTTCTTGCAAAGGTCTGACCATCTCTATATTAACCCCAGAGGCACCCACCTGGGAGGTATAGGCATCAAACTCATCATTAATGCTACTGATGATGCTAACCGGACGCGAGCCTGAGGCCAGGGCCTGCAAAGAGCAGTCACTATTGAAGCTAATAATGCTAGAGGGCCTCCCATTGTCAATGATGCCGCCGAAGGACAGCTCCTCCACCACTGTGAACACCAGCTCATCCTCTCCATTCAACTCCACAGGCTGTTGCAGGGTCACAGTGGTCCTCAGGATATCCCTGTCAAAACACCTCCCTCTTAGGGTTGAGCGGAGGTGGCTCACCTCCAGTGGGGTCCTGCTCATGTGGTGGGCTCTGCCTAAGACTGGAGAGCTCCCGGCTTCTCCTCGTTTCACAGCTTGGTGGCTCATCCCTACAGGGGGGATCCTGGTGGCAGAGCTTTCCTCAGTCTCAGGGTACAGCCTCCTGGGCTCTCTCTGCTGGGGGGGAGGAGGAGCAGGTTTGGGTAAAGGCTTCTTGTTGAAGTAGACCTTCTCACGCACCACCGGCTCAGAGTCTTGCGATGCTGCGCCGCCATGTTTGTAACCGCTGGTCCGGCCATCAGAAACTAGCACTTTCTCCCCGTCTGCGCTTGTCCGACTTAAGCTCTCTGAGATGCCCCTTTCTGCGGTGGCTCCTGGCCATTTGGAATGTTCCATTTTGGACTTTACAGCAGTGCTGTTGGTGGGGTGAGTTGCTATGCAGTGGGGAGACTGTTTTGGAGAAATGTTCTCCTGGGAGGATGCTTTGGCAGGGGTCCTAAGGGAAACAGAAGCCCCTTCTTTAACTTTGTCCGCTACTTCACTGTCCATTTTGGGGCCTGTCTGAGACCCTCTGCCCTCCCCTGTGAAGGAGTTAGGCTCCTCGCTGCCATCAATGCACTCAAGTCTTTCCTGAAGCTCTGCAAATGTGTTGCACTTGAAGAGGTCTCGATCTACTGGGCTGTCTTTGACGCGCTTCCTGTTCAGTGAGGGGATGATGGGAACGAAAGCAGGTGGGCCCTCGTTGTCACTGAGCTCACGGTCAGAGATGGCAGCTCCCCCTGGTCCAACATAGATGACTGTGTCACAAGACTGCTCACTACTAGAGGAGTAGTCTGGGTCACTGACTAAGGCTGGCAGGTCTGGGTCCAGGGCCACCGTCCGAGGATGGAAGGGCCTTAGGTGGGGTGGTCGGCGGATTCGCCCCTCTTCACAGGAGCTGTCCCCACCAGAGGAGCTAGATGCATACTGAAAGCAGGATAAGAAAGCGAATAAAAAAAATAAATTCACACTAAGTACAGGTATCTCTAGTTTTTTTATTTATTTACCTTGTCCATCCATTACTTTATTTTTTTTACATCCTTTCAATACATAGCTGACTGAGTTTTCAAATAACAACTTTGAATTCACAGCACAATCAATTAGAAGGCAAATATCAATTCCTTCGACATTATAAGTCAATATTCTTAAAGGTTAAAAGTCCACACCAATAAGCAGACAGATATTAATGCCAATACTATGTATCGGCATGAATGTTATACATTTAAATTGTGCCTCAGATCTATAAAATATAAATATATGCTGTCATTCTGTCTAATTACATTGAAAGTATATTTCCCTAATCTGAGTGCATACATTACACCCTTCCTTAGGCGATAGTATTGATTGTATGTTGTGAACCGCCAAGAAAAACCAGGTTTGAATTATAGCACTAACAGCCTTTCATTAGCAGAAATACAGATGTATTTATAGATCTAAAAGCTTTGTACACCTAAGAAATTGTTCACTCTCCAGGCCAGTTTACCCAGACTACTGAAAACAATATGGGGGAAACATAACAAGGCTACAGTTGAAGGTAAAAATAAGAGCCCTAGAGTTGAAGGTATTGCTTTGTGCCAATTATGAGCATGTGACACTCAGTCACCCGCCTGTGACGGTAAAAACAGCATTACATTCAGAAACTGACCTTGGATTTCTTCTTCCTCATGCGGTGGATGCGGGAGGCCAGCTGAATGGTGGTGAGCGACTCGGCGTAATTGGCCGGAGAGTCAGAGATGTGGGCAATCATGGTGGTTCTGCAGTTGATGTTCCCCAGCGATTCCCTCAGCAGCATCGTTAGCTTACTGTCCCTGAATCGTATCAAAACAAGTGCCATTGTTCCACGCTGCACAGAAAACCTCTCTTTGACGTGCTTACACCTTCATTCATGCACAGCAGCACGTGACAATATAATATACATAGACAATATATATAATTATAAGACTATGTAGGTTTGCATATGTTTAGACAAATCCACATGACTGTTTATTTTTGTAATATGCAAAGGCCCTAAGTCTGGCTTGCCCTTGACTGATTCCAGTACATTAAAAAGCAAGACTATCCGCTTTGACCCCCCTGCCTCTTCTCTCCCTGCTGATCTCTTTCCGCCGTTCGATTCCCACCTACACCTTTACCGCCTTATCACTCCGTCTTCCACAACAAATTCCTCCGATCAAATGTTATCACATAACTTCCCAGATCCAAGAATTTATTCTTTCTGAATGTGCCTTCTCCTATTTGTGCTTTAAACGAGGAAATAAGCTTGAGCGATTTATCTGCGACCACCACGAGAGTGGAAGACCAATAAACAGGGAGGCATGCCAGTCAAGCCATAAAGCTGTCAAGGTAAACACACACACGCAAACCTACCGTGCACCTTCCATTATTTATGTGGAGGCTTTAGTTTTGTTTTTTTACTGATCGGCAGCAGGCTTACCTGTAAGGTACGTGCTTAGCTCCATTTGCCAGGGCGAGGATGACATTGCCCAGGGCGGTCAGTGACAAACACAGGCCCCCGCCTCCGTCCCTGCTCTTGCTCAGGACCTTCTCGCAGCTTCCTAGGTCGATGAGGTGCAGTCGGCTCCGCCCGCCAGACACTGTGAGCAAGACAGGGAGCCGTGAGGAGCCGTTTCCCCTGATGACGATCCGTCTCAACACGGTGCTATAGTTTCCGGTGAACCGAAAGTGGTCGGTCTGACCCGTCAGCCCAGCTGCTGAGATCGCCGTCTGATTAATTCATGAGTAAGCCGGGGTCTGGCATGATTCAAATGTGGCTGAATTTGCCCCAGTTTAAGAGCAAAGGGAGGTTGTTCTAGATACCAGGCACATTACTCAGAATGTCTGACTAGGTCCTAATGGCACATTTGTAGAAACAAAATGAAAACACGAGTTAGTATTTTAGAAGATTAATGTTGCCAATAACATCATGTAGAACGGCTATCATTGCCACACAGCACTACCATCAGGATAAACTGATACAAGCCCTTTCACAAATATGTCTGATGCATTACTGCGGTTGACTGTTAGCGGAAATTGAAGATTTTCCAGACAAGAGGGCAGTGGAGCATTAACCCATTTTCAGTCAGATTTATAAATTAAGAGCAAAAGCTCCACTCAACGTGGTAATGTAAACCGGCCTACCATTTTCAAAGCCACAGTGCTCCAGTCCATAAACATTCAAAGTAAGAGGGCTGAAGCCTCATTACATATTCAGATTTATTCCTGTATTAGCCTGCATCTACCCCGCGTTACTGCGACAGGAGTGAAATACTAATGTTGAACCTAATGTAAAGGTACCTCAATGACTAGTTCCAGCAATGTCCTATTAACATATGTGAGGTTGAAGAAAAGAAATCACACAGCTTGTTACTATTCTTGTGAAGGTTTTATAAATTGGTCTAAATGATGCTCATTAATTTATCCTTTCCCTGATTGAGTGAAAGATTAACATAAGGTTGAGTTTTGTCTTTGCACTGATTTGGCTCTAACGTAGGCTATCAAAATCTGTTAATGTGCATGAAATGCATTACCAACTGCCATATGAAAGCAGCCCTGCATTTAAAATGTTTCTAATAGAGTATTTGTTTTGAGCTGCAAGCAAATAAAATATATTGAGTGTTTTCAACAGTCTGGTTGACTAAACAAAGCTGACAATATTTGCTGAAATCGCTGTTTGCGTTATTGAGCTATTCTAGTTGGCTCGCTTTCTCAAAGTGCTTTTTATAAGCCCTTATTGCTTCAACGTATTGGCAGAAAGAAGCAGGGGAAACAGACGCGATTCTGAGGGAGCGAGGTCATTCATTAAAATGACAAAGGACACAGGGTCTCACTCTCTGAGGAAGTTACCACCAATGAACCCTGGGAAGTAATCCATTTCCTATTATGGCTCATATAACAAAATGATCGTGGTGCCGATATATTTGATCTGTGTGGAGGAAAAAATAAAAAAATAAAAAAAATAAAAAACCTCAGTGTAAAAAATGCAGCCACAGCCACACTTGATTGATTTACTTTTACGGAGTGGAAATGCACAAAATGGAGAATTTTGGAGCCATTTTGTTGATTCAGACACACAACCAAGTGGGCTCACCCAGTCGGAACGGAAGAGGAATGAGGGAGAGCACCACCTAGAGGTGAGCTCTGACCGCCGGACAGACACGCAGAACAGCGGAGGGCCTTACTTCCTCCTTTGCCGCTCTTTTCCATGCGGTACTGGTAGATGTGCAAGGTGAAGAGCATGTGGGAGTTGCGGCGATCCTCCTCGTCGCAGTCGGGCCTGCTGGTGCTGCGCGCGGCGATGGCCGCGTCCAGGAAGAAGGCGGCCTTCTCGGCGGTGGGGGCGCGCAGCTCGCTCTGGTTCTGGAGCTGAGGGGTCGGAGACCAGGCGAAAAGGGAGAGAGAGGGAGGGTCAGAGACGGAGGGGGAGAGGGAGCGGCTCGCTAATTGGACCCAGGCACACATTTCTTGCCCATTAGATTGGGTCTCCTGGGCAATCACGGAAACAGATATGCACACAGAGGGAGGGGGATTAGCAGAGGTAATGGACGAGCAGGAGGCAGGGCCGCTTCCCGGGAGCGCTCCGGATCCGACGGAGAGCAAGAGGGAAGCCTCGCGGAGACGGCCCCGCTCTCAACATTTCAGAGGAGGAGCCGAGGAGCGCTTCAGAGGACTGCAGGCAGCCTTTGAAGTCCCCGTCCACACACACGGGGAGAAAAAAAAAACAACAACAACATCTGATGGAAACACCTGTCAGCGCCTTCAAAGCCGTCCAGAACACTCTCACTGTGGTGGGAAAAGGCGTGAAACGGATACCGCGGTCAAAGATGCTGACAGGCAGGTCAATATAAAAGGTACGAAGATAGACAACTGGCATCGATAGACGGGTTTAGTGGGAAAGCGGCGGACAGATTGTTGCGGTAGGTAGACAAAGGCCAATCCAAAATATGGGGAAATAGGTCACGGATGTGACGGATAAGGTGGCGGATGAGGCCGGCCGGAGAGAGACGGATTTTCGGGATGAAAAGGGATCGCTAATTGGATATCGCAGATCAATAAATGGACGCAGACCGAGAGCGCAAGGACGGGTTTGTGTCACGCGTGGGAAGGGCCTACTCCCCTGTCCCCGTCCCCGCGGAGGGAGGCTCACCTGAGTGCCGCAGATGGGGTCCTCGCGCAGGTAGACCCCCGGGGACTGGCCGTCCTGCAGGCTGCCGCTGGCCACCTCGGAGAGCAGGTCCTTCAGCGTCTCGTCCTTGCCGCAGATCTCCACGGCCGACACCCGGATGGAGAAGCGCGTGCCCGTCTTCTCCTTGCGCTCGTTGATGAGCTTGAAGAGCCAGGATATGGCGCAGGGCGCGATGCCCAGGCTCTGGGTGGTGCTGTCCTTGCCGATCATGGTGTACGTCTTCCCTGAACGGGGGAGGAGGCAGAGGACACGGTAGAGTACAGGACGAAAGTATACAGCCCTACAGGTGACAAACAAATCTGAGCCTGCGCTCTCCATTTCAGGCAAAAAATTTTTTTTATAAATAAAAGGATTAATTGAACAGGAATATCCATTTTTAAAAGTAAATGGCGCTCGCAGCAACAGCGGCGACAATGAAACCCCTTAACAGGAGCAAGAGCTGGGAAATGAAGGCACTTCAAATTCAGCGTGCTGCAGGGGCTAATTACGCGGCTCTTTCAAAACACGCCGGCCCCCGCTACCGCCTCGCGTCGCCGTCCCGCTACCCTCCCCGAAGCCACTCTGCCCCATTCACTCAAGCGCACTGCGTGGCCATTGTGGACTTCAAATGAAGCTGAAAGAAAAATAGGAATTTCTCTCTCTCTCTTGCTCTGGCACAAAGCCCTTCTCCTCCCTCGCTGTACAGAGAGGCCCCAGAACCCCGGGGAAGGAACGCAGAGACGTGGACTGTGTGTGGGGGGGGCATACGAGAGGGCCTTTAACTCCATCGCTCCTGTCGCGTGTTTATTGTTCCGCGCGGGGACGGCTCGCCTTCGCAGGAGGTTCAGGTGCGCTAATTAGCGCTGATGTTTTTTTTTTGTTTTTTTTGGAGGGGAGTGTCTTACCGAGCTTGACGTGCCCGAAGCAGAAGATGCAGCCGTCTGCGCCGTTCACCACCGACTGGATGACTTCCGCCACCGTCCCTGAGCACACCTCAGCCTGCGGAGAAAGAGAGAGAGAGAGCACCATTAATATCAGACCACGCCCACCCAGAAGAGGCAGCCCTTTCCTATGTTTAAAAAAAAAAGACCGTACAGCCACACATAAAGCATTTCCAGGGCACACACACCCTCTGCGGTGATTCATTCTTCAAAAAATAAATGTGGTAAAGCGTGCAGTGCTTTTGTTTCTTTATTCCCGCTTTATTCTTTAACTCTAAATGTAAAGGTGTTTCTGCAGAAGCAATCTCCTCCCAAACAGCAGGCTGCAGACAAGCACTCAGACAGCATGCTGTTAGCAGCCTCCCGTGCACTCTCACAACCTGAAACTACGACCTCGATATCAGACTTTCAGCGGTACAGGTGAAATACCCCCACACTGCACATCCCCCACCCCCTGAAGGTAGCGTATAAACTGCCCCCTCTCAGATCCATCCCACCAGGCCCTGTCACTCTCTCTCTCTCTCTCTCTGGAGCCCAGCCCATACGTCAGTCAGAGTAGTCCCAAACCCCAGAATCGCTCCTCGAGGAAGGGAGGAGCAGCAGTCATCCAGCGGCAGTCCTAACAGGAGCCGAAGCTCCGCCGCCGCGCCTCCCCGCCTGACGGCTTCCCTTCACACAATGTTTAGCGCCGCGCATTCCCCGTGCATTCGCCAATCAGGTCTCATTTTTCAGCAGGAATCGGTCTTGGCCTTCGTGTCCGCACCCCCGTGAAAACGACTGTTTGTGTTTCTTCTCGCGCTGAGGAGATCTCAAGCTGTGCGAATGGAGTCGTAGCCCCGCCCTCGCCTTTCTCTCGCTCTCTCGCTTTGATCTCAGTTTGGATATCCTCCTGCACAACCCCATGTGTGGCTATGTGTATTTTCGGGAGGCGGGATAAGACCCTGAGATGAATTCAAATCATTCTCGGCACTTAAGATGCCCAGCTGCTCTGTTTAAATTGCAAGGAATGCCCCAGTCTCAAGATAAGCATTTTTGCACTAAGCCCCCACCCCCCGCCCCCCAAACCCCCGCCCCTCTATCTCAAGACCTTCTCCCTGCCCTTGAGCCGTGTCTGCGACGCTTACTTGTGAGGCGTCCTGGGTAAAGACCGCGTCGAAGGCGAACATCTTTGGGGCGACCACCGCAGCGCGCCGGTGCCCTGAGTTGGAGTGCGCGTTGGCCGTGGGGTCGTAGAGGGTCAGCTGCTTCTTGCGCGGGTCCACCTTCAGGAAGGACATGGACTCTGACGTGTCGTGTGTGCCCTGAGAGGGGCAGATGCGCATCATGACTTTAACCTGCGGGGGGAAGAGAGGGGAACGCAAAGTGAGCGGGACGTCGGCCGACAGCTTCCCACCGCCGCTGGTCAAATGCAGCCGGCCACGAATAACCTAATGTGCCTGAAACAAATTAAACAACTGCGCTAAATGCTACACATAGTAGGGCCTGATTTACGAAGACCTTTTAGCAAAACTAATAACACAACCAATGATTGGTGCAAAACAAATACCATGACCAATCACTTGGTAATGTTATGGGTTTTGTGTGCGCTAAAAGGTTTTGCCCAAGCTAAATGCCTTAGTAAATCAAGCCCATAGTGCCCTTCAGCTCTAATGTAAAGGATAAACACCAGCCGGCTGGTGTTTGGATGAAACCCAACTTGGCAGACTGGGACATATGGATTGCCCAGCCCATCCCCTGTTCTGGGGCCTAGAATACCCCGCCTGTGATATCGGAGCCGCAGACAAGATGCTCCAGACGTTTGCCCAACACTCTCAAGAGTCTCGCCTGGATCTTAAGTGTGATTTACCAAGTTCTAAAAACAAACACTCCATGCAGAACCAACATGTTTTCCCAGAGACGACAAAAACCGGTGTCTAATTCCGGCTCAACGCACTCAGGACTGCCCCGTGTATGACAGCACAGAGCGGCTTTCTTTTCTACATCCTCCTCATAAAACGAACCAGTTCGGCAGTTTATTTAGCGGGAACGTTCAACATCAAAGCACGTACCCTCTATCTTCGCAGCTGCAGATCTTTGCAGAGATATCGCCCAGGGCTAAATGCATTTTGTCTGGCAAAGCAGCACTTAGGCCAAGTCACATTCATTCTTCCGATTGAGACCTGGGCTTATCAGCATTTAGGCCGTGTTTTTACAAAACACAGGGCACACTATTAGTTATGTTTCACCACACAAGAATGCACCGCGGCTCAGACTAAAGGATTTATTCTGTGTGTTTATGGGCAGGGATGTTTGACGCTTATCTCGCTGACTACTCAAAATACGAGCCATTTCCCTTTCTGCCAGACTGACTGGCAAAAAAAAAAAAAAGAGGTGGAGTGACCTAGAAATGAGTTGAACCTGAACGCGCGTGCCATCGCTGCTCCCCTGGGTGGACTGCTGCATTAGGGGTGTAGCAAACCAGACAGTCGAGCCTCCCCCCCCCCCCCCACGCGCCCCACCGCCCACCAGAGCTGTCACTCAGCCTGATCGAAGCGACCGCAGAGTCCCCTGCCTTTTCTCAGTGTCACATTTAATACCTGTGAAGGTGCGGATCCACTGACATGGTGCCTGCAGACACGATTGGTTCCAAAGGCAGATTAGATTCATTTGCTCCATTACGCTTCCATCTGAATTACGCTCTCAGCGGCAACATAATGACTGAGCTTAACTGTAACTTAAAGCTCGTCTTCTCTCCCGACCGGCCACCTTCAAGATCTGAACAGGTACTGAAGATGGAAACGTCTCTCAGTTCAGTCAAAATTAACTGAAGCGCATACATTGAGGCTTATTGGAGAGCAGTCTTTTTTTTTGCTAAATACGGACAAACAAACCAGGAATGACGAAGGAAAGCGGGGAGAGGCCCACTTTTAAGGGCAGGATCCTCTGAGGCTCGCCTTCAGACAAGCGCTGTATTTCTCAATGAGCGCTGCCATTTTGATTAAAGGGACGGGGCAGAACAAACGGTTCGAGCCGACACATCGGACAGGGGCCCTTACCTGCCATCGCAAATCACCCGCCACACGCCCGCCCGAGTGCCAGAAGACCCGTGTGGGCTTTTTGTTTAAGCCGGTGCTGGTGCAGGTGTCAGGAAGCGCTAATTGGCCAGAGGGGGACCGCGCAGACATTCCGAATGTCTCTCCCGAACATTTTCTCCAGGGCCACAGCAAAGCAGAGCCACACTGACCGCCGCAGTTCCATTCTCACCCAATTTAGCAGTGAAACTGAATTCAGCAGCCATGCATAATTCAGGGAGGGAGCCGGAGAGCGACTCGCCGCGCACATCATTTGATCTGTGCGGCGGCCCGCTAGGACCCTGCTTGCCGGTGTGTGCCGTTATCGCAACTCGCTTTGTCACACATATTTGGGCTTCACTTCCTGGGCAGAGGAGCAGAGTTAGGTTTCATCTGCACACAATCACACTCACACTCTCTCTCTCTCTCACACACACACTCACATGCACACACACACAGACACTCACTCACACAGAAACACACACATTACACACACACACACACACACACACACAAACACACTCTCGCATGCGCGCGCACACACACACACACTCACTCACACAGAAACACACAAACACTCGCATGCGCACACACACAGACACTCACTCACACAGAAACGCACACACACTCGCATGCGCACACACACAGACACTCACTCACACAGAAACGCACACACACTCGCATGCGCACACACACAGACACTCACTCACACAGAAACACACTCGCGCACACACACACACACACACCCTTGCAGTCACTTTCCTTCCTCAGAGACCCTGTGCTCATTCTCCTCTTTCTGGAGCAGGAAAAGCTGTCACAGACTGTCAACCTTAAGGGAAGCGGGAGCGGCTACATTTAACCTTGAAATCTCGCACGAGGCTCCGCGTTTCAGCCCGCAACAAACGCTGCCACTCAGTGTGGTAATCAAAGCAGAGGGGAATGGCACTTTCCTAACACAGGGCTAATAGCAACACTACTGCCAATAGGCCTGAGAGAAAAAAATCACTATGCTGCACATATTCTGCTTTATTACATGGGTTAATTCAACGTTCCCATGAAAACATCACCACTACAAAACCACGCCTCCAGAAGTGCGTATAGTGGAGGAGGATCTTGCTCAAGAGAAGACGGTTGATCTCCAGGATTGCTTCATGCCACAGCGTTCAATTGCTCGCCATTTTCCCAATTTTATCAGCAAGCCACTGGAATTCTCACATGCATCCATTTCCTTTGCTGTGACTACAAACAGTTTGGGCATTAACAACCAAGCGATAAGGAATCCAATCTCAGACAATAAAGAGCCTGGTGTTGAAAACAACATTACTATGCCTCTCGCATGCGATGCAATATTGAGCAGCAGATAACTTCATTTTCCCTCCCCTCTTTGCCCGGGCAGCAAAACAAATGCATCAGGTTTTTTTTTTTTTTTTGTTGCCCTTTCCCATGTAATTCAGGCCCACACAAAAGAGTATTCTTCCGTTGATTTCTGTATGGATATTGTTACAAATCCAGCCCCAGTACCGTGAAACAATGTCTGGCTCTGATTCCATTCCAACAATGAATTCCTGCATTCCGGCAGCTCAAAGCGAAGCCTCCATTTTGCTCCGCAGGGGATATTATTATGACTGACGTGTACATATGTTGAACAAATTACTTTTACTATGACATTTACTCTGGCTCCCAAATATGACCGCCATTTCTCCCTGGTGGCACGGCGGACGACACTGCTAAATTTACATTTGTCAGCAGCCGAAACACAATGCAACATTAAATCCACCGGAGCCACTACTACATTCCCACACCTCCCACACCAGCTAATGACCTAGTTCCCCACTCCCCTAC
Source organism: Synaphobranchus kaupii (assembly GCA_029718625.1). Classification (NCBI taxonomy): domain Eukaryota; kingdom Metazoa; phylum Chordata; class Actinopteri; order Anguilliformes; family Synaphobranchidae; genus Synaphobranchus; species Synaphobranchus kaupii. The sequence goes on from CM056390.1 coordinate 18,677,983, forward strand.
ATTACCCGCCTGAGCCCTTCCGAAAACCAGTCGAGAGGAAATCAGAGAGTTGGCCCGGCATCCCTTCGCATCACAGTGTCGCCATCTCTGATTGGGTGAGGGGAGCTGTTGATAAAAATTATGATCGTGTTCGAAGTAAAGAACACCAAAGTGTGTAAAATTATTGTCTCTGTGCTACATGAGTATGTAGGGTAATTTAGTTGTTATTGAATACCAGTTAAGTTAAACTGGGGACTTTCTCTTCAGAATGTAAAATACTTGCCGGCCACTGCCTTACAGACAGAGATTAGGGGTGACTGATGATTCTGGCCTTCAAAATACATATGCATATTGCTTGATATCTTGGTCCAAAAGCTAACGCTGACACAATGGCTGCGGTCCATTAATCACAGCCTCCGAGGCCACAAATTAAATTTGGCCTCATTGACATGTTAATCAAAATTGTGAAAATGCCAAATCGGGCATGACAGGCATGTACTGTCGCAGGGCTGAAGACAAACCCCACAAATGAGCACACTTGGTCAAACCGGTTCACTCCGGTTACTGCACATGCATTTCTCAGCTGCGTGCAGAGGATGCTCGTTAATGAACACGGCTTTTATGAAGTCTTCTCTCACTGGGCAAGCCACACAGGGAGGCGTAATGACTGCTATGGTCTTGTAATTCTTTAGAAGCAACACGTGCAAAAACAGTCTCCTCAAACAGGTGTGCTCCATTTCTCCTCGGGAAACTCCATACGATCTATAAAAATGATATTTAAAGGCCGGTTTCCATGGCGTCATGAACAATACCCGACAAACACACAGGAAGGGTGTGTATGTTTGCGAGTATTATTGTTTAACCGTGTGTGCGCTCGTTATTGGGAGCATAGGTGTTTGAATGAGGGCGTGTGTGTTTGTGCGTGGGTGTGTGTGCGCGCGTGCGCGTGTGTGTGTGTGTGTGTGTGTGTGTGCGTGCGCGCGTGTGTGTATGCATGCTTCTTTAAAGTTCTCTATTTTTTCCTGTATTGAATGCATGTTATTCTAACTGGTGCATCTGCTGTGTAGAGCAGGCAGATGTCTTTCCAACAACCTTGTGAGGAGATTTTTTGTTGTCTGTCCAAGAATGCTGATCTCTGCTTTTTGTGAAAGACCGACGGCACTGGCATTCCCAAGCAATGTCCGATAAGATCTGAGATTCTGTGTATCTACAGGACAGCAAATGCATTCCAGAAAAAGAGTCAGTTTGAATCAGGCATCTATTGGCATCCATTAAAGACACCATCGCACTTGCTGGCATTTATTGAGCTGCGGATAAAGGTGGAGACATCTTTTCAGGGTCTCTAAGGGAATGGGACTGGTCCATTCTCCTTTCTGGCCCAATGTCAGCCAGGGCGACGCCCACTCTGCAGCAGTATACTGTATATATATATATACTATCTGTTGCTCATTCGATACCACTGCACATGACATAAATACAAGCACATTTTTATCACAGTTTATCTCTATGGCATGTGACTGCATGAAGCGTAACATGGTGCCTAAACGCTGCCTTAGCGCAGAGCTATTTTGGCCTAGAGGATCCTCTAAGCAGTTCACCTCTACTCCAAATGCTCATGCCTCTATTGCTCTCGACAGTGTCACACAATTCTCATCTGACCCACTGCCTGTAGCAGCCTGCTCCAGGGCCCTCGGGGAGCTTCAACGAGCGGGTGTCCCGAAGCAAACGTAGCGCAAAGCGAGACACATTCGCCCGGCTCACATAGAGAAGAGCCGCTTTCTCTTTAATGCTGCCTTTCCCCAAAGCAGACATATTCCCCTCCTGACATGCCCCCCCCCCCCCCCCACCCCCCCACGGGTTCTCAGAAGGGAGGTCTGGGGGCACTAAAAGACCACCTGCAGCACTATATCATTTGGGTCCTGTTGGCAGAAACCACAGAAGAAGACCTTTACGCTCGCTGCAGAGGGACCCCCTGGGGTGAGTCCATTAAACCGGAGTGTCAGGAATACTGGTGTTCAGGCGAGACGTGCGGCGTAGCCCATAGGACAGCCAACACTCAGCCCACATACACATCCCCCTGCATGGTAGGGGGCCTGATCCCCACACCATGGCACTTTCTGTGCTGTGACCTCTTCGGTTATCCTCTCTCTGCTTTCCCCCGTCTGAATAAAGTAAAAATAAAACACAAAAGTAGGGCGGACTGTCTGCTCTCCTTTAAAAGCAAACAGTAGTGGAGTTCAGTGCCGTTGGCCTCGTAGGCTCCCTGGTTTCTGTACTTGTGACCACTGGTGTGTGTAATTTACTGCGGCACAAGGTTTCAAGTCCCCACCGTAGGGCAGGCCTAAAAGCAGAGTCATCGTCAGGTCACGGCGCACTGTTCAATCACCGCTCCTCCACCTACAAGGCCGTCCCGTGAACGGGAGGCGGCCGGCAGGCAAAGCGTGACGCTGCTTCACGGGGAGAGAGAGGGAGCAGATAAACAAGCGCACGTGCCGCCCCGCGGATGAAAAATCACCCTGTCACACGGAGGTGATTTAATTACCCGCGTGACTCCGGCCGGATAGCGACCTTCCGGCCGGAGCGCCAACCCCGCTCTAACTGAGCCTCCTTCACACGGGTCCAAACTCCTTCTGCCGTTTCATTCCCCTCGCCCTTCCCCCCACTGTTATGAACGCGCGCGACATGAGACATGCGATCAGCCAACGACTTCTGCTTCACGTCATTTTTAATGTGCAATCCGTCGCTGCCACGAGTCACAATTCCCCAGCTGGGAATCCATGTTGTGACTCGGTGTGGTTGGCTTACGGACTTATTTATCTTTTTGGACAGCTGTTTATCAGACATGGAGACCGGAACAGTGAACGGTTTTGGCCTTTGCAACAAACGTAGAGCATTATCCTGATCCAGCTGCGGTACCGTTTGCCGCAATCCCCGTAATCTTGGCCCCCACGAAAAGAAAAATAATTATCTCTCTGTGATCATTTAACTGTAAAGCATGTTTGGTTAATCCACCAGAAAACTTTTAGATTAGCAGTGCACCGTGATACCCATTACCGCAGAAAGCCCTCCCCAACCTTGCCGAAGCAGTGCTCCCACTCTCGAAAACTGTCGCCCCATGAGCTACAGGAATGTACCCCTGACACACAGAACTGGATTCATGGCATACCATGGGCCTTATCGCATTCAGCGCGTATGAATAGCACCGCTTTGGATCCGACAACAGTCAGCCGCTGCCCTTTCCCCTCACCCACACCCACATTCTGTGTGTGTGTGTGTGTGTGTGTGTGTGTGTGTGTGTGTGTGCGCGCGCGAGTGGGGCGCCTACCTTTCCCATTCCTGGGTTGTCTTTGACCTTTGACACGGCTCTGAGAAGGCATGGGGGCGCTGGCGGCGGAGACACCTGTAGAATGCCGCTGAAGCTGGTGGGGTAGATGGAGGGCTCTTGGGAGAGCGGCAGTGGCGTTTGGTGCTTCTTGCGCTTGGACGAGAGGTTCAGCTTCTGGGCTGCCCTGCGTGGGACAAAATAAAGCAACAGCCGCTTAGTATGGAAGCAAACGTCTTACCGTGCAGACTAGAGAAAGGGAGCGTATTAAATAAGCTGGGACCTCTGTGAATCTGATCCTTCTAACAACATTCCCAAAAATCCCATATCACCCCAGGCAGTGTGTGCCTTTTGTGCCAGCAGAATGAATAATAATAAAATTTAAAAAAAATCCATAATCCATAGAGCTTTCGTTGAGCGGTTTTGAGGTCTGGTTTGGCAATTCTGAGGCAGGAGCGCTTCAAAAGCCAGCGGGCAAAATTAACATGGGAAGGTTCAAGACAGACTCCTCTTCCCTGTGCCAAAGAAAACACAGACAAGAACGGCTCCTTGGCCACTCCCCACCCCACCCCACTGTGTGAAGGGCACTGTCCACCCTTCCACATCACATTAGCCATGCTAACATTACACACATATCAGACAGGTTAGTCCCTGTCCTCACACGGCAGTGTGTCCTGTGTAAACTGTGTAATCTACGGTTGTTGTAACACAGTGTTAAACGGCCAGCCAGGGTTCTCATCAGACCAATAGCTGCTAGCTGTCACTGCGCCATTGTATTGGACAAGAACAAACGCAGCCTCACAAATGAGGTGCGCAATCACACGACACACTTCTGGCTGTCTTTGGATTCCTAAGACGGTGACACGGTGTGACTTTTTAGCGCTTCTCGCTGTGCTTCAGCACGGAGCACAGAATCGATGCGTCTTCGATTAAAATGCGATCTGCAAAACGTGCGGACATGAGGGCCAGGGCGAGCGGAAAAGAGGAGGGCTTCTGCGGCATACCAATGAGCGCTCTCGAAGCGAAGCGGCTTTCTCTTCATGTCGTTTTGCCGCGAGCTGCGGTTTAGATGGTCACACGCGGCACAGAATTCAAAGACACAAGAGTAATTGCGGCTTCTAGGGTGCGTGCACATACGTGCGCAGAGTTCAAAAGGATGCGGAGGGGGGTTGGACGGGCTACTCTGGACCTGCCTGCCTCCATCCCCT